>OY804575.1:47212212-47532313 GCA_963680875.1 Bathymodiolus brooksi | reverse complement strand
GATATTGTTGTTACATACATGTATATATTACAATGATATTACAGATGGCTGCTGACAGTATCATCAGTATGTTATAGATATTGTTGTTACATACATGTATATATTACAATGATATTACAGATGGCTGCCGACAGTATCATCAGTATGTTATAGATATTGTTGTTACATACATGTATATATTATTATGATATTACAGACGGCTGCCGACAGTATCATCAGTATGTTATAGATATTGTTGTTACATACATGTATATATTACAATGATATTACAGACGGCTGCCGACAGTATCATCAGTATGTTATAGATATTGTTGTTACATACATGTATATATTACAATGATATTACAGATGGCTGCCGACAGTATCATCAGTATGTTATAGATATTGTTGTTACATACATGTATATATTACAATGATATTACAGACGGCTGCCGACAGTATCATCAGTATGTTATAGATATTGTTGTTACATACATGTATATATTACAATGATATTACAGATGGCTGCCGACAGTATCATCAGTATGTTATAGATATTGTTGTTACATACATGTATATATTACAATGATATTACAGACGGCTGCCGACAGTATCATTCAGTATGTTATAGATATTGTTGTTACATACATGTATATATTACAATGATATTACAGACGGCTGCTGACAGTATCATCAGTATGTTATAGATATTGTTGTTACATACATGTATATATTACAATGATATTACAGACGGCTGCTGACAGTATCATCAGTATGTTATAGATATTGTTGTTACATACATGTATATATTACAATGATATTACAGACGGCTGCCGACAGTATCATCAGTATGTTATAGATATTGTTGTTACATACATGTATATATTACAATGATATTACAGATGGCTGCCGACAGTATCATCAGTATGTTATAGATATTGTTGTTACATACATGTATATATTACAATGATATTACAGATGGCTGCTGACAGTATCATCAGTATGTTATAGATATTGTTGTTACATACATGTATATATTACAATGATATTACAGATGGCTGCTGACAGTATCATCAGTATGTTATAGATATTGTTGTTACATACATGTATATATTACAATGATATTACAGATGGCTGCTGACAGTATCATCAGTATGTTATAGATATTGTTGTTACATACATGTATATATTACAATGATATTACAGATGGCTGCTGACAGTATCATCAGTATGTTATAGATATTGTTGTTACATACATGTATATATTACAATGATATTACAGATGGCTGCTGACAGTATCATCAGTATGTTATAGATATTGTTGTTACATACATGTATATATTACAATGATATTACAGACGGCTGCTGACAGTATCATCAGTATGTTATAGATATTGTTGTTACATACATGTATATATTACAATGATATTACAGACGGCTGCCGACAGTATCATCAGTATGTTATAGATATTGTTGTTACATACATGTATATATTACAATGATATTACAGATGGCTGCCGACAGTATCATCAGTATGTTGTAGATATTGTTGTTACATACATGTATATATTACAATGATATTACAGACGGCTGCTGACAGTATCATCAGTATGTTATAGATATTGTTGTTACATACATGTATATATTACAATGATATTACAGATGGCTGCTGACAGTATCATCAGTATGTTATAGATATTGTTGTTACATACATGTATATATTACAATGATATTACAGATGGCTGCTGACAGTATCATCAGTATGTTATAGATATTGTTGTTACATACATGTATATATTACAATGATATTACAGATGGCTGCTGACAGTATCATCAGTATGTTATAGATATTGTTGTTACATACATGTATATATTACAATGATATTACAGATGGCTGCTGACAGTATCATCAGTATGTTATAGATATTGTTGTTACATACATGTATATATTACAATGATATTACAGATGGCTGCTGACAGTATCATCAGTATGTTATAGATATTGTTGTTACATACATGTATATATTACAATGATATTACAGATGGCTGCTGACAGTATCATCAGTATGTTATAGATATTGTTGTTACATACATGTATATATTACAATGATATTACAGACGGCTGCCGACAGTATCATCAGTATGTTATAGATATTGTTGTTACATACATGTATATATTATTATGATATTACAGATGGCTGCTGACAGTATCATCAGTATGTTATAGATATTGTTGTTACATACATGTATATATTACAATGATATTACAGATGGCTGCCGACAGTATCATCAGTATGTTATAGATATTGTTGTTACATACATGTATATATTACAATGATATTACAGATGGCTGCCGACAGTATCATCAGTATGTTATAGATATTGTTGTTACATACATGTATATATTACAATGATATTACAGACGGCTGCTGACAGTATCATCAGTATGTTATAGATATTGTTGTTACATACATGTATATATTACAATGATATTACAGATGGCTGCCGACAGTATCATCAGTATGTTATAGATATTGTTGTTACATACATGTATATATTACAATGATATTACAGACGGCTGCCGACAGTATCATCAGTATGTTATAGATATTGTTGTTACATACATGTATATATTACAATGATATTACAGATGGCTGCTGACAGTATCATCAGTATGTTATAGATATTGTTGTTACATACATGTATATATTACAATGATATTACAGACGGCTGCTGACAGTATCATCAGTATGTTATAGATATTGTTGTTACATACATGTATATATTACAATGATATTACAGACGGCTGCTGACAGTATCATCAGTATGTTATAGATATTGTTGTTACATACATGTATATATTACAATGATATTACAGATGGCTGCTGACAGTATCATCAGTATGTTATAGATATTGTTGTTACATACATGTATATATTACAATGATATTACAGATGGCTGCTGACAGTATCATCAGTATGTTATAGATATTGTTGTTACATACATGTATATATTACAATGATATTACAGACGGCTGCCGACAGTATCATCAGTATGTTATAGATATTGTTGTTACATACATGTATATATTACAATGATATTACAGACGGCTGCCGACAGTATCATCAGTATGTTATAGATATTGTTGTTACATACATGTATATATTACAATGATATTACAGACGGCTGCTGACAGTATCATCAGTATGTTATAGATATTGTTGTTACATACATGTATATATTACAATGATATTACAGACGGCTGCTGACAGTATCATCAGTATGTTATAGATATTGTTGTTACATACATGTATATATTACAATGATATTACAGATGGCTGCTGACAGTATCATCAGTATGTTATAGATATTGTTGTTACATACATGTATATATTACAATGATATTACAGATGGCTGCTGACAGTATCATCAGTATGTTATAGATATTGTTGTTACATACATGTATATATTACAATGATATTGCAGACGGCTGCCGACAGTATCATCAGTATGTTATAGATATTGTTGTTACATACATGTATATATTATTATGATATTACAGACGGCTGCTGACAGTATCATCAGTATGTTATAGATATTGTTGTTACATACATGTATATATTACAATGATATTACAGACGGCTGCCGACAGTATCATCAGTATGTTATAGATATTGTTGTTACATACATGTATATATTACAATGATATTACAGATGGCTGCCGACAGTATCATCAGTATGTTGTAGATATTGTTGTTACATACATGTATATATTACAATGATATTACAGACGGCTGCTGACAGTATCATCAGTATGTTATAGATATTGTTGTTACAT
Source organism: Bathymodiolus brooksi (assembly GCA_963680875.1). Classification (NCBI taxonomy): domain Eukaryota; kingdom Metazoa; phylum Mollusca; class Bivalvia; order Mytilida; family Modiolidae; genus Bathymodiolus; species Bathymodiolus brooksi. The sequence goes on along the minus strand of OY804575.1, from coordinate 47,528,496 downwards.
ACATGTATATATTACAATGATATTACAGATGGCTGCTGACAGTATCATCAGTATGTTATAGATATTGTTGTTACATACATGTATATATTACAATGATATTACAGATGGCTGCTGACAGTATCATCAGTATGTTATAGATATTGTTGTTACATACATGTATATATTACAATGATATTACAGATGGCTGCTGACAGTATCATCAGTATGTTATAGATATTGTTGTTACATACATGTATATATTACAATGATATTACAGATGGCTGCTGACAGTATCATCAGTATGTTATAGATATTGTTGTTACATACATGTATATATTACAATGATATTACAGATGGCTGCTGACAGTATCATCAGTATGTTATAGATATTGTTGTTACATACATGTATATATTACAATGATATTACAGATGGCTGCTGACAGTATCATCAGTATGTTATAGATATTGTTGTTACATACATGTATATATTACAATGATATTACAGACGGCTGCCGACAGTATCATCAGTATGTTATAGATATTGTTGTTACATACATGTATATATTATTATGATATTACAGATGGCTGCTGACAGTATCATCAGTATGTTATAGATATTGTTGTTACATACATGTATATATTACAATGATATTACAGATGGCTGCCGACAGTATCATCAGTATGTTATAGATATTGTTGTTACATACATGTATATATTACAATGATATTACAGATGGCTGCCGACAGTATCATCAGTATGTTATAGATATTGTTGTTACATACATGTATATATTACAATGATATTACAGACGGCTGCTGACAGTATCATCAGTATGTTATAGATATTGTTGTTACATACATGTATATATTACAATGATATTACAGATGGCTGCCGACAGTATCATCAGTATGTTATAGATATTGTTGTTACATACATGTATATATTACAATGATATTACAGACGGCTGCCGACAGTATCATCAGTATGTTATAGATATTGTTGTTACATACATGTATATATTACAATGATATTACAGATGGCTGCTGACAGTATCATCAGTATGTTATAGATATTGTTGTTACATACATGTATATATTACAATGATATTACAGACGGCTGCTGACAGTATCATCAGTATGTTATAGATATTGTTGTTACATACATGTATATATTACAATGATATTACAGACGGCTGCTGACAGTATCATCAGTATGTTATAGATATTGTTGTTACATACATGTATATATTACAATGATATTACAGATGGCTGCTGACAGTATCATCAGTATGTTATAGATATTGTTGTTACATACATGTATATATTACAATGATATTACAGATGGCTGCTGACAGTATCATCAGTATGTTATAGATATTGTTGTTACATACATGTATATATTACAATGATATTACAGACGGCTGCTGACAGTATCATCAGTATGTTATAGATATTGTTGTTACATACATGTATATATTACAATGATATTACAGACGGCTGCCGACAGTATCATCAGTATGTTATAGATATTGTTGTTACATACATGTATATATTACAATGATATTACAGACGGCTGCTGACAGTATCATCAGTATGTTATAGATATTGTTGTTACATACATGTATATATTACAATGATATTACAGACGGCTGCTGACAGTATCATCAGTATGTTATAGATATTGTTGTTACATACATGTATATATTACAATGATATTACAGATGGCTGCTGACAGTATCATCAGTATGTTATAGATATTGTTGTTACATACATGTATATATTACAATGATATTACAGATGGCTGCTGACAGTATCATCAGTATGTTATAGATATTGTTGTTACATACATGTATATATTACAATGATATTGCAGACGGCTGCCGACAGTATCATCAGTATGTTATAGATATTGTTGTTACATACATGTATATATTATTATGATATTACACACGGCTGCTGACAGTATCATCAGTATGTTATAGATATTGTTGTTACATACATGTATATATTACAATGATATTACAGATGGCTGCTGACAGTATCATCAGTATGTTATAGATATTGTTGTTACATACATGTATATATTACAATGATATTACAGATGGCTGCTGACAGTATCATCAGTATGTTATAGATATTGTTGTTACATACATGTATATATTACAATGATATTACAGATGGCTGCTGACAGTATCATCAGTATGTTATAGATATTGTTGTTACATACATGTATATATTACAATGATATTACAGACGGCTGCTGACAGTATCATCAGTATGTTATAGATATTGTTGTTACATACATGTATATATTACAATGATATTACAGATGGCTGCTGACAGTATCATCAGTATGTTATAGATATTGTTGTTACATACATGTATATATTACAATGATATTACAGATGGCTGCCGACAGTATCATCAGTATGTTATAGATATTGTTGTTACATACATGTATATATTACAATGATATTACAGACGGCTGCTGACAGTATCATCAGTATGTTATAGATATTGTTGTTACATACATGTATATATTACAATGATATTACAGATGGCTGCCGACAGTATCATCAGTATGTTATAGATATTGTTGTTACATACATGTATATATTATTATGATATTACAGATGGCTGCTGACAGTATCATCAGTATGTTATAGATATTGTTGTTACATACATGTATATATTACAATGATATTACAGATGGCTGCTGACAGTATCATCAGTATGTTATAGATATTGTTGTTACATACATGTATATATTACAATGATATTACAGACGGCTGCTGACAGTATCATCAGTATGTTATAGATATTGTTGTTACATACATGTATATATTACAATGATATTACAGACGGCTGCCGACAGTATCATCAGTATGTTATAGATATTGTTGTTACATACATGTATATATTACAATGATATTACAGATGGCTGCTGACAGTATCATCAGTATGTTATAGATATTGTTGTTACATACATGTATATATTACAATGATATTACAGATGGCTGCTGACAGTATCATCAGTATGTTATAGATATTGTTGTTACATACATGTATATATTACAATGATATTACAGACGGCTGCTGACAGTATCATCAGTATGTTATAGATATTGTTGTTACATACATGTATATATTACAATGATATTACAGATGGCTGCTGACAGTATCATCAGTATGTTATAGATATTGTTGTTACATACATGTATATATTACAATGATATTACAGACGGCTGCTGACAGTATCATCAGTATGTTATAGATATTGTTGTTACATACATGTATATATTACAATGATATTACAGACGGCTGCTGACAGTATCATCAGTATGTTATAGATATTGTTGTTACATACATGTATATATTACAATGATATTACAGATGGCTGCCGACAGTATCATCAGTATGTTATAGATATTGTTGTTACATACATGTATATATTACAATGATATTACAGACGGCTGCTGACAGTATCATCAGTATGTTATAGATATTGTTACATACATGTATATATTACAATGATATTACAGACGGCTGCCGACAGTATCATCAGTATGTTATGGAACCTAATGGAAGCTGGATTAGAAGAACTCAAAGTTTTACAGACTGCTATTATTCTTATTACAACAAATTCAGTAGTACAACATGAGTCATTAGCAAAGGTAACCATGTTTTATAGATTTCAATGTTAAGCTTGACTCTGTAAACTTTTACTTTGACTTGGCTTATATCTTCCATCCCCAGTTATTCACCTTGGCTTATATCTTCCATCTCCAGTTATTCACCTTAATCTTATTTTCTAAAACCATTGCGTAAATTCCATGTTGTCCCTTTGATGACCACTTTTTAAATATCATATCAAGACTTGATTTTAATGTTTTTCTTATGAAATTCCTTCCTTCACCTTTAAAACATATTCAACCTACTTTTGTTGTACAGTAATCAATTGCAGTAAAACTGATGTAGGAGGAAGTCCTTGTCAGCTTGATACAGTTGATCATGCTCTGTCTGGTGTAACCATTTATTTTACACTCGTCAGTGTATACCTTGAAGTTAGGAAATATGTATCATTCCTACAGTCATTCTATATAAGTAAAAAAGATACTTTCAAACCACCATTATAAAAAGCAATGCTAAAGATGAATTTTGTTTTATAATTTACCATTTACAGTTATCGTTAAATCAAAGTAGAAAAGAACTGACATAAAAAAGAATAATAATGTTTGACAACAGCTTGTTGTTTCTTTCTCAACACAGTGTTTCATACATAATTAATTTCATTTTCAATCATTTTTAATTTTATGTGTAAACATATACCAGATCTGTGAGTTGATATTCAGAGGGCGATGACCAGTTTCCTGAAAAATAGAAATTAGAGACTTATAATAGAAATTAGAGACTTATAATAGAAATTAGAGACTTATAATAGAAATTAGAGACTTATAATAGAAATATAAGACTAAATGTCCCATGTATCCTAAATACTTCAGATTTACTTATATGTTGACATTTTCTTTTCAATAGTCATTTATCCCTACAATTCTTATAACTTATTAAATATAACATTTTTATTATGATAGGCACTTGTTTTATGTTTCCGTCTCCACTTCACAAAAGATTCCACAACTATCAACACGGCAGCTGCCACCATCAAACAGTTAGTTAGTATAGTGTTTGAAAGAGTGATATCAGAAGACAGGGTCAAATCTCAAGGTAAGGTCAAAGGTTAAATGTATCATGAAAGAAATATCAACATTCCAGTAGCTACTATTTAACATGTATTGTTGTATTGCCATACATAGCCTTACATCAGATTGTTCAGTTGTGCCCCACAAATAATATTATAACCATTTGACCATACATGACGTCACCCTGGTTACCCACAAAGAGGCTAGATTAGGCCATACATTTTTATGATTGTCACCTAAAGTCATTTTTTTATTAAGATAATGTTGATGTTAGAATGCAATGTTAAAATAAGATTTTATAGTGGGAAACAAACCAGTATACAAAAATTTAATATCTTTGAGGAATAAATAGATTTTCATATACTTATTTATCTAAAGTTACCTGTATTGATATGAAATTTAACTATATTTTCAGCACCAATGGAACCTATTAATTTTGAAGAACTGAAGTCAGGCAGTAAAAACCCACCCCATTCCTTACAGCCATGTGGTGGTGATGCTTATCTGTTATTTCAAGTAAGTGAAGAGCGAAAAATGATTATTATCTCGGTTGTGATACTGATTGCGGGAAGATCGTGCCATGGTGAGATAAAGGTGTTTCTCTAATTCTTGTTCAATTTTTACACTTCTCAACCCGTGTGAGAAGAAATCGATAATCAACGTGTGGATCACTTTGTTCTCAGTTGCTGATTGGTCAATTACGCAATTATGTCTCAACCCGTGGGTGAGATAAGAATTTCACGCTACCTTTCCCGTAAAAATGCTACCTTTCGCAAAATGTCATTGTATCAATAAAATCGTTTAATTAACCGTAACTAACCGTAATTAACCGTACCGTCATCAAGAACCCCTCATCTGAAATCTTGTCCCTTCTCCATCATTGCTTCAAAAACATTCCTTAACGGGTGTGACGTCAATTGAAGTGTACGTCAGTGACGTCATTGGACGTCGATTTGAGAAAGTGAAAAACGGCCATATATTTTGTTAAATTAGTGAGAAAAAGAATCAAACAATTTTTTAGTGGTTCATTAGAGAAACAATCTCTAACATTGTTTCCCGTTTATTACGATAATTTCTCAAATCTCGATAGTTAAATTTTCACATTTTAAAGTTCTTGGTTGAGAACTTTAAAATGTGAAAATTTAACTATCGAGATTTGAGAAATTATCGTAATAAACGGGAAACAATGTTAGAGACTATATGACTTTAATACTATATGATATATTATATATCATACCCTTTGAATTACACGATATCATGTACGTCTAACTTGTCTCAGCGACCCCATCCATATAACCACTTCCTTTGATAGGCGACCTTATTTATTCCTCCCCAGCGTTTTCCCGTGCATTTGACCTTTATATAACGACCCACTTTCTAACGCGACTAACGACCGTGTTCTTTGGGTGAAAATCCTACATATAACGACTGTTAGAAGATTATTATCAAAGCGGAAGTTAGATAATAAATAAACACAGTCCCGACTTTGGAACAATTTATATTTATATTAATAAAATAAATTACATTTTATTTCCGTTTTGCCCAGCTGATTGTTGCCACTATCCCTCTAGCCAATATTTGCATGATCTACTGACAACATCTCACTCCCAAAAATACATGATTACAAAGTTCCTACCTGTTAATAGTTCATAATATAGATTTTTCATATTAAATGAAGTCACGATTAGCGTTATTGTGTAAGACTGCCATTTTTTTACAGGTAAGTTGTACACGTGATGATTTATTATTGTTGTTTTGGTTTTTTTGGGGTTTATTTCATATTTATATAAAATATTTAAAATTGCTTACTATAGAAAATACCATTTTAATCTTTCACTTTTATAAATAAATAATCGTGTTTTTTTGAAAATTATTGAATTATGAAGTACTGGCGATCGTTTCACTAAAGGTCGTAAGTCGTAAACGTAGACGTAAGTGTACTCTTAAGAGTTACGACCGTTTCACTAATAGTTAGGATTTACGACTTACGATAAAAAGTGATCGCAAAGTTAAGAGTGGTGGAAGGTACACGTAAGTCGTAAATCATAAACCTATTTTTGAAGAGAAGAATTGCTATCTATTTTTTTTAATATGAACATTAAACAAATGAAGCAATCAATAAATATTAGATGCATGCAACATTTTTTATATTTCGAGAGCCATACAAAATCATTAAAACTGCTACCCATTATTGTTTGTTTCAGTGTACTTTCTATCAGTTCTGCATTTACAATATCAACATATTTTATTAACGAGTGTATGTACTTAGATGAAATTTCAAGAAAACAATGATATCGGGTGCATGTACAAACAATGGTTCAAAAATAAAGTTAAGCACAAACAGAGGGCACATTACATTTCCGTGGATTTTAAGATTAACAGGTATCACTTTTAGTGCACGGAGAAAGAGCATTACAATTGCCCGTAAAATATACCTGAGACTTTTTTTTTACATTTGTGCGGGATTACCTGTTATTTAGAATATATTTGATAAAATACTCATAACATTTTCTGCATTTTGCAGCATGACTGACGATGCAATATGGATTATTTGCCTCTTTGGTCAGCCTTTAAAATGAAAACAAAAAATATAAGAATAACATCTATAATTATATGAAATATAAATTTAAAAAGAAATAGTGGAACATACATGTATAAAAAAATTTGTTTGAAGGCAACAGATATTTGAGCAGTCCAAATGTTAAAATTCATTGGTAGTTTTTATTGATCAAATAAAGCGTTAAACACTCACTTTGAATATAAATCAACAGTACATGTACATGTTAAGGTTTGATATAGCAAGATGTGTAGTTTTGTTGTTTTATGTGTTGATGAAAGATATTATTTTATATGCATGAATATAGTGATGCAATAAAACTACCCAAATCCACCCGTCCCTCCCCCCGCCCCCGTGGTAGGCAGGGATTAGAGATTAAGTAATTTCTGGCTGGCGAAAGAAGTCAATAAAGAGTTAAAAAATAATTTACTGCATTAGTGTTTATTAAAACCATAAAATATTATGAAAATACGAATTGTACTTTAAAGAAAGGTAAAAAAAAATCCGCACAATCGTCATGTGTTGAATTCTTCACGTAAATGTAGGATTTTTTTCCGCGCAATTGAAATGCACCGCAAACGGAATATCAGTGCAGAATGTGAATGTATCGCCAAATATATATGGTCACATTTTTGAAATTTCCCCCTACATATAGCATGAAATTTGTTAAAATATATTCCATAGCAAAAATTTCTTCTCCAATTTCGGTACATTTTTACACTTAACATTTTTTTCCTGATAGCTTTGATTTATTCATTTAAAAATCACTTTGGAGTTTTATAATTAGTTGAATATTAAAAATGTATTTAAGCACATTTAAAATGTGATTATTAATGTAATCAGCTTTTGATTTGAAATTTTTGGTGTTTTAACCCCACTTTCAGCAGTATTTCAGCTGCGAGTCGAGTGCGCCCTTTTTGTAATTTACAAAGCCGGGCGCGAACCCACTACGTATTGGGGGATAGGCTTGTATGAGTTGCTAGATCCAACGACCTAACTCATTGAGCCACCCGGGCCCCTAATCAGCTTTTGAGCTGTTGGGTTTATGATATATAAAATATATGATACAATACAATATCTTTTTACCTCCATTATAGGAGATGTTACTTGTCGTAAGTCGTAACTCTTAAGCTTAGGACTAGTTTAGTGAAACTCACGTATACGTGCACGTAAGGAAATCTTAAGAGTGATCTTAGACTTACGATTTACGATCACTTTAGTGAAACGGTCGCCTGGTTCCCAGCATATATTTCTGTCAACATTAGTTTAAAATGCAGTAACAGATCAAGGTAAACACATGCTGATTGTGTGATTAGGCTATTTATAGCTATCGGCGAGTGATTGAAGTTGAAAACGTTTTTGTCAGTAAATTTCATTCTTCTGATCTTAATGTTTAATTGTAGTTACGATAACAATTAAGATAACAATAGCTGTTGAAAGAAAGTAAAAACGTCGATCATTTAATATATTTATTTATTTTTTTTCCGAAATTTCAGCCACAAAGGATGGAAATATTTAACGATAATTGAACACATTTTTAGCTCACCATGTGAGCTATTGCCATCACTTTTTGTCCGTCGTCCGTCCGTCAACATTTCACATTTTAATCTTCTCCTCAGAAACCACTGGGCCAATTGCAACCAAACTTTGGTGGAATGGTCCTTGGGTGGCCCCCTTCCAAAATTGTGTCCGGTGATCCCGACTTCCAACCAAGATGGCCACCGAGCTAAAAATAGAAAAAAGGGGGGATGAAATTAAAAAAAAAATCTTCTCCTCTGAAACTACTGGACCAATCTCAACCAAACTTTGCTGAAATGATCCTTGGGTGGTCTCCTTCCAAAATTATGTCCGGCATTTCAGACCTCCGACCAAGATGGCCTCCACAGCCGAACTTAATTTAACATAGGACCCTATGGGAAATTCCCATAAAAATCTTCTTGTCTGAAACCATTTGCTCAATAAGAACTAAATTTTGATGAAATAGTCATTGGATGGTTCTCTTCCAAAGATGTGTCTGGCGGTTAGGCCCTTCGACCAAGATGGCCCCCACAGCCGAACTTAGCTTAAAATCGGACCCTATGGGAAATTCACATAAAATTCTTCTCCTCAGAAACCACTGGGCCAACAATTGCAACCAAACTTTAGGGGAATGGTCCTTGGATGGCCCCCTTCCAAAGTTGTATCTTGTGATCCCGACTTCCAACCAAGATGGCCGTCAAGCTAAAAATAGAAAAAAGGGGGGATGGAATTTAAAAAAAAATTCTCCTCTGAAACTACTGAGCCAATCTCAACCAAACTTTGCTGAAATGATCCTTGGGTGGTCCCCTTCTAAAATTGTGTCCGGTATTACAGACCTCTGACCAAGATGGCTGCCACAGCCGAACTTAATTTAACATAGGACCCTATGTGAAATTTCCATAAAAATCTTCTTGTCTGAAACCATTTGCTCAATAAGAACTAAATTTTGATGAAATAGCCATTGGATTGTTCTCTTCCAAAAATGTGTCCGGCGGTTCGGCCCTTCGACCAAGATGGTCCCCACAGCCGAACTTAGCTTAACATAGGACCCTATGGGAAATTTACATAAAAATCTTCTTGTCTGGAACCAGTTGCTCAATTGGAACCAAACTTTGATAAAATAGTCATTGGATGTTCCTCTTCCAAAATTGTGTCTGGTGGTCCCGCCCTCTGACCAAGATGGCTGCAGAGCTGACCTTAGTTTAACATAGGACCCTATGGGAAATTCACATAAAAACCATCTTGTCTGGAACCAGCAGCTCAATTAGAACCAAACTTTGATGGAATAGTCATTGGATGGTCCTCTTCCAAAATTGTGCCTGGCAGTCACGCTCTCCCACCAAGCTGCCCGCCACAGTGCAGTTGCGTTGTTATTGAAAGCAGCTTTGATGCAGGTGAGCGATTACAGGCTCCTAGGAACCTCTGGTTTATTTCATTATACCTTTTTCTTGCTAGAATTTAAGCTCTATTCATGCATTTGTTCTCCACACGAACCAGATAAAAGTCGATGTGGATTATATACCCGAACTATGTTTTTTCCTCTCGAGATTTTGGGAGCAAATATCATAACCTCTATATAACGACTCCCTGTCTTATACGACCTTTTTCAGAATTCCCTTCAATGATCGCTATAGACAAGTTTTACTATAAATTTGTTATCAAAAGAAAATTAATTATTTCACAGTTCATTATAACTAGTGAAAAGATACATCCATCCACATATAAAAAATAGATAAATACAACTTTAAAACATGTTTGTGGGCAGATCACTTACTTCTCAAGGTAAGGGAAATACATCATCTTCTAACTTCAGAGAAAATATGAACATATTGAAATAATGCATTGAACCTTGTACCTAGCGCCCAGATACAACCTCTTAAGCAGGGGGTGTATGTTGACTATGCTGGATTTATCAACTACACTAATCATGGTCTAATGCAATGTAAATGACCGCCCAGTGTTTGGAGAGTGTAAACCTGCTGTCTCCTTATCAAACCTTGAACAAGTGAGTAATAAGCAACACTTACTTACGGTTGGTTGTTCGTTGTTAAAAACAAGGCAATATCATCCGACCGTATCATCTGTTAAGAGTAATTAACAGTACAATCAAAATTTCTACCCATAGGCCCCATCCCAGTGCCACATTTCTACCCATAGGCCCCATCCCAGTGCCACATTTCTACTCATAGGCCCCATCCCAGTGCCACATTTTTTACCAACTTGCTAACTTTTTTTCTCATCATCTGATTATCAATCTTGCTGAAATGATGCTCTTGTGATGTTGCACAATCAATCAATCACTTCCTCCATCAATTATTTCCCTAAAAATAACCATAATTAATATTATTAAAAAAATATGATACTTATGGTGTAATTTTGATTGGTTAACAGACAAATAATGACATGTTTTTAATTTTACAGGATCTTTGTCAGTTAGTAAATGCAGATCAACCTTTCTGGTTAATTGGTATGACAGAAATGACAAGAACATTTGGTCTAGAACTATTAGAAGCAGTTCTTACAGCATTTCCAGAAATATTTCAATCAGTAAGAATTATAATAGACATTATCCTTTGGATAAGTGAAGTGTTATTCTGTATTTATTTCATTCAGATTATCAGTTATATATAATTTTATCTTATATTTAGTTAGAAAGAAATGCGGGCCTCTACATTAACATATTTTTCAACTTGTCTCTTCAGACAACTAACTAAAAAAGTACTTGTCCGACTCAATCTTTTAGTTGTCTGAAAAAATTATTAAAAATTACAAAAACTAGAGAATAATTATCCAGGGCTCCCACTACTTTCAAATTAGAGGGAGAAGTGACTTCTCTTTCAGAGAGCTCACAGGGAGAAGTGGGAGACAACAGAGAAAAGTGGGGAGACTTCTGGGAGAAGTCAATTGCGATTAATCGAAACATTGTTTCGTGACCCCTTTGATGTTACCCTGCCCAAATTTAGTAAATAGTTAAAGCTGCCTGAACTGATTTGTTCTGGGTTTTTTATTCATAACTATCTTAAGGACATATATTCAATGTCTTATTTTTATTTCTGTCTACCTTGATTGGAGTCTTGCATACCAGTGATTTTTATATGTATCCCCCCCCCCCTTTTCCTTTTGAAATATTACTGTGTTTGTGATCCAAGACCACACAAATTGTAATAACTCATATTTGTGTTATATAAATCCTCGTTTCTGGTAAAAAAAAATATACCTAGATACTATATATACCAGTATCTAGGTATATTTTTTTTTACCAGAAACAAGTGCCTGTGATATAAATAAAGCAAGGTATTTTATTTAAATTCACAAGAGAAATAAAAATTTTAGTGGATCTTTTCAACCAGATCAGGAAAAAGCTTGTAATATTTGTCCATTTCAAAGGTTTCAGTATTTCCCAAAAGTCTAAATCAAGTCCTCTATCGTATTTTGCACAAAAGACAAGTTTAAATTTGGTGCCAAATTGATATCCGATAATTTTTACACGTCTGTTCCAGAGTGATTCTTTTTCTTATATTTCAAATATTGATGTTTCCGTTTATTAAAGCGTTTCTGAGATTGCGATTTTAATTTTGTCAATGTCCTTGAACTTCATTAAAGCATGGAGGAACGATAAATGATACAATAAAATAGTTTTAATCTGGCGTTTCACTTTAGTTTTAATCAAAATCAATTATGGACAAATTGGAGATCAAACAGGGCTCTTTTATACAACAAACCCAGTATTTTATACCAGTGGAAATAGATTTGTCCGTCGTACCGGCACGTTTGGGAATTTCTGATTTTTTCACTTGTCCTGTTGGACAACCGTAATACAAGATCTACTTGTCCGACGTCAGTTTTCACTGGTATCGGACAGACGTTAATGTTGAGGTCTGAAATGCTATTTATTTATGTTATATATATATATATATTTTGAGGTGTTGGTCTGTTGTCGTCGTTATCGTTGACGTCTATAGATACAATGGTTTCCATGTAATAGCTTCTTTTCTAGTTGATAATTTTTTTTTCTATATTTTTACATTTGAGTACATACTAGTATTGTATTTTTGGTAATGATTGCATAGGGTATAAATATAGGCCTGTGATCAGTACTTTGCAAAGGGAGGTAATTTGTCTAAGGAATGAGATTGATTGTCTAATTTTGTCAAAATTTCCAGTATATTTACATGTCTTTCTTTTTAATTTGATATACAAAAAAATGTTTTAAATGGCAGGGTAATAGAGGTATTCCTGTGTAGCCCTTGAATGACCCTACGTGTTGACATGAATATTGATTTATACAAGATGATGTCATTTGAATTTTCTACCAATGTACTATTTTATGATATACTTTCAGCATTCTGAGTTCAGTTTCTTACTCAAAGAGAGAGTGTGTCCTTTGGTGATCAAACTCTTCTCACCTAGTCTAAAGTATAGACAGGGGCTACCTCCCCCTCCTTCACCAGCTCCAGTGGAGAAACCTTTCTACCCCATCGTAATGAGGCTTCTGAGAATTGTATCATCATTAATAAAGAAATACTATGCTTTACTGGTTTGTATTTTAACATCAGTTTTTACAAGGATAATGAATGTGGACTCATGGAATAGTATTAATTTGCAAATAGACATAAAATACATTTTCGTTCCTATAACCTGTTTTCTTAAATACTTTTTGCTAAGATTCTACATTGTAAAACACCTTATATATTATATACATGTATGATAAAACTCCAATAATGATATATTATTGAAATACATTTCTTACAGACAACAGAATGTGAGATCTTTTTATCTTTACTCATAAAATTTTTGGATCCAGAAAAGCCAGGCTGGCAAAGATGTTTAGCTTTAGAAGTCTTACACAAATTAAGTACACAGCCAACCTTAATTAGGTATGTATTCAAAAATTATGTATTTGATATAGACTGTAGCAAAAAATGACCTAATATGGACTACGTAGCAAAAAATTACCTTATATGGATTATGTAGCAAAAAATGACCTAATATGGACTATTTAGCAAAAAATAATGTAATATTGACTATGTAGCAAAAAATGACCATATATGGACTATGTAGCAAAAAAATTACTCAATATGGACTAATATATGTTGGTAAGGAATGATTTAAATACAGCTCTCACAGATAAAATGACGTTAAATATGTTTTTGTCTTTCTACATTGTATAAATAACCAGAATGTATCATTTATAATTACTGTAAATTCACATCAATTATTAAAACAAGCAATAAAACTAACAAACGGTTAATGTGACCTCGTTACAAGACTTTACCTTATAATTTAGTACTTTTGTCTTTAACACAAGCAAAGGGAGGCAAATCAAACACAATTTATCTAATACGTTGCTTTACAATAATTACATCCAAATATGGTTACGGTTGGTTCATGAAAGCTTCAGTGGTATCTCCTTTTGTTATCTATTGATGATAGAATTTTAGAGTATTTATGACAGTTGTTTTTTATGTCTTATTTTCTGGTTTCATGGGGGTGGCTTTGTTTTAGCCATATATAATGTTTAGTACCTGTGGTTCTGTTGTAGCTAGTTTTTTGTGTGACAGCTTCCTCTGTGTATAATCATGTGTTGATGTTATTTGTTGGCATTGTTAAGATACATGTCACAATGATATTGTTCCAATTGTGATCTGATGACATAACATTTTCGATACAGGCTTCATTTAGTTGTTACTATTTTGTCCACAAAATGGTATTTTTAAGCTGTTATCTGTTTGTCTTACATATTGCTTATGACATCTATATAACTCTATTAGGAGATAAATGAGACTGATTGTATCACAATTTCTTTTCTTTTTAGTGACTTTTTACTCTGTACATGTCTTTTATTAGTCTACATGAATAGCAATACTAGCTCCCACTTTTAAATTATTTGGCTATCCTGTTCAGGCCATTGGTTTACTAGCTCCCACTTTTAAATTATTTGGCTTCCCTGTTCAGACCATTGGTTTACTAGCTCCCACTTTTAAATTATTTGGCTTTCCTGTTCAGGCCATTGGATTACTAGCTCCCACTTTTAAATTATTTGGCTTCCCTGTTCAGACCATTGGTTTACTAGCTCCCACTTTTAAATTATTTGGCTTTCCTGTTCAGGCCATTGGTTTACTAGCTCCCACTTTTAAATTATTTGGCTTTCCTGTTCAGGCCATTGGTTTACTAGCTCCCACTTTTAAATTATTTGGCTTTCCTGTTCAGGCCATTGGATTACTAGCTCCCACTTTTAAATTATTTGGCTTCCCTGTTCAGACCATTGGTTTACTAGCTCCCACTTTTAAATTATTTGGCTTTCCTGTTCAGACCATTGGTTTACTAGCACCCACTTTTAAATTATTTGGCTTTCCTGTTCAGGCCGTTGGTTTACTAGCTCCCACTTTTAAATTATTTGGCTTTCCTGTTCAGGCCATTGGTTTACTAGCTCCCACTTTTAAATTATTTGGCTATCCTGTTCAGGCCATTGGTTTACTAGCTCCCACTTTTAAATTATTTGGCTTTCCTGTTCAGGCCATTGGTTTACTAGCTCCCACCTTTAAATTATTTGGCTTTCCTGTTCAGACCATTGGTTTACTAGCTCCCACTTTCAAATTATTTGGCAATCTTTTGACTGAAGTTTATTCCTGATATACATTGTGCATACTAAACTAGATTTCTACTTTTTTATTACAGATCGATTGCTTTTTCATGTGAAAATTTTATAGATTGAAAACCACATTATCCAATTGATTTCCTATCAAAATATTTTTAAATCCATTAAAAAAAAAACTAGTGAGAACTGTTTTACAGCCACAATATTTACTGGTAATTTTACAATATATTTCAGGTCATTCTGTGAAAGTTATGATATGAAGCCACACTCGACTAAGATATTTCGTGACATTGTCAATGGTTTAGGATCTTATATACAGTCACAGTTTATGAGTACTTCTACTAGTCAGAGTTCTCAGAGTGGTAGGTATAGTGTTACAGTATTGTTACAGTATATATATAATATGACATGATCTTATATGTAACATCCACATAATGTTAGGGTGAGGATTATGGTGT
Source organism: Bathymodiolus brooksi (assembly GCA_963680875.1). Taxonomy (NCBI): domain Eukaryota; kingdom Metazoa; phylum Mollusca; class Bivalvia; order Mytilida; family Modiolidae; genus Bathymodiolus; species Bathymodiolus brooksi. Next base: position 47,512,686 of record OY804575.1, on the reverse strand, counting down.
TTAACGCCACTTTCAACATTATTTCAGTTATATCGTGGTGGTCAGTTTTATAGGTAGAGGCAACCGGAGTACCCAGAGAAAACCACTGACCTGTCTTAAGTCAGTGACAAACTTTATTACATAATGTTGTATCAAGTACACCACACCTGTGCGGGATTCAAACTCACAACATTAATGGTGATAGGCACTGATTGCATAAGTAGTTGTAAATCCAACTATCATACCATCATGACCACGACGCTCCCTCCACATAATGTAACTTCAGTTGAAACATTGTTATCTCCAACATGAATTAATTGTTTCCATGGATATCTATTTACAATTATAAGGTACCTTGAATAACTTTCCTAATTACAACATTATCCATGCTTATGACATTTAAAAAAAAAAGATTTAATTGTGGTTTCTTTAGGTAATAAAGCTCCAGACATACAAGGGACACCACCATCCTTAGTAGGGGGTATGCCTGTAGGAGGAGGTGTTACTCCACAGCCAGCTTTCATGTATAGAGGAACGTGGATACCTCTAGCTATCAGTGTACCACAGGGTCAAACAAAATCTTTTTTGTAAGTCTGGTTGAAATTATTTAGAAATTCTATCAAAACTTCCTACAATTTAATAAAACTTGTTCAGAAGCTGCATTTTGGTATAAAAAAAAAACCTGCATACAAATTTTTTATTTTTTCCAGTTTGATAACTATAAATGCTTTCTTGAATTTGGAAATTTATTTGAATATTGATTGTTGAACTTATCCTATGTAGTATGAATCAGTAGGCATTCAGATGACCCTCTACAACTAACTAATAAAGATAATTCTTTAATAAAGATTTTAAGTTCAACATTAAGTTTTACACTAGTCTATTTCTTTCCTTTCTACCTTGAATTTATTTATCCACTTCTATCATGGCTCAACAAATTTTTGATATTAATATTTATTTATTTAAAATGTTATTATAAAAGTTTGCTACTATTTTATAAGAATATTGGTTTTGACTTGAACAGGTTGGACCTATTAGACAGAATAGATCCTCCGGTTGTACAGGAGGGGTATGGTATGTGTTTAGCATTCTATAGTCTGTTAGAAGTAGATAGAAGTGTACAGTATATTATAGAAGAAGATTCTACACAAATCTCACCTGAAAAGAACAAAGACAAAATAAAGAAACCATTGTCAGGTTTGTTATTTGAAATACAGTAATCCTTCTCTTATAAGGCCATTCCTTATGCAACGACAAAGTGACCTTATAAGAGGCCTCTCTTGAGGTTGACAATTTAGTAGTATTTTATTATTTCAGTGCATTTGAAATCTTGCCTGATAAGAAGGTGTGGCCTTTGGTGGGAGTGTCCTTATAACAGGGGGACTACTGTATTTCTAAAAATAAATTTATAACAAAAAAATGTATAATTTTTATTGTCACCATGATTATACATTAAAAACTGGTTTTGGACAACCTCTCTGATGAGGAACCACCATCTTGCTTGAGACGACTTTAAACTCACAGGTCGTCATGAACCATTTATGTATCAAATATCTCTTGAGAAACCACCTGTCTTAAAAAATCAGTGGTCCCTTTAGACAGTTTTCAATATACATTGAGATTTTTTATACCGTTCTGAAATGTGCTTCTAGTTAAAGGCAATTGAATATTTATTGTGGTGATTATTAGGCCATGTAAGATTAATTATTTGGTTCTCAGATACTGACTTTCAAAAAAATGATGAGGGATGGAGGGTATTTAATTTTTGTATTTATATGCATATTGATCCAATCTTTAGGTTCCATTTTATCGATTGTTACCATTCGGAATTACCGGAAGTAACGACTTCGTACAATCAGAGGAAAACACAAGAGTGTTCCGAATTCCTTCAACGTGAAATTGGAGTTGTCTCTCTTTGATCAATTCAAGTTAAAAGGCGTGAACATTTGAACGTGGAGTTTTTTACCGTTGTATTTATTTTTGTTTGGTGATAAATACAAGCCAGCGGCTGATTTTTTGCCGACGCGATGGTATCTGAGAACCAGATAATTAATTTTACATGGCATATATAACAAATATATTTAAACATTCTCATTGGATAACCCTTAGAGGATTTTTTCCCTGTTTAATGGTTTTTTTCTCTGAATAAATTGAAAGGAAACATGATAGGAATGTTCTATTGATAAACAGGAACAATTTCATGGGTTTATTCTTGTTTAGAGTATTATTAATATCGGAGGAATTCAGAAGTCAAGTCAAGTTTTATTATTATTTTTATTTTCAATTTAAAGATACCATATATATTGTGGTGTTTTTCATCTTTAATGATTTGAACCCCGCTTGAAGGGGCGTCCGTCGGTTGTGCGGGATGTAAAAATTCACAACCAACCCATCCTGCAGATGAGACGTAAATAAAACTGAGGTCCCGTGTTGAGAGATTGCCACCCTCTCCGCACATTAAAGAACCCAGTGTAACAGCTCATTATGAGCATTATGCTCATGATGAGTGGTCCATAAGAGACCTGTTGCACTGGCAAAATTATCCGTCCCTACCCTTCACCTTTCCTTGTTTCGAGTCCCGTGGCGTTTAAATTTTTAAATGTTCTCGTCCTGAATATAGCTGAAAAATTGCTCACTGGACGTTAAACACCAATCAATCAATCAATCAATCTTTAATGATTTGAGGTGAAAGGTGATTGTTTATTTTGTTGATATCAATGAAATTGTTGGACATCACGATTTAAACTTTCTTTTCATAAAATTTTAACTGATCCTGTACATATATATTATAAGATATTTGAACCTAAAAAGTTAACCTTTTACCTCTGTATAAGATTGCAGACTATTTAGTTAAAAATAGAAATTTTATTGTAAACCCACTTTTTATACTTTTATGATCATTCTTGTTTGTATTTACCATGTTAATTACAAAACAGGTGTTTATCCATTTGAAGACTGATGATTGATTCTGAAATATAAGATGCTTACTTCAGGTGAATATTTACCTCTTTTTCAAAAATAGTGTCTTGTGAAAAATAATTGACAATTGGTTGTTAAAATTATTTGTTTAATTTTCAGATCAAGAAAAACTATTGCAAGAGGAACTTATCAACTCCTCATGGTGTGGGATGCTGGCTGCACTATCTCTGTTGTTAGATGCCAGGTATTATAAATGTTGTACATGTATATTAGTAAGAAAGGATATAGATATAAATGAACATGAGAGAACACTTGGACACAAATTAAAGGTAAAGGAACAGGACTTGTATTGCTACTCTACATTTTACAGTCACATCTTCAATAATAACTCATAATACCCTAAAATGAGTATGAAATGTCCCTCTGTTTCTATGTCAATAAATGTTACATCTGGGCACATTAAATAATAATGTTTTTTTATGCTTTATTATCAATTTGTTGTTACTAAGAAATATAAAATAATGATTTTCATTGTTTCTCCCCAGATAGATAGATGCAAGATAAATGTTTAGTATCTGAACATTTTCAATATTTTTTTTCAGTCTAATTAGTTATATATTTTTGATTAAATGTCAGTTTTAAAATCAAAACAAACATATATGGCGAAAGACATTTGAGCGAATTGACAAAAGAGTGAAATAAAACACACATAAGAGCGACAACTTGTAACCCACTTGAGCGAATATTTAATTACCCATTTGAGCTAGAATAAATACTTTTCCGTGAGCCAGACATTAAGTCTGTTGTACCCTGCTTACCACAGGGAGGTGGAAGGAGATTTTTGAGCAGGATATTGTCTTCTTAGCTCACCTTGCCAAAGGCAATATGAGCTTTTGCCATCACTTGGCGTCCGTCGTTCGTTAACTTTTCACATTTTAATCTTCTCCTCTGAAACCCCTCAGCCAAATGAACTGAAACTTGGTAGGAAGCATCAATGGAAGGGCCAAATGAACTGAAACTTGGTAGGAAGCATCTATGGAAGGTCCTCTATTTAGATTGTTCATTCTGTCCCGATCCATTAACAAACATGGCCGCCACAGGCAATTCTTGTTTCTGATTGGCTGATTTTTTTAGATTCTTCCCCTCTGAAACCGTTTGGCCAAATGTACTGAAACTTGGTAGGAAGCATCTATGGAAAGTCCTTTGTTGCGATTGCTCATTTCGTTCCGATCCCTTAACAAACATGGTGGCCACAGGCAATTCTTGTTTCTGATTGGCCTATTTTTAAAAATCTTCTCTGAAACCGTTTGGCCAAATGAACCAAAACTTGGTAGGATGCATCTATGGAGGTCCTCTATAAAGATTACTCATTTCGTCCCTATCAATTAACAAATATGGCTGCCACAGGCAAGTCTTGTTTCTTATTGGTCAATTTCTAAAACAGCTTTTCCTCTGAAGCCGCTTGGCCAAATGATATGAAACTTGGTAAGAAGCATCTATAGAGATTACTCATTTCGTTTTGATCCATTTACAAACATGGCTGCCACAGGCAATTCCTGTTTTAGATTGGTCAATTTCTAAAAATCTTCTTATCTGAAACTGCTTTGCCAAAATGAACCGACATTTGGTTGGAAGCACCTATGGAAGGTTCTGTATTAAATTTCTTCAAAGCAGAATGAAAGGTGAGCGACACTGGCTCAGCCAACTGAACCTCTAATTTTATTTATAAAAGTTCAGCGCTATTATAAATGTTTAAAGCAAATATATACATGAAAATAAGGTGTATTCCTGACTTAAACCGACTGTACCTGGGCAAGATGAAATCTGTTACATTTAATGCTGACATTTCAGAATATTTCTTTCATTACCTTCATGGCTGTCAGTTCAAAATCCACAAGGACAATAGCAGGATCAAACTGTAATCCATTATCAAAGCATAGTATGACAGTAGTTGACATGCAGTGACGATAAACATTTTTCGATTTTCAAGACAACAAGACAAATAATGGAACCTAGTGACCATTCTGGACCATTACCTTTATGTCTATCTTGACTAAATGATATCAAGTAATCGACTAAAGCAAACTCATGTAATACTTTACAGGTGAGTACAGGTAGATATTGTGAGAGTCGCTCAATTCTCTAAAAAGATTTTAAGGTCAATTGTAATTGTGTCGCTTAAATGTCCACTATTGTTGTTGCTCAAATGTCCACAGTGTAAATTAATTTTTTTGCTCAAATGTCTATCACCCAACATATAGCAACCTTTTTGAAGCCAAAAAATGACTGATAACCTGATATCGTTTATTTATTTTCAGTACTGATGAGAGTGCTACTGAAGCCATATTGAAGGCCCTTCAGGCCTATGCCAATCTGTGTGGCCAGTTAGACATGACAACACCAAGAGATGCTTTTATTACTGCTCTCTGTAAAGCCTCATTACCTCCTCATTACACACTGACAGTTCTTAACTCACAGAGTATAGCTATGTCAGCACAAAAAGGTTGGTTTTATCTTAACTCACAGAGTATAGCTATGTCAGCACAGAAAGGTTGGTTTTATCTTAACTCACAGAGTATAGCTATGTCAGTACAGAAAGGTTGGTTTTATCTTAACTCACAGAGCATAGCTATGTCAGCACAGAAAGGTTGGTTTTATCTTAACTCACAGAGTATAGCTATGTCAGCACAGAAAGGTTGGTTTTATCTTAACTCACAGAGTATAGCTATGTCAGCACAGAAAGGTTGGTTTTATCTTAACTCACAGAGTATAGCTATGTCAGCACAGAAAGGTTGGTTTTATCTTAACTCACAGAGTATAGCTATGTCAGTACAGAAAGGTTGGTTTTATCTTAACTCACAGAGTATTGCTATGTCAGCACAGAAAGGTTGGTTTTATCTTAACTCACAGAGCATAGCTATGTCAGCACAGAAAGGTTGGTTTTATCTTAACTCACAGAGTATAGCTATGTCAGTACAGAAAGGTTGGTTTTATCTTAACTCACAGAGCATAGCTATGTCAGCACAGAAAGGTTGGTTTTATCTTAACTCACAGAGTATAGCTATGTCAGCACAGAAAGGTTGGTTTTATCTTAACTCACAGAGTATAGCTATGTCAGCACAGAAAGGTTGGTTTTATCTTAACTCACAGAGTATAGCTATGTCAGTACAGAAAGGTTGGTTTTATCTTAACTCACAGAGCATAGCTATGTCAGTACAGAAAGGTTGGTTTTATCTTAACTCACAGAGTATAGCTATGTCAGTACAGAAAGGTTGGTTTTATCTTAACTCACAGAGCATAGCTATGTCAGCACAGAAAGGTTGGTTTTATCTTAACTCACAGAGTATAGCTATGTCAGTACAGAAAGGTTGGTTTTATCTTAACTCACAGAGTATAGCTATGTCAGCACAGAAAGGTTGGTTTTATCTTAACTCACAGAGTATAGCTATGTCAGTACAGAAAGGTTGGTTTTATCTTAACTCACAGAGTATAGCTATGTCAGCACAGAAAGGTTGGTTTTATCTTAACTCACAGAGTATAGCTATGTCAGTACAGAAAGGTTGGTTTTATCTTAACTCACAGAGTATAGCTATGTCAGTACAGAAAGGTTGGTTTTATCTTAACTCTCATTCTTTTAGTTAGAAAGGATATGTATATAAATGAACATGAGAAAACTATCCAATTTTACATTTAGATGCAAATTAAAGTACAGGCATGAGTGTGAAATGGCCTCTAGCCTACATTTGAATGGTGCTCTTTATTTCTGTTGTTAATGGTAAATCTGGACATCTTGTCATTTTGATGTCATTTAGTATATTGATATTCAGCTTCCAGATGAATCAAGAAATACGGGTGAAGTAATCTTGGGATGTAAATTTTGTTTCTTGGTTTTTTTGGTTAAAAATGTCAAAATTTAATCTGTATAATGTAGGGGAAACACATAGAATTTCAATTGAAAACTGTATTAAAGGCTTTGCAGATCGAAGCACGATACGACTGCAACATGTTGACAAGGGAAAGTTGAACAAGTGTATATTAAACACAAGTTTGGACACTGTACTTTGCTGGATACAGTATATTGCTAGACACAATAATGTGGTGCACATAGTAATAGGCTGGATCCATTGTATTTTGGACATTTATCTTGTTTTACTATTTCAAGTGTTAAATATGCCTTTCGAATATGTAAAATTTCCATGATCATTTTGCAAAAAATGTATTAAAATTGGACAAAAAAATAAGAAAGTTCAAATATTGGAATTCGGCTTTTGTTTACCACTTTCGATTGAGTTTATCTCTGTAACTATAATAGACAGAGAATATTTATCAACATGCTACTGGAAATTCCCTGTCCAATTAATATAAAAAAAACTGCATCAAAATTGGATGTAAAATAAAAATTCTATATACTTTTGAAATATGCAAAATATTGGAACTTTGGCCCCTTTTTAGATAAAAAAAAAATATGGTCCATCAATAACCTATTAAGATGATTATTTCAAAAAATAAAAAAGTTTAAAAATTGAAATTTCCAACTTTTTATGTAAAAATGGTAATAGTTACATAATAATGCTAATCATTTTTCTGCAAAGGATTTTCCTCAAGAATTCATTACAAAAAACCATCAAAATCAGATGAAAAATAAGCTCTACATTTACAGATAACAGAATAATCTATTTTTGCACTTTAGGGCCTCTTGGTTGGAAATAGATAGGGTTACAATTCTCAAAATTAATACTAATCTTTACTCAGTGTCAAGGATCATTGTTTTCAAAATTCATAAGGATCTGTCAACTAGATCTTAAGTCATTCTGCCTACAGAAGGATCTGTCAACTAGATATTAAGTCATTCTGCCTACAGAAGGATCTGTCAACTAGATCTTAAGTCATTCTGTCTACAGAAGGATCTGTCAACTAGATCTTAAGTCATTCTGCCTACAGAAGGATCTGTCAACTAGATCTTAAGTCATTCTGTCTACAGAAAGACCTGTCAACTAGATCTTAAGTCATTCTGCCTAGAGAAGGATCTGTCAACTAGATCTTAAGTCATTCTGTCTACAGAAGGATCTGTCAACTAGATCTTAAGTCATTCTGCCTACAGAAGGATCTGTCAACTAGATCTTAAGTCATTCTGCTTACAGATGGATCTGTCAACTAGATCTTAAATCATTCTGTCTACAGAAGGATCTGTCGACTAGATCTTAAGTCATTCTGTCTACAGAAGGATCTGTCAACTAGATCTTAAGTCATTCTGTCTACAGAAGGATCTGTCAACTAGATCTTAAGTCATTCTGTCTACAGAAGGATCTGTCAACTAGATCTTTTAAAAGTCATTCTGTCTACAGAAGGATATGTCAACTAGATCTTAAGTCATTCTGTCTACAGAAGGATCTGTCAACTAGATCTTAAGTCATTCTGTCTACAGAAGGATCTGTCAACTAGATTTTAAGTCATTCTGCCTACAGAAGGATCTGTCAACTAGATCTTAAGTCATTCTGCCTACAGATGGATCTGTCAACTAGATCTTAAGTCATTCTGCCTACAGATGGATCTGTCAACTAGATCTTAAGTCATTCTGTCTACAGAAGGATCTGTCAACTAGATCTTAAGTCATTCTACCTACAGAAGGATCTGTCAACTAGATCTTAAGTCATTCTGTCTACAGAAAGACCTGTCAACTAGATCTTAAGTCATTCTGCCTAGAGAAGGATCTGTCAACTAGATCTTAAGTCATTCTGTCTACAGAAGGATCTGTCAACTAGATCTTAAGTCATTCTGCCTACAGAAGGATCTGTCAACTAGATCTCAAGTCATTCTGCCTACAGAAGGATCTGTCAACCTTAAATCATTCTGCCTACAGAAGGATCTGTCAACTAGATCTTAAGTCATTCTGCCTACAGATGGATCTGTCAACAAGATCTTAAGTCATTCTGCCTACAGATGGACAACGCCATAACACAATACAACTGCAAAATTTGCTTTCATTATTAAAAGTTGTACTTAAAACATATTTCTGGCAGTAGAAATTAAATCAAAATAATTGATTTGATTTGATTGGTGTTTAACACCAACTTAAGCAGTATTTCAGCTATATCATGGCATGAACACATTTTATAAATTGTTTTTGATAACTAAAAGACTGTTTGAAATATTAAAATATTTGAATGGTGTTCTTTATTTCTGTTGTTAATGGTAAATCTGGACATCTTGTCGTTTTGATGTCATTTAGTATATTGATATTCAGCTTCCAGATGAATCAAGAAATACGGGTGAAGTAATCTTGGGATGTAAATTTTGTTTCTTGGTTTTTTTGGTTAAAAATGTCAAAATTTAATCTGTATAATGTAGGGGAAACACATAGAATTTCAATTGAAAACTGCATAAAAGGCTTTGCAGATCGAAGCACGATACGACTGCAACATGTTGACAAGGGAAAGTTGAACAAGTGTATATTAAACACAAGTTTGGACACTGTACTTTGCTGGATACAGTATATTGCTAGACACAATAATGTGGTGCACATAGTAATAGGCTGGATCCATTGTATTTTGGACATTTATCTTGTTTTACTATTTCAAGTGTTAAATATGCCTTTCGAATATGTAAAATTTCCATGATCATTTTGCAAAAAATGTATTAAAATTGGACAAAAAAATAAGAAAGTTCAAATATTGGAATTTGGCTTTTGTTTACCACTTTCGATTCAGTTTATCTCTGTAACTATAATAGACAGAGAATATTTATCAACATGCTACTGGAAATTCCCTGTCCAATTAATATAAAAAAAACTGCATCAAAATTGGATGTAAAATAAAAATTCTATATACTTTTGAAATATGCAAAATATTGGAACTTTGGCCCCTTTTTAGATAAAAAAAAAATATGGTCCATCAATAACCTATTAAGATGATTATTTCAAAAAATAAAAAAGTTTAAAAATTGAAATTTCCAACTTTTTATGTAAAAATGGTAATAGTTACATAATAATGCTAATCATTTTTCTGCAAAGGATTTTCCTCAAGAATTCATTACAAAAAACCATCAAAATCAGATGAAAAATAAGCTCTACATTTACAGATAACAGAATAATCTATTTTTGCACTTTAGGGCCTCTTGGTTGGAAATAGATAGGGTTACAATTCTCAAAATTAATACTAATCTTTACTCAGTGTCAAGGATCATTGTTTTCAAAATTCGTAAGGATCTGTCAACTAGATCTTAAGTCATTCTGCCTACAGAAGGATCTGTCAACTAGATATTAAGTCATTCTGCCTACAGAAGGATCTGTCAACTAGATCTTAAGTCATTCTATCTACAGAAGGATCTGTCAACTAGATCTTAAGTCATTCTGCCTACAGAAGGATCTGTCAACTAGATATTAAGTCATTCTGCCTACAGAAGGATCTGTCAACTAGATCTTAAGTCATTCTGCCTAGAGAAGGATCTGTCAACTAGATCTTAAGTCATTCTATCTACAGAAGGATCTGTCAACTAGATCTTAAGTCATTCTGCCTACAGAAGGATCTGTCAACTAGATCTTAAGTCAATCTGTCTACAGAAAGACCTGTCAACTAGATCTTAAGTCATTCTGCCTAGAGAAGGAGCTGTCAACTAGATCTTAAGTCATTCTGTCTACAGAAGGATCTGTCAACTAGATCTTAAGTCATTCTGTCTACAGAAGGATCTGTCAACTAGATCTTAAGTCATTCTGCCTACAGATGGATCGGTCAACTAGATCTTAAATCATTCTGTCTACAGAAGGATCTGTCGACTAGATCTTAAGTCATTCTGTCTACAGAAGGATCTGTCAACTAGATCTTAAGTCATTCTGTCTACAGAAGGATCTGTCAACTAGATCTTAAGTCATTCTGCCTACAGAAGGATCTGTCAACTAGATCTTAAGTCATTCTGTCTACAGAAGGATCTGTCAACTAGATCTTAAGTCATTCTGCCTACAGACGGATCTGTCAACTAGATCTTAAGTCATTCTGCCTACAGATGGATCGGTCAACTAGATCTTAAGTCATTCTGCCTACAGATGGATCTGTCAACTAGATCTTAAGTCATTCTGCCTACAGATGGATCTGTCAACTAGATCTTAAGTCATTCTGTCTACAGAAGGATCTGTCAACTAGATCTTAAGTCATTCTACCTACAGAAGGATCTGTCAACTAGATCTCAAGTCATTCTGCCTACAGAAGGATCTGTCAACCTTAAATCATTCTGCCTACAGAAGGATCTGTCAACTAGATCTTAAGTCATTCTGCCTACAGATGGATCTGTCAACAAGATCTTAAGTCATTCTGCCTACAGATGGACAACGCCATAACACAATACAACTGCAAAATTTGCTTTCATTATTAAAAGTTGTACTTAAAACATATTTCTGGCAGTAGAAATTAAATCAAAATAATTGATTTGATTTGATTGGTGTTTAACACCAACTTAAGCAGTATTTCAGCTATATCATGGCATGAACACATTTTATAAATTGTTTTTGATAACTAAAAGACTGTTTGAAATATTAAAATAAATTTTTGTATGAAACAATCAAGTTATATAAACAAATAAACCAACCCAGATTGGCTTTAACAAATTTAGCAATACCTGTTCCAAACAAGAGGCCCAAAAGTGCAGAAAATGGCAGACTTGCTGCAATTGTATCAATTCCCTACCAAGCAGTAGTGCTTCTTATTTTTAGAATGAAATACATATAATAAATAATATAAAAAGGAAATATTATTAGATAGAAATTCAAATTCAGGAACATGTGATATTACTATAAGTAAATATATTAAACATTATGTGATAAAGTTTGTCAGTTACTTGCAACAGGTCAGTGGTTTTCTCTGAGTACCCCAATTTCCTTCACCAATAAAACTGAATGCCACGATATAATGAAATATTGTTGAAAGTGGCATTAAACACAAGTCTTCCTAAGACCAAATAATTTACTGTACCAGAGAATGAAAATTAGTGTTTTATTTCAGCAGGTGTTCAGAGATCAACTAGTCAAGACTTACAGACTATGGGGTCAGAGGCCATCGAGAGGAGCCAGGTTGTAGCTGTAGGTTCACCATTACCTACTGCATCCCTGCCTGTAGGAGCACATCAGGGACCAGTCATGGTAATATAAACAATTGTTTGTTTTATGCATGAACTCCTTATATCCCTACTGACAAACATTATATTTTTATCAAACTAATATTTAACAAGGGACACACATGGGTTGAATTTCATTAAATGTAAGGTTGTAAAATACATGTATCATATGATTAAAATGTAGAAATAAAATGTTGATAATTAAAGGCTTCTGTTCATTATATGTGAGGAAGAATGAGGCCCAAAAATAAGAGAAATTTTCCAAAGGGGATGAAGTAATTGATTTCTGTTCAAGTCCATTGTTTTAGCATTATTATAAAGCATTGAAGAGAACAACCATGTAGTTTTATATGGGGGAACAATTCTTGATAAAGGAGTTATGCCGAAAAGTTGGACTTGTGCAGAAATAAATCATATTTGAATGTGTTATCCCCGAATATAGAAATTATTATGACAGGTTATACATCTGTAAATTAGAACCTTAACTCATGAGAAAGATGGTCATAAGATTAGCTATAAACGTTGTGTTGGACCCAGCAGTTGATATTGTATCATTTATTTTGTTATTCTAATTTGCTTAAGCCATATAAAGATTTTTGAATATATATATATTGCATTTTTATATGCTAAAGAAAACACTTCTGATAAGCAATAAGTATATACAAAAAAGCAAGATGATAATTATTCTTGTTTCATCTTGCATATCTTTTTTTTTTCAGCTAACAGCTAAGAACATACAGTGCATGAGATCTCTTTTAGCAGTAGCCCACTGTCATGGAGGTATACTTGGTACAGCTTGGCACTTAGTTCTCACCACCTTACAGGTATGTGCATGAAAACGACTTATATCCATGTTTCGAGTTATATACATCCTGGAAAAAGTTTGGTATTTGGTCTTGTTGGTTACATGAATTGAACTTTCTATTGTCGGTCAACACATAAAATGATGACAAATTAAAAAACCATATAGTGTTGCATTTTGCATTGTCCCAACCCTCTTGGTGTACTTCTATATTTGAGGTGGGCAGCTTGGACTTCAATTACCATCATTTACACATAGTTCAATTTTCAGAAATATATACCTTGGTATACAGATAGTATAAAAATATTGGATCTTTCAAAAGAGAACACCAATTATTTGCTGGCTTTATTATTTTTATATGCACAAATATCCTGGCCTGTGGTTAGGTAAGAAAATGAATGACCTTTCATGAGGGGTACGTTTACCCTACAATGTCAGTTAAGATCAGTTAGTGCATTCAAATCAGTTATGTAGTGAATGTCAGTTAAGATCAGTTAGTGCATTCAAATCAGTTATGTAGTGACTGTCAGTTAAGATCAGTTAGTGCATTCAAATCAGTTATGTAGTGAATGTCAGTTAAGATCAGTTAGTGCATTCAAATCAGTTATGTAGTGAATGTCAGTTAAGATCAGTTAGTGCATTCAAATCAGTTATGTAGTGAATGTCAGTTAAGATCAGTTAGTGCATTCAAATCAGTTATGTAGTGAATGTCAGTTAAGATCAGTTAGTGCATTCAAATCAGTTAAGTAGTGAATGTCAGTTAAGATCCGTTAGTGCATTCAAATCAGTTATGTAGTGAATGTCAGTTAAGATCAGTTAGTGCATTCAAATCAGTTATGTAGTGAATGTCAGTTAAGATCAGTTAGTGCATTCAAATCAGTTATGTAGTGACTGTCAGTTAAGATCAGTTAGTGCATTCAAATCAGTTATGTAGTGAATGTCAGTTAAGATCAGTCAGTGCATTCAAATCAGTTATGTAGTGAATGTCAGTTAAGATCAGTTAGTGCATTCAAATCAGTTATGTAGTGAATGTCAGTTAAGATCAGTTAGTGCATTCAAATCAGTTATGTAGTGAATGTCAGTTAAGATCAGTTAGTGCATTCAAATCAGTTAAGTAGTGAATGTCAGTTAAGATCCGTTAGTGCATTCAAATCAGTTAAATAGTGAATGTCAGTTAAGATCAGTTAGTGCATTTCTAATCTGGCTTCCTAGGGACTTTTCTCAGCAGACGTTCTACTGGATATATTGTAGTCTGCTTGGATTCTATTCATAAAACAAACTAAAAACTAGGTTTAATTTTACCATTGGTTTAAAATGTATACTTTATACCTACTGTTGCAAATTTTTTCAGATTTTAACTCGTTAAAAATGTTTTGTTAAAATATTTTCATATCTTATTGCTTAAATTTCAAGTTTTAGAAATTATCCAACACAGGGCTTAGATTATGTCTAACATTTTTATTCTGAAACAAAAAATATGAAACTATGACTTTGTGAATGATCTACAAGATGATTTATTTTATATGAAAAGGAAAAAAATAAATCTCGCTCTAAATTGCATAGATGGTCACACAGACTACACATGCATGGTGACTTTATTGGTAAAAATGTCAAATATGCACTTTTCACACCCTACAACGGCTATCTGGACAACAGATGCTATCGGGAACTCAGATCATATCTACGTCACAACAGGTAGGAATTTCTTTGACGTTTTTCTTCCATTTTATCTACTTTTTGGATTTTAAATTTATGTCTGATTTGTTGCACTTAAACATGAGAAATTTCCCCGATAGCCAAAACATTTTGACCATTGGAATGAAATTGCGCATAATATTCTTACTACATAACACTTCGAGTTCCCGTTGTACAGAAAGGTAGAATAAACACTATATTTTTCATGTATATGATAGAAACTTGTGTTTTCTTTTGAAATTTTAGAGAAAACGTTAATGTTCTGAAGAATTCTCTGTTGGAAATGTCAAATTCTATCTTCATTGATTGAAAACTTACTAAATATTAAAACCTATACTGTCATATTTGGCATGCAAATTTCTCATTTTTAGTGCAACAAATCAGACATAAATTTAAAATCCAAAAAGTAGATAAAATGGAAGAAAAACGTCAAAGAAATTCCTACCTGTCATTCCGTGTGACGTAGATATGATCTGAGTTCCCGATAGCATCTGTTGTCCAGATAGCCGGTTGTAGGGTGTGTTTTCATGCCACATGGACAAATATTTTCAAAACTGTATAAGTTTTGCTTTAGTGCATCTCTTTCTAATTTAATAACAAAATATCAGGCAATGGAGGGTCAAACTAGAAATAAAATACAAAGATTGCACTATTAAAAATCTGAAAAAAGGAAATGGTCCAAATTTCTCCTACTTTCCGGAAAATTTCAAAATGACCTGAAGAAAACCCAATTAAAATTGTATTGGCCCTCTGAAAAAGGGGATGTGATTTAGTGTTGAAATACCATGTTATTACTATGGCTCTGTCTTTTTTATTTTACATTTCTGCTATGTTCGCCTCTTAAACATTGATAAAACAACTTCTAGATAGGAACAATTTTCTACATACAAATATAGTTGAAGTGTACTGTTTGTAGATTTATTTATTTTTGATTGTTCCATTGTTACATTTCAACAAATAAATTATGACATCACACTGTTTAGTACTAGGCAAACTTCTGAAATTTAAAAACCATGGCAAGCTTCTGAAATTTAAAAACCATGGCAAGCTTCTGAAATTTAAAAACCATGGCAAGTTTCTGAAATGAAAAACCATGTCAAGCTTCTGAAATTTAAACACTATGGCAAGCTTCTGAAATTTGAAAACCATGTCAAGCTTCTGAAATTTAAACACTATGGCAAGCTTCTGAAATTGAAAAACCATGGCAAGCTTCTGAAATTTAAACACCATGGCAAGCTTCTGAAATTGAAAAACCATGGCAAGCGTCTGAAATTTAAACACCATGGCAAGCGTCTGAAATTTAAAAACCATGGCAAGCTTCTGAAATTTGAAAACCATGTCAAGCTTCTGAAATTTAAACACTATGGCAAGCTTCTGAAATTTGAAAACCATGTCAAGCTTCTGAAATTTAAACACTATGGCAAGCTTCTGAAATTGAAAAACCATGGCAAGCTTCTGAAATTTAAACACCATGGCAAGCTTCTGAAATTGAAAAACCATGGCAAGCTTCTGAAATTTAAACACCATGGCAAGCGTCTGAAATTGAAAAACCATGGCAAACTTCTGAAATTTAAAAACCATGGCAAGCTTCTGAAATTGAAAAACCATGGCAAGCTTCTGAAATTGAAAAACCATGGCAAGTGTCTGAAATTGAAAAACCATGGCAAGCTTCTGAAATTTAAAAACCATTTATTTATTTCAATTTGTTAATGACCACCTTCTGTCAATGTAGATTATACTCAGTAATATTTAATAACAGCCTACATACAATGTTTTTGGGAACTCAGGTGCTCACGAAGGGTAAGCAGTTCCTGCTTCTTATAAGACACCAGCCATGTTACTCATGAATATATACAGTCAAGTCCAGTACAAGTCTTGCCAGTGATAGAGGAAAGAAAAAATCTACGTAGAAAGTAAAAGATCCATTGTCATTTGAAATATGAATATTTTGCAACGGTCGACCAGATTGTGATGACTACTGTAGAATATTTGTTGTGATAGCTTCAACCTTGGATCAATGTAGCTTTGTTTGAGTAGCTTTTTGGGTCATTGAACTGGACACAGCACTAGAATAATGTATAAGTTATGAAGTGTAAACTCCATACGCTGGTGATGCTGGAATATTGCTACTGATAAAAGGGAAGTTGACTATTGGAAAACTAGACTAACCTATGTGTGACATTGATTCATGAATAAATTCAATACAAGACCCTTTCTTATGCAGATTATCTCACATAATTATGTAAGAAATAGTTGGTTTTTTTTTTGCAATTTTGAACCCAAAGAAAAATTCCTCAGTATATCTGCTTAAATTATTAAAAATATTAACTACATGAGATGAAATAAGTAAGCTTATCTTATAGATCATGGCAAAATACTGATTTCTCAGTGAGATAAAAATGATGATTTCACAGTGAAAATAATGATGAGTTTACTCTCTAAGGTGGTGATGTCACAATTCTTGTTTTCAGCATTGTCACAAAGGAATGTCTTTGTGTACGATACATCAAAAAGAAAAGTATATTGGTTTTTCATGTGGGTTTTGCCTTAAATTGGTATAAAACAGAATATATGTATAAATATAATAAACTGGATTACTAATTAGTCTGTTTGATTATCACAAATATTCCACTGGTGTCTGAACTACTCATTTAACTCACTCTTGTGGTACCCACATTTACACATTTGTGAGTAAAGACGTAGTTTTGTCACTTGTGGCATATATTTGATGAGCGAAAAACAGCTTTGATATTCTATGTAGGTACAAAGAATTTATGGTAATTTCTACAAATTATGTACAATTTTTTCTGCCTTTCTGTCCCTGAAATAAGAAACCAATATTCTATTAAAACAATTATGTGAAAAAAGACATTTTGAAACTCTCCATTGTGTACTAGCTTGGAAATGTTGAAATTTTAGATTTGCTAAATCCTTAATCTGTTTTCTAAAGCAACAGGGTCAGAGATTGCATATGTCATGTATCAGTGTCAGAAATACTTAATATATATCCCAGACATCAGTGTCAGAGTATTTATCATCACTTTATACAATTTGTCAGCTATATCCTGACTACCAGACTTTATCTGTTAGTACATTGTCACAATCTGACAGTACATTTGTCACAATCTGTCAGTACATTGTCACATTATGTTAGTACATTGTCACATTCTGACAGTACATTGTCACATTCTGTCAGTACAATCTGTTAGTACATTGTCACATTCTGTCAGTACAATCTGTTAGTACATTGTCACATTCTGTTAGTACAATCTGTTAGTACATTGTCACAATCTGTTGGTACATTGTCACAATATGTTAGGTTATTGTCACATTCTGTTAGTACATTGTCACATTCTGTTAATACATTGTCACCATCTGTTAGTACATTGTCACAATCTGTTAGTACATTGTCACATTCTGTTAGTACATTGTCACCATCTGTTAGTACATTGTCACAATCTGTCAGTACATTGTCACATTCTGTCACAACATTGTCACATTCTGTTTTACAGGGTCACAATCTGTCAGTACATTGTCACATTGTCAGTGCAATCTGTTAGTACATTGTCACATTATGTTAGTACATTGTCACATTCTGTTAGTACATTGTCACATTCTGTTAGTACATTGTCACATTCTGTCAGTACAATCTGTTAGTACATTGTCACCATATGTTAGTACATTGTCACAATCTGTTAGTACATTGTCACATTCTGTTAGTACATTGTCACATTCTGTTAATACATTGTCACCATCTGTTAGTACATTGTCACATTCTGTTAGTACATTGTCACCATCTGTTAGTACATTGTCACAATCTGTCAGTACATTGTCACAATCTGTTAGTACATTGTCACAATCTGTCAGTACATTGTCACAATCTCTCAATACATTGTCACATTCTGTCAGTACAATATGTTATTACATTGTCACATTCTGTTAGTACATTGTCACATTCTGTCAGTACAATCTGATAGTACATTGTCACATTCTGTCAGTACAATCTGTTAGTACATTGTCACATTCTGTCAGTACAATCTGTTAGTACATTGTCACATTCTGTCAGTACAATCTGTTAGTACATTGTCACAATCTGTCAGTACATTGTCACAATCTGTCAGTACATTGTCACCATCTGTTAGTACATTGTCACATTCTGTCGGTACAATCTGTTAGTACATTGTCACAATCTATTTATATATCATCATGATTTGTTGGTATATTGTTCAATCAGTCTGTACATTGTCACAATCTGTCAGTTATATTGTTCAATCAGTCTGTACATTGTCACAATCTGTCAGTACATTGTCACGATCTCTTGATATATCATCATGATTTGTTGGTATATTGTCCAATCAATCTACAATGTCACAATCTGTCTGTATTTAATTGTATCAATTGACATTTAAATTTAAGATTTTGTATTGTCATTATAAAAATAGACAGCTTTATGTTTGTGACATTATACTATATGGGTGATTTTCAAAAAAATGAAGACTTTGTGTGACATAGAGGGTGAAATTTCAAATTGGACAAATTAACATAATTTTGGTCGTAAAATAATGTCAATATGGTATATTTTTCAGATTCAGTTGCTCAGTGCAATATATGAAGACAAAAATTTTTTTTTCAACTTTTATTAGCAACAAAGTGTTAAAATGATAACAAATACAGACTTACTTCCTCAGAGGTATCATTTTCTTTTGGGTATGGTAAGAGACCTAAATGTATTTCCATTTGATAATGATATGAAATAGGCACATTTTGGTACCAAACTTTGTATATATCATGAGAAAACAGTTTCAGTATATCAAAGAAACACTATTTTTACTGTATATTTTAAAAAATCTGGTAATTAAAGTTTTCATACCAGCATAAAAAATATGATCTAATGAGGCTTGATAGTTGTAAATCAATTATTTATATATGCCTAATAAATATAACAAAAATTAAGTTAAGTTGATCATTGGTGGTATAAACTAGAGATAACCAAATGAAAATACTGTCCATTTTTTGATGTTTTGTCACACTCCTGACACATTTTTCTAAAAGATAAATACACCTAATATCAAGCTAAATGCAATCATTGTTGGTCACAATAACTTTTTTAAGTAGTAGTGCATAATATATTTTGACTGAAAAAAGGTTTCCCTTGAATATATTTCATTTTTGCATTGTTATGATGTTATTTCAATCATATTTTATCATATTCTAAGTAATGCTATCATAATTATAAGTTATTTCAATCATATTTTATCATATTCTAAGTAATACTATCATAATTATA
This sequence comes from Bathymodiolus brooksi, assembly GCA_963680875.1. NCBI lineage: Eukaryota > Metazoa > Mollusca > Bivalvia > Mytilida > Modiolidae > Bathymodiolus > Bathymodiolus brooksi. The sequence continues at coordinate 47,492,902 of OY804575.1, read as the reverse complement.
AAAAATGACAACTCAATTTTCAACCATTTATACATCTTTTCAAGAGTATAGTGCTTATTGAGAATTAAATAATTCCCCGAGACAATTACAAGCAGTTTTATGGAGGCTATATGCTTGCAAAATAATCTATTTCTTAAATAAAATTGTCACACTCCTGACTCCCTCTAAAAAATAATATAACCAACTTATTCTTTCCAAACTAAAAGTTTTATTTCTTCAAAAGCTTATATTTCTTACAGTTAACAGTAAATATTAAAAGAAGATTCAAAATTATGTTTTTGCTTTTTCTAATGATGAGTGTGCTAATTATTTGCCCTTTAGGAATTTATCTTATCAAAAATGGTTAAAATGGATTTGAAATTTATTAAAACTAGTAATAGATCATCTTTTCTTAGTATAAAATTACTTTTTAGTGGTTTTCAAATTAGTTTTCCCATGTTTCTCAATAATATACTCTGCAAAAAAACTTCCTACTGCAATTGCAATCGACATTTAATGTTTTTATATCAGGAGTGTGACATATTACTGTTGAATGAAAAATTATTGATAAATTTTCAAAAATGCTATATCAAAAGAATGAAAATGTTTTATGAAAGGCAAGATATATTAAAGTAAGTATTCTGTTTATCTAAAGCAACATACATCAATTTTTCATTTGGAAAAAATCCATATTTTACAACTATCATATTCATCCAGTCTAATACTACTAAATTATTATAACTAATGTTTTTTTACAACATATTTTGACTTTTCTGAACTAATTAGTCTCAACAATGAAAAACTATTAAGGTTTAACTTGACATTTGTACAATTTTCCAAGTTAAATTTGTTCGCGTACACTAATTTAAAAAATAGAATAATTTGTTGTCGCCAAATCATAGGGTCACAAAGCATCTAGATATTTGAAGTAAAATGGTACGAAATTATAGAATACCATCTTTCTTTAATATATTTTTTATTTAATTTTTTCTATCATTGAGGTAAGTTAAGGCAATTTAAAGTTTGTCACGCTAAAACGTCACACTCCTGACAAATTTGACCAGTTTTTAGAGGATAACTTTTTAACCGGAAGAGCAATCTCCATGACACTTTGCATGAAGATAATTGTTACCATTGTGCTTGTTTTAAGATATTTACCTTTCTTTCATATCATTTAATATTCAAATTATTCTCTGAAAATGAAAAGTCTTCATTTTTTTGAAAATCTCCCATATAGATCATGATACTACAAACTTTTATGATTAAAACTATAAAAGAAAGTTTGTATTTCAAGTAATTAAATTGATTAAAATTCCACATTCTAGATGTAGACATTTGAAATCATTTTTTATTACTTATTGCTATAATAAAAGATGATATTAGAAATGTCTCCAGATATAACAATTTTACACCCTTTTTATAGGCTAATTTAGAAAATAATTGTTTCTTTCAAGTATTATTGTTATACTACACACCAATGTGCTCCACAATCGTGACTGTTACTCCTACTAAAGTTATAATTTGATGACTTTTTCATGTAACATTACAGAGTTATTGCTCTTTATTATCTAACATTTAGTATGTGTTGTACAGAAGGACATGCTTTTAACAATTAGATAAAAATTTCATCAATATCGAACAAGAATTGACTTTGGAATAATGTTTTGAAAAAATATGGTTTTATATGAAATATGTAAAAATACAGTGACCGAATACTTTTTGCACGCTCTGTATTATGATGATTTTCTGTATCAGTTTTTATTAGGAGTTGTGGCTCTTTTTTTACGACTGCAATATTGTTGTGGTTGTACATTATAGTATGGACATGTCAGTGGTTTTCTCAAGGTCCTCCGGTTTCCTCCACCAAAAAAACTGACCGCCACGATATAAATGAAATATTGTTGAAAGTGGCGTTAAACACCATCTAACAAACAAAACAAAAAAATTATAGTATGGGTGTGTCATAGCAATCTTGTCTTGGTTATTCTGTCTGTAGACACCATGTTTTTTTTCCACAATAACTAAGTTCTGTTTGACCAATCCTTCTGAACTTTTAACACAACAATCTCTTGAAAAGAACAAATGTTGATTGGATTTGGTTTCTAAACAAGAGGCCTAAATGTGCCAAAGATGGTTGATTTTCTGCAGTCCTGTCAAGCTGCCACCATGTTGTAGCCCTTTGTTTTGATTCTGTTATGTTGAGCTAGAATCTTGTAATGACTACTCCTCTAAGAAATATCACTTTTATTTAAGGTGTCTAAGATTGCCATCACATGGAGATGTATATTTGAATTTTTTCTTATATTATTTCCCTGACTTTTCTCATATTGAGATAGATCAGTACTTTCCACCATATATAGATGCATATCTTTTTATGCCATCACAACTATTAAGTCAAGGCACATTGTCTTATTTCTGTTCGTCCATCCACATATATGATACATCTTTTTTCTACCTCCCTCCTCTTCCAGTTTTCAAGCTATAAGCCAAATTTATTTGACAAGATATTTGTACCTAGGGTATTTTCAGGATTGTTTGTTGGTTCAATACCTCTCCAGGGCATCATACAAATAAATGTCTTACTGACATAGCACATACACAAATAAGGGAACGACCATTTAACTTGAAGGGGGGGGGGGGGGGGGGGGTTATGTTTTTTTTCCAAAAAAATATTCTGATTCCCAATGTTATTGAAAAAAATATTCTAATTTTGGTGGAGGAAAAAAAAAATAATCTGATTCAGAGTTTTTGTCATATAACCTAATGTTGAATTCTGGAAAAAAATTTCACGCTTTGCCCGACAAAAAAAATAAATATTCTAACTCTTGTGTTGTCGGAAAAAAAAATTCTGAACGAAACAAAAAACCATAACCTCCCCTTCAATTTAAATGGTCGGTCCCTAACAAAAGACAGTTTCTGTAAATTGTGGAACAAAATCTTCCTGAAATACATTAAAAATTAACATTTCAGATATTCTGACATTATTCATAAAATATTGTAAAATGTGTTTGTACATACTGAAGTAACTACCTTTGGTTAATTTATTAAGCCAAGTAAAAGAATTTGTGAAAGAATAAAGTAAACTATGGACAAGTACCTTATATCTTATAGAAAAGACATGGCTAAGAAATTGTAAAACATAAGGTTTAATAACATAAATAGCTGTAATAACATAAATAGCTGTTGGAGATTTTTAATCAGAGAAAACACTCAACATACCAAAATTATCATAAAAAACAACTTTCCCACTTTTTTGTTTAGAAATTTGAATTGCAGTGCAAATAAGAACCAATCTGATGGAATTGATTTTCTAGTTGTAGAGCAGGAACGAGTCAATCAATTAGATAATGCAATTAATTGTGACATTTCTAAAGATGGAATCTCAAAGAGTATTCGAAAATTGGAACAAATGACAAGGCTTTTTAGTGATTTTAAAAGATGAAATATCAAGGTGCATCCAAAATTTGAAAGCTTTGTATTGATGTATTAATGATAAACAAATACATTTAGTTAATTTGTTCATTGAAATATATTAAATATTAAATAATTTCATTTTAAATCGTTTTTTCCCCAAAGTATGGTTTATATATACATGTACAAACCATTATACAATAAGAAGAAAGACAAACCTGACCCAGGAAATTTTCAATGTATCATTGTAGTTTTCCTTTTGATATGTTTGTAAAAGGTTAAAAACATTTTCAGACAATTTCCTGTTGTTAAATGAGAGTCAGTGGACTTTTGAAAGTGTACTCAACAACTGACTACATTGTTGTTCTTCTTTGAAGTTTTATAAAGTATGGGAAACAAATATTTTGTGGCTATGTCAAATGTGAGAATATGTTTGTTGCTGTTTATAGATATGCTTTGTGGTATGAAATGTTGTTGAATAATATTATTTATAATATGTATAAGATTAATTTTAACATATAAAATGAAATCAATTATCATACACATGTAATGATAAAAAGTCATGACTATTTTCCTGATGAAATAGGTGTAAGACAAGGGGAACACTTCCATACTTTCCTTTTTTCTTTGTTTTTAAATGATTTAGATGATTTTTTTTTGTAACAGAAAGTATTAAATGGTATTCAAACCAACTACAGATTATTTAGAAATAGAAACCAAAGTATTTTTTTTTTATAAATCTCCATGATCATTTATAAGAGCTATTAGCTGTAGTGTATATTCTATTGGTTTACTCTTTCAAACATTCTTGGTTAAATGTAAATATTGTATATATATGTTGTGTTATTTATATGTATTGTGCTACATACTGGTATATACCATTCTTTCAAGAGATGTTTATCAAACAATATCTTTTTCACGGCTGCCTATCTCCAAAATCACAACATTCGGTTGTGAAAAAGAAAACGTTAGAGGTATATCCGGTTGTGATTAAAAGGAAAGAAACTCGCCGCTTCAGAAGGTAGATACTCCTAGAAATTGATAGTTTTCTTATCATAATAACCTTTTTTCTCTAAAAAAGAGAATGTGATCAGCCGTGGTATATATTAAAGTTTGTGAAATAGCCAATTACATTTCTATATTCCGTAAAATTTGAGCAGCATTTAATTTTCAGTACGGAAAAAGGAGGTCTTTTTTAGTTTTGTTCACAACACTGCATTTTTTAAGGATATTTGCAACAGACATACCTCATTTTAAGTGTACATTTCACAAACAATTCATTCATCTACATACGTTTGATTATTATCTCAGGAGTGAAATGTTTTTGAAAAATTGACGCTTGAGGGGACCGGGTTGTGATTAAAGGGATCGGATGTGATTTAGGGGAATTTTAGCTAACTAGTTTTCATGTTGGTAAATATCTCCAGTAACGCTCCATTTTACAGAATCATAATGCTTTAATAAATGAAAACAAGTATTCCAAATCATTTTTGTTCTAAATCATACAGTCTTAATTCTGAGGTATGTGTAGATTATGATTTACAGAGACCATTTCTTTGATACAATGGAGAGGGTAAGAACAGCAAAGGAAGAAATGCATTATTTCCCTAAAGAATCTAATCAGCCGGCGATGGTAGAGCAACCTATTAGACTCCGATATGGATATAAAATAAATCAGGCAATGCTTTTACCATCCAAAAGACTTGGGATAGAACTAGGCGAATAATTTGAAGACTGTGTACACATATATACTTTTCTTTGTCTTTTGTCATTATGTTCATATTTAAAATATAATGATGACACACATAATATATTTATCTGTTTCCTAGTTTACCATGGAACACATGTTCTTTACACACTTTAGCACATTAGAATTACTAGTAACTGGCTCAAGTATACCACAAGTACTATGGTTTTGATCCGTTTTGTAAATTTACGCACCCAAATTTACATACTTTCCAACCAATGATACAGGAGAAAGATCGTATTATTGAATTTAAGTGTGGTATTCAAATATTTCGGTGTTGCCTCTGTCTCGTATATAGTCTATATAATATTTGTTAACCTGAAATATTGGATAATCACATCAAAATTTGAAGGATTATATAATGCTGGAGTATTTTAGTCTGAGTTTTATTTCAAAAGATAAAACAAGTTTGGTTGCGATCCAATGCCCATTTGATAAAAAAAATCACCCTCAATGTTATTCATTCCTTTTTATTTCAAATGCTCTTTTTTCAAAGAATAGCAAATATTAAAAACATAAAAGTAAAACATGATTGGTAGAAAAAATAAAAACAATTACCTATCTGGTAAAAAATACAAAAGAAACAACAAAAATAGTTTGCAATTAACAGTGTTCTTGTAAAAATAAAGAAAAAAACATGGAAAAAGGAAAAGAGGCTAAATTAATATTAAAGTTCATAACTCTGTGTGTTTGTTTTTTCTGTGTCTTTTATACACTGTATGATGATTCATAGTTAAATTCTTGTCCACAATCCTCACAAACATGGGTGTTGTTGGAGTGTTGTCCGCGAGAATGAACCTATTAGTGCTCTTTTTGCGGTAAATTCCACCTTGCACTGGGAGCAGCAGAATTTTCTTTGTTTTTTGTTAGAATATTGTTTTTTTTTCTCTCGAAATTTCGTTGTTTTAATTAAGCTATTTAAGGAATATTGTTATTTTTTTAACAGGCTATACGATATAACCTGGTTTTGGGTAGTTTACGCTAGCGGTTTATGAATAGCGTAAGCTGTTCCAAACCAGGTTATTGAAATATAACCTGTTCAAAAATTGAAAATATTCCTTATAATTTAATTTCTCAAACAAAATTTAATCATTCCTTGATTCAAATAAAGATTATTTCGTGGGACTATTTGAATTTGTCGTTGGCGATGTCACGATATCAAAATAGGTTATACTGTATAACCTGAGTTGCTCTAGGCAGATCAACCAATCAGATTGCAGTTAATTCATCATATAAAATTATTCATAAATAAAGACATGTATTCCAATCCCCTATATTAAATGCGGGTAATAACAACATTACCGAACACAGAGGTGTTAGTCTGAAGGGAAAGACAAGAACCATTGTAAACAAAGTGATAAATCCATAATTCACAACCAGAAAACGGGGGAAACTGTAATGGTACTAGCGTTTTCAAGGAAATGGTGAATTGAATCGGATTTTACGATGCCAATTTTCCAGTGTTGCCAAATCGTATGAATTTTAAGCCAAGATCATTCCCCTAAATCACATCCGATCCCTTTAATCACAACCCGGTCCCCTCAAGCGTCAATTTTTCAAAAACATTTCACTCCTGAGAAAATAAGCAAACGTATGTAGATGAATGAATTGTTTGTGAAATGTACACTTAAAATGAGGTATGTCTGTTGCAAATATCATTAAAAATGCATATCTTATTGTCATAATGTCTTTGAACGACCTCAGTGTTGTGAACAAAACTAAAAAAAGACCCCTTTTTTCCGTACTGAAAATTAGATGCTGCTCAAGTTATACGGTATATAGAAATGAAATTGGCTGTTTCACAAACTACTTTAATATATACCACGGCTGATCACATTCTCCTTTTTTGAGAAAAAAGGTTATGATGATAAGAAAACTATCAATTTCTAGGAGTATCTACCTTCTGAAGCGGTGTGTTTCTTTCCTTTTAATCACAACCGGATATACCTCTCACGTTTTCTTTTTCACAACTGAATGTTGTGATTTTGGAGATAGGCAGCCGTGTTTTTGGAAAACATGGTTACCTTCTTCATTACTAACAACTTGAAACCAGTCTCATAAATATTGAACTGGTGAATATATACAGATGATTTTTATTTCAATAAAATAATGAGATATTTCATTTTTTTCTTCTTCAGCATTTAGTATGGATATTGGGTTTAAAGCCATCATCTGGTGGGACATTAAAGGCTAGTCAGAACACAACAGAAGGTAGTAATGCTGTTATTACCACAGCTGTGATGGCTGACCTACCTATCCTGTCTGCTATGTTATCTAGACTTTTTGAAAGTTCACAGTAAGTGTAGTTTAGTTTTAAATGTTGTACTTGTTAAAAATGATCTTGTTTTTGTTGAAGTGTTTTTCTAGCTCACCTGACTAAAGGCCAAGTGATCTTATGGTATCAGTTGGCTTTTGCCTTTCGTCCTTTCCGTCCATTGTGCACCATCAATAGTACTTAATTTGTCAAATTTTGATCTTCTCCCACAAAACTGCTGAACCGATTGAAACCAGATTTGGCAGTGATGGTCCTTGGGAAGAAGAGTTCAGATTTGTATAAATGAAGTTGATCCTCATTGGTGAGGGGCTATTAGAGGCCTAAAATGGGGTAAATCTTTAAACCCTTTCTTCTCAAGAACCAGTTATAGAAGTGTCGCAATATATGCTGTGCAGCATCATTGGGATATGTAGATTTAAATATAATTGTATATGGCATCAATTATGTTTATCTTGTATAGATGAATACCCCCAGGTTCTATAGGGTTCTATCCTTTGAGGTCCAAAATTTAACTTTGAATGAAATATGATAAATGTAAAAAAAAATCATTTTCTTTAGAACCGTTATTAAAATACTACATGTATTACAAATGACATGAATCATCATTGTAATATGCAGGTTCAAGCTTAAAAAATAAAGACCCATGGATCTATCGGATACAATACCTTGGGTCAAAAGATTAACATAGACAGACTGCAATGGCGAAAATGTCAAAAAATGACATACTTCGTTGTTGTGATATGTAGATTCAAGTTTGCTCAAATCAGGGTCTCTGATTTCCAAATACTTGTCAAAAAATTAAAATAGATTTCCATGGGAAAATTTCAAAGATCTTCATGAGAACCAGTAAGAGAAATGCCAATGTATTTTGGTTTATGGTGTTTAAAACCACTTTCAACAATATTGAAGCTATATCGTGGCGATCAGTTTTATTGGTGGAGGAAACCGGAGTTCCCATAGAAAACAATGACCTGTCGCAAGTCACTGACAAACTTTATCACATAATATTGTATCAGCCCCCAATGTATTTTGTATAAAGCAGCATGTGATATGAAGATTCCATTTTGTACCAATACCAGTGTGTATTTAGTTCTTGTCTTGGGAGATTTAACATATTCTACTATAGGCTTTTGGGTAATAAATCTTCTTTACCAGATGAATTATACAGACTCGTGTGGGCCTCTATTTTACTATATAATATTTCTGTATTCATTATTGTATTTAGTTAAATCTGGTCATCTAAAGTTCAGATATTTCTTTTCTTTGAATAATTGGAAACAAATATATGGTCTTTTCCTAAGTTACCAATTCACCTTTGATAGCTTGAATATTTTGAACCGATTCGATGGTGTAATGGATAGTGTGCTTGGAGGATGGTAGTTCAGGAGTTTGATTCCCTTACGAGTCAAACCAAAGACTATTACATTGGTACTTGCTGTTTCTCTGGTAGGCAGGTAGCATTAATGAGTAACAACAAAGTGGAGTCTGGGTGTCTTGAGTGGAAAGACCTGTCTTACCTGTAGACTGTTGTTTCAGTGATCTAGCACTATAGAAATCTATCTTGGCATGTTGGTCTATTACAAAACATTATTACCATCTCATTAAAAAGGAACTGGTTCTTGCCCTGAACATTGCTGACTTGGTGTTAAACAACAATTACTCACTTGAATGTTTGGCTTATTTTGATATAAAATACTGTCTGTTTATTTGTCTGAAACTGCTCTGTTATTTAAGGTGAAACTTTATTGTGTAATAGATACTGCAAGCCTCAGGAAGTTTGTATAAAATCATTGTCCATGTCTTGACAACAAATTATAAGGAAGATTTTTTGTTGATTATTATCTACAGATATTTAGATGATGTTGCCCTTCATCATTTGATAGATGCCTTATGTAAATTATCAGCTGAGTCCATGGAGCTGGCATTCTCTAACAGGGTGAGTATTGATAGCATAGTTCTACCTTAGAATGTAGTGTTTAGTTGTGGCTATGTTATAGACATGACTGTGTTTCTTAAATCTTTTGTGATGTATAACTCTCTGGGTGTTTGTTTGTTTTTCTATTAAAGTACCTATATGGTTTCACTATTTGTCTGTCAGTTTACCCTCTTTATAATGATCGTAAAGTGTTGACTCTCCTACTTTTGATGATCGTAAAGTGTTGACTATCCAACTTTTGATGATCGTAAAGTGTCGACTCTCACTTTTGGTGATAGTAAGCTGTCAACTTTCCCACTTTTGATGATCGTAAAGTGTGGATTTTCTCACTTTTGATGATCATAATGTGTCAACTTTCCCATTTGCGATGGGCACTTGTATACTATTTTTCTTGTGTTGGTTGTTTTTGGTTAAATTTCGTCTACACCTACCACAATTACTCTCATTGTAACAACACTACTAATTTACATAATCTAAAACTTAGTTATTTTTACGATGAGCAAAAATGTGTGACTAAATAAATCACACAAGTAAATGTTCACTTTGAAAACAGATTAATAGATTAATTAGGTTTGGTAGACTGTTAACAGTAGTCAGTTGTAAGAATGACTGTTTAGTGTTCTAATGATTACTCTGTCAGAACAGAGTACACAGTTTAGCATTATTTGTAGACAGAATGTGCATGAGAATTAAATTTGTGTTATGTTTTTAAAATCATATATTATTGATTTGTTTTGTTTTATTTGGTGCATACTTTAAAGTAATGATCTTTTCTTTTTGTCCAGGGACTTTACTTTGCCTGGGAATTAGTAGGTTTTAAGCTATGTTTTGTATATTCTTTAACAGAAATTTTGTTCAACTTTTTATTTACTCTGTAGAAAAAGAATGCTATCTTTCAATAAATATTCGTAGATTTATAATCTGGATATTGAATATTTGGATCAATTTGAAAAAAAATGTACCAATGGTAAGAAAATTAAAAGTCAAGTTTGAACTTTTAGTAAATTTGTATTTTTTAATGAATCTCAAAATTCTTTATATATTAACCAGAACCACTCGAGGCACATAGTGAAATGTAACTATTACAGGGTAAGAAATATACACTGGAGACAGTTAGAGATCTAATTTTAACAATTTCCTGTTTTTATACCCCCGCTCCCCGAAGGGGGAGGGGGGTATACTGTTTTACCTCTGTCCGTCTGTCCGTCCTTCCGTCCGTCCAAGATTTTTTCGTCGCATTTTTCTCAGTAACTGTTGATGGCAGAAATCTGATATTTGGTCACAAGCATCATATAGGTATACCATATTGTGGGTAGCGTTTTTGGACCTGTCAGATTCCTACTTCCTGTTTGCCGACTTAGTTGGTTTCTATACACATTGAACATATATGCACATTTTTCGTCACATTTTTCTCAGCAACTATTGATGGCAGAAATCTGATATTTGGTCACAAGCTTCATATAGGTACCCCATATCGTGGGAAGCGTTTTTGGACCCATCAGATTCCTACTTCCTGTTTGCCGAAGAGCGGGGGTATCATAGGTGAGCATTAGCTCACAGTTCATCTTGTTTAATCACAAACTTGGAACATTTATTGCAATTAAAAATCATCTATCAAGAGGTAAAATATGTTGAGTTTCTTTGAAAATATCCAGAAAATTTGTTTGAAAATGTTTTGGATGGTGGAGTGGTGAGGGTGTAGGGGCAGGGGTTAAAAAATCCACTAGCCCGACGCCCGGGGCTAGTAATTTCCACATTTGGACTAGCTGAAATAATCGGGCTAGTAAAAAAATATATCGGATATTGACAAACTTGTCAATATTCGCGTATCTACTTATATTCATATATGTTTTATTTATTCAACCGCTAGCTTTTTGTCTAAATTGAAAGCAAAGAAAGTAGAAAAACTGCATAACTCGTGATAACACAGCTTTAACAAATGACGAATTACTGGAAATTTCGAAAATGAATTACTGGAATCGGATTCTGGAACCGGGAACGACTATTTCCGGTTTTGCCGATAGTAAAAAAAAAAAAATTAATGCCGACCGACCCTAGATTTTTAGCTATTGTCACCACTGAGCGTCCGTCGTCCATCCGTCCGTTCGTTAACTTTTCACATTTTAATCAACTCCTCTGAAACCACTGGGCCAATTTGAACCAAACTTTGGTGGAATGGTCCTTGGATGGCCCCCTTCCAAAATTGTGTCCGGTGATCCCGACTTCCAACCAAGATGGCCGCCAAGCGAAAAATAGAAAAAAGGGGGGATGAAATTTTAATTGTTCATTGCTGCTTTAGTATAAGTCAAAATGAGCTCAAATTTTAACTGCAGCTACATGGCAAGGAGTAGTTTAACATATATTCTAGGTTTTTCTGTGAAATTTTTCTTTCAGCCGATATATACCGATTATGCAAATTAGGCATATTTTGATAAAAGATCACATTTAAATCTTCTCCTCTGAAACCGCTGAACCAAATTAAACCAAACTTGTCAGGGATGGTCCCTGGGTGGGTCCCTTTCAAAATGTTGTCCGACAGTCCCGCCCTCCATTCAGGATGGCTGCTGTTACTAAAAATAGAAATTTCATCAATTGTCCATTGCTGCTTTAGTATAAGTCAAAATGAGCTCAAATTTTAACTGCAGCTACATGGTAAGGAGTAGTTTAACATATATTCCAGGTTTTTCTGTGTAATTTTTCTTTCAGCCGATCTATACCGATTATTCAAATTAGGCATATTTTGATAAAAGATCATTTAAATCTTCTCCTCTGAAACCGCTGAACCAAATTAAACCAAACCTGGTAGGGATGGTCCCTAGGTGGGTCCCTTTCAAAATTGTGTCTGACAGCCCCGCCCTCCATTCAAGATGGCTGCCCGTTACTAAAAATAGAAATTTCTTCAATTGTCCATTGCTGCTTTAATATAAGTCAAAATGAGCTCAAATTTTAACTGCAGCTACATGGTAAGGAGTAGTTTAACATATATTCCAGGTTTTTCTGTGAAATTTTTCTTTCAGCCGATTTATACCGATTATGCAAATTAGGCATATTTTGATAAAGGATCACATTTAAATCTTCTCCTCTGAAACCGCTGAACCAAGTTACACTAAACCTGGCAGGGATGGTCCTTGGGTGGGTCCCTTTCAAAATTGTGTCTGACAGCCCCACCTTCCACTCAAGATGGCTACTGTTACTAAAAATAGAAATTTCTTCTATTGTCCATTGCTGCTTTAGTATAAACCAAAATGAGCTCAAATGTTAACTGCAGCTACATGGCAATGAGTAGTTTAGCATATATATATTCCGGGGTTTTCTGTGAAATTTTTCTTTCAGCCGATTTATACCGATTATGCAAATTAGGCATATTTTGATAAAAGATCACATTTAAATCTTTTCCTCTGAAACCGCTGAACCAAATTAAACTAAACCTGGCAGGGATAGTCCTTGGGTAGTCTCATTTCAAAATTGTGTCCGACAGCTCCACCCTCCATTCAAGATGGCTGCTGTTACTAAGAATATAAATTTCTTCAATTGTCCATTGCTGCTTTATTATCAATCAAAATGAGCTCAAATTTTAGCTGCAGCTACATGACAATGAGTAGATTAACATATATTCTGGGTTTTTCTGTGAATTTTTTCCTTCAACCGATTTATACTGATTATACAAATTAGACATATTTTGATAAAAGATTACATTTAAATCTTTTCCTCTGAAACCGCTGAACCAAATTAAACCAAACCTGGCAGGGATAGTCCTTGGGTAGTCCCATTTCAAAATTGTGTCCGACAGCTCCACCCTCCATTCAAGATGGCTGCTGTTACTAAAAATAGACATTTCTTTAGTTGTCAATTTCCGCTCTATTACAAATCAAAATGAACTCAAATTTTAATTGCAGCTATATGGCAATGAGTAGTTTAACATATATTCTGGGTTTTTCTGTGAGATTTTTTCAGCCAGTTTATTTCGTTTAGGAATATTATGTGATAAAAATCACATCAAAATCTTTTGCTCAGAAATTTGAGTTGAAATGATGTTTGGGTGGCCCACTTTCAAAATTATGTGTAACACCCCCATTCTCTATCAACATTAGATGTCAAATTGAAAACCAGGTGAGCGATTACAGGCTCCTGGGAGCCTCTAGTTTTGAAATGTGACCGTAAACACACATATTTTGTTATTTTGGCCTTACAGTGACCCGAACTGTGGAAAATAAGTGAAAATAAAATGCAATTCCAGATCTGAAAAGAAAGATAGTTAAACTAATATATATTGTACATGTTGTACAAGGGTTCAAGTCTGCAAGTCGGATTCATGAAATCACGGTATTGACCAGGACTAGTGGTTCATAGATTCGGGCTAGTAATATTTGGAAGTATGCCGGGCTAGTGAGGTGGTCCAAGATTTTTTAACCCCTGAAGGGGTTGTGAACCATTGGGTTATACTGACTTATAGTAATTATAACAGACACTAGTATATAGATCTGTATGCAGTTTGCACAGAGATGTGATTGGCTTTAGTGGAAAAGTGTAAAAGGTCGAAGTTCAGTGGTTTTGTAAATTATCATCGCTTTGCTTAACCATTGGTCAGCAAAAAATATTAGAAAGTTGCTAAGGTGACATCTAGACTCATTTGGCAGTAAGTACAATGTGGTGCTTTAAACAACATTTTTAGCACTGATAAAGACTAAAGAACAGTGTATATAATCTATATAGAGGAAACAGTATGCAACATGTTTTCTTTTATTTTTTTTCTCAAAATAAAATGTTGAATAAAGTTTCTGTTAAAGATTATAGATCACATGTGAGATTGTATTTTGTATGTTACTCAATACTGGTTGTAAATATTAGATAGATATATTTTGATGTTCAAATGTTTTCTTTCTTTTCATTTATGAATGTGTTGTAAAAAAATTTAAAGCACTTTCTACCCTTTCCTTTTATTCTTTTCTTTTAAAATATGTACAAAACAATTCATTGTTTAAAGTTTAATAATTACAGATTTTAGTATTATTATTATTGGAGTTTGCTGTTGATGACTGTGGTTTAATTAAGGTTTTATTTCAACATTTTCAATAGATATATATTTTTGTATTTTCTGAATTAAAGTGTGCATTGTATATAGACTATATGTCTAATTGACATGCTCTCCTTGAGTTATAATGATACAATTATCATGTTGAAGTTTATAGGTTTGAACCTTTAGTCTGTAATATAGGGTACTGCATGTTGTTTAAAATTTTAACAAAAGATGTTGAATTTTATTTCTCAATGTTATTTTGTATACTTTGTCAAAAATGTGATGTGTCCTTCCTTATAACTCAAGTTTGCTTTGACCAAATTTGACTAAATTATTGTGCAGCCTAATGATTAATGAAGTTTGTTACTTTTTAGTTCACCTGGACCAAAGGTCCATGTGAACTATTGCCATCACTTGGCGTCCGTCGTCTGTCGTCTGTAAACTTTTCACATTTCAAGCTTCTTCTCCGAAACCACTTGGCCGATTGGAACCGAACTTAGCAGGAATGTTCCTTGGATGGTCCTCTACAAAGTTACTGTTTTTCGTTCCAGTCGGATATTCAATATGGCTGCCAGGGCCAATAATATGCTCTGATTGGCTGAAATTTCAAAGATCTTCTTCTCTGAAACTAATGAACTGACTGAACCCAAACTGTAAAGGAATGATCATTGGAATGTCCTTTACCAAGTTACTGTTTTTTATGCCGATCGGAAATCCAAGATGGCCGCCATCGCAGGACATAGATTAACATTGGACCCTATGGGAAAATGTTCAAATGCCTTCTTCTCAGAAACTACAAATATGATTAAAGCCAAACTGTACATGAATGTTCATTGGATGGTCCTCTACAATCTTAAGGTTTTTTGTTCCGATATGAAATTCAAAATGGCGGCTACGGCAGGACTTAGTTTAACATTGGACCCTATGGAAAAATGTTTCAAAATGCTTCTTCTCTGAAACCACTTGGACAGTTGAAACCAAACTGCCCAGGAATGATCATTGGAAGGTCCTCTACAAATTTTCTGTTTTTTATGCTGGTCGGAAATCCAAGATGGCCGCCACCGCAGGACATAGATTAACATTGGACCCTATGGGAAAATGTTCAAATGCCTTCTTCTCAGAAACTACAAATATTATTAAAGCCAAACTGTACATGAATGTTCATTGGATGGTCCTCTACAATCTTAAGGTTTTTTGTTCCGATATGAAATTCAAAATGGCGGCTACGGCAGGACTTAGTTTAACATTGGACCCTATGGGAAAAATGTTTCAAAATGCTTCTTCTCTGAAACCACTTGGACAGTTGAAACCAAACTGCCCAGGAATGATCATTGGAAGGTCCTCTACAAATAATCTGTTTTTTATGACGGTCGGAAATCCAAGATGGCCGCCACCGCAGGACATAGATTAACATTGGACCCTATGGGAAAATATTCAAATGCCTTCTACTCAGAAACTACAAATATGATTAAAGCCAAACTGTACATGAATGTTCATTAGATGGTCCTCTACAAACTTTACGTTTTTTGTTCCGGTAGGAAATTCAAAATGGCGGCTACGGCAGGACTTAGTTTAACATTGAACCCTATGGGAAAAATGTTTCAAAACGCTTCTTCTCTGAAACCACTTGGATAATTGAAACCAAACTGCCCAGGAATGATCATTGGAAGGTCCTCTAGAAATTCTATGTTATTTATGCCGATCGGAAATCCAAGATGGCCGCCACCGCAATACATAGATTAACATTGGACCCTATGGGAAAATGTTCAAATGCCTTCTTCTCAGAAACTACAAATATGATTAAAGCCAAACTGTACATGAATGTTCATTGGATGGTCCTCTACAATCTTAAGGTTTTTTGTTCCGATATGAAATTCAAAATGGCGGCTACGGCAGGACTTAGTTTAACATTGGACCCTATGGGAAAAATGTTTCAAAATGCTTCTTCTCTGAAACCACTTGGACAGTTGAAACCAAACTGCCCAGGAATGATCATTGGAAGGTCCTCTACAATTTTTCTGTTTTTTATGCCGGTCGGAAATCCAAGATGGCCGCCACCGCAGGATATAGATTAACATTGGACCCTATGGGAAAATATTCAAATGCCTTTTACTCAGAAACTACAAATATGATTAAAGCCAAACTGTACATGAATGTTCATTAGATGGTCCTCTACAAACTTTACGTTTTTTGTTCTGGTATGAAATTCAAAATGGCGGCTACGGCAGGACTTAGTTTAACATTGGACCCTATGGGAAAAATGTTTCAAAATGCTTCTTCTCTGAAACCACTTGGATAATTGAAACCAAACTGCCTAGGAATGATCATTGGAAGGTCCTCTACAAATTTTATGTTTTTTATGCCGATCGGAAATCCAAGATGGCCACCACCGCAATACATAGATTAACATTGGACCCTATGGGAAAATGTTCAAATGCCTTCTTCTCAGAAACTACAAATATTATTAAAGCCAAACTGTACATGAATGTTCATTGGATGGTCCTCTACAAACTTTACGTTTTTTGTTCCGATAAGAAATTCAAAATGGCGGCTACGGCAGGACTTAGTTTAACATTGGACCCTATGGGAAAAATGTTTCAAAACGCTTCTTCTCTGAAACCACTTGGATAATTGAAACCAAACTGCCCAGGAATGATCATTGGAATGTCCTCTACAAAGTATCTGTTTTTTATGCCGGTCGGAAATCCAAGATGGCCGCCACCGCAGGACATAGATTAACATTGGACCCTATGGGAAAATATTCAAATGCCTTTTACTCAGAAACTACAAATATGATTAAAGCCAAACTGTACATGAATGTTCATTAGATGGTCCTCTACAAACTTTACGTTTTTTGTTCTGGTATGAAATTCAAAATGGCGGCTACGGCAGGACTTAGTTTAACATTGGACCCTATGGGAAAAATGTTTCAAAACGCTTCTTCTCTGAAACCACTTGGATAATTGAAACCAAACTGCCTAGGAATGATCATTGGAAGGTCCTCTACAAATTTTATATTTTTTATGCCGATCGGAAATCCAAGATGGCCACCACCGCAATACATAGATTAACATTGGACCCTATGGGAAAATGTTCAAATGCCTTCTTCTCAGAAACTACAAATATTATTAAAGCCAAACTGTACATGAATGTTCATTGGATGGTCCTCTACAAACTTTACGTTTTTTGTTCCGATAAGAAATTCAAAATGGCGGCTACGGCAGGACTTAGTTTAACATTGGACCCTATGGGAAAAATGTTTCAAAACGCTTCTTCTCTGAAACCACTTGGATAATTGAAACCAAACTGCCCAGGAATGATCATTGGAAGGTCCTCTACAAAGTTTCTGTTTTTTTATGCCGATCTTAAATTCAAGATGGCCGCCACCGCAGGACATAGATTAACATTGGACCCTATGGGAAAATGTTCAAATGCCTTCTTCTCAGAAACTACAAATATGATTTAAGCCAAACTGTACATGAATGTTCATTGGATGGTCCTCTACAATCTTAAGGTTTTTTGTTCCGATATGAAATTCAAAATGGCGGCTACGGCAGGACTTAGTTTAACATTGGACCCTATGGGAAAAATGTTTCAAAATGCTTCTTCTCTGAAACCACTTGGACAGTTGAAACCAAACTGCCCAGGAATGATCATTGGAAGGTCCTCTACAAATTTTCTGTTTTTTATGCCGGTCGGAAATCCAAGATGGCCGCCACCGCAGGACATAGATTAACATTGGACCCTATGGGAAAATATTCAAATGCCTTTTACTCAGAAACTACAAATATGATTAAAGCCAAACTGTACATGAATGTTCATTAGATGGTCCTCTACAAACTTTACGTTTTTTGTTCTGGTATGAAATTCAAAATGGCGGCTACGGCAGGACTTAGTTTAACATTGGACCCTATGGGAAAAATGTTTCAAAACGCTTCTTCTCTGAAACCACTTGGATAATTGAAACCAAACTGCCTAGGAATGATCATTGGAAGGTCCTCTACAAATTTTATATTTTTTATGCCGATCGGAAATCCAAGATGGCCACCACCGCAATACATAGATTAACATTGGACCCTATGGGAAAATGTTCAAATGCCTTCTTCTCAGAAACTACAAATATTATTAAAGCCAAACTGTACATGAATGTTCATTGGATGGTCCTCTACAAACTTTACGTTTTTTGTTCCGATAAGAAATTCAAAATGGCGGCTACGGCAGGACTTAGTTTAACATTGGACCCTATGGGAAAAATGTTTCAAAACGCTTCTTCTCTGAAACCACTTGGATAATTGAAACCAAACTGCCCAGGAATGATCATTGGAAGGTCCTCTACAAAGTTTCTGTTTTTTTATGCCGATCTTAAATTCAAGATGGCCGCCACCGCAGGACATAGATTAACATTGGACCCTATGGGAAAATGTTCAAATGCCTTCTTCTCAGAAACTACAAATATGATTTAAGCCAAACTGTACATGAATGTTCATTGGATGGTCCTCTACAATCTTAAGGTTTTTTGTTCCGATATGAAATTCAAAATGGCGGCTACGGCAGGACTTAGTTTAACATTGGACCCTATGGGAAAAATGTTTCAAAATGCTTCTTCTCTGAAACCACTTGGACAGTTGAAACCAAACTGCCCAGGAATGATCATTGGAAGGTCCTCTACAAATTTTCTGTTTTTTATGCCGGTCGGAAATCCAAGATGGCCGCCACCGCAGGACATAGATTAACATTGGACCCTATGGGAAAATATTCAAATGCCTTTTACTCAGAAACTACAAATATGATTAAAGCCAAACTGTACATGAATGTTCATTAGATGGTCCTCTACAAACTTTACGTTTTTTGTTCTGGTATGAAATTCAAAATGGCGGCTACGGCAGGACTTAGTTTAACATTGGACCCTATGGGAAAAATGTTTCAAAACGCTTCTTCTCTGAAACCACTTGGATAATTGAAACCAAACTGCCCAGGAATGATCATTGGAAGGTCCTCTACAAATTTTATGTTTTTTATGCCGATCGGAAATCCAAGATGGCCACCACCGCAATACATAGATTAACATTGGACCCTATGGGAAAATATTCAAATGCCTTTTACTCAGAAACTACAAATATTATTAAAGCCAAACTGTACATGAATGTTCATTGGATGGTCCTCTACAAACTTTACGTTTTTTGTTCCGATAAGAAATTCAAAATGGCGGCTACGGCAGGACTTAGTTTAACATTGGACCCTATGGGAAAAATGTTTCAAAACGCTTCTTCTCTGAAACCACTTGGATAATTGAAACCAAACTGCCCAGGAATGATCATTGGAAGGTCCTCTACAAAGTTTCTGTTTTTTTATGCCGATCTGAAATTCAAGATGGCCGCCACCGCAGGACATAGATTAACATTGGACCCTATGGGAAAATGTTCAAATGCCTTCTTCTCAGAAACTACAAATATGATTAAAGCCAAACTGTACATGAATGTTCATTGGATGGTCCTCTACAATCTTAAGGTTTTTTGTTCCGATATGAAATTCAAAATGGCGGCTACGGCAGGACTTAGTTTAACATTGGACCCTATGGGAAAAATGTTTCAAAATGCTTCTTCTCTGAAACCACTTGGACAGTTGAAACCAAACTGCCCAGGAATGATCATTGGAAGGTCCTCTACAAATTTTCTGTTTTTTTTTATGCCGGTCGGAAATCCAAGATGGCCGCCACCGCAGGACATAGATTAACATTGGACCCTATGGGAAAATATTCAAATGCCTTTTACTCAGAAACTACAAATATGATTAAAGCCAAACTGTACATGAATGTTCATTGGATGGTCCTCTACAATCTTAAGGTTTTTTGTTCCGATATGAAATTCAAAATGGCGGCTACGGCAGGACTTAGTTTAACATTGGACCCTATGGGAAAAATGTTTCAAAATGCTTCTTCTCTGAAACCACTTGGACAGTTGAAACCAAACTGCCCAGGAATGATCATTGGAAGGTCCTCTACAAATTTTCTGTTTTTTTTTATGCCGGTCGGAAATCCAAGATGGCCGCCACCGCAGGACATAGATTAACATTGGACCCTATGGGAAAATATTCAAATGCCTTTTACTCAGAAACTACAAATATGATTAAAGCCAAACTGTACATGAATGTTCATTAGATGGTCCTCTACAAACTTTACGTTTTTTGTTCTGGTATGAAATTCAAAATGGCGGCTACGGCAGGACTTAGTTTAACATTGGACCCTATGGGAAAAATGTTTCAAAACGCTTCTTCTCTGAAACCACTTGGATAATTGAAACCAAACTGCCCAGGAATGATCATTGGAAGGTCCTCTACAAAGTTTCTGTTTTTTTATGCCGATCGGAAATTCAAGATGGCCACCACCGCAGGACATAGATTAACATTGGACCCTATGGGAAAATGTTCAAATGCCTTCTTCTCAGAAACTACAAATATGATTAAAGCCAAACTGTACACGAATGTTCATTGAATGGTCCTCTACAAAATATACGTTTTTTATTCTGATATGAAATTCAAAATGGCGGCTACGGCAGGACTTAGTTTAACATTGGACCCTATGGGAAAAATGTTTCAAAATGCTTCTTCTCTGAAACCACTTGGACAGTTGAAACCAAACTGCCCAGGAATGATCATTGGAAGGTCCTCTGTTTTTTATGCCGATCGGAAATCCAAGATGGCTGCCACCACGGGTCATAGTATTAACACAGAACCATATGGGGAAAATACAGAAATATATTCTTCTCTGAAGCTATTGCACTGATTGAACCTAAACTGTGCATCAATCATTGGAAGGTCCTTTACAAACTTTGTGTTTTTTATGTTGATCGTAATTCCAAGATGACGCAGGACATAGTTTTTACATAGGACCAATTGGTTTTTTTTATTACCAGGTGAACGATACAGGCTCTTGAGAGCCTCTGGTTGATATTGATCATTTTCATTTACGCTGTTCCAGATTTATGGGACTTTTTTTCATCAAGAAAGATAGGCATCTATAGTACAATAAGCCTTGTTGAAATGACCTACAAATTAAGTTGTGTTAAACACCATAAACCAAACCATCTATAGTACAATAAGCCTTATTGAAATGACCTACAAATTAAGCCACAGTTAAACCATTAACTTATGTCTTCTTTACAACCATACTGTACTACTGCTTTAAGTTATGTATTGTAAGAGTATATAGATCTGCTATGCTATAACAAAACTCTGCTTATTCAACAAAAACTACTTAATTTTACTTAACAGACAATTTACATTTCTTGAATTGATATGGAAATTTGTATACTTTTTTGGTAATTTTTAATATGTATGTATTAGACAAATTTAAGATGATTTTCTGCCAGGTTAATAGCAGATTATCTAACATTATATACGTTTTCCTTTGAAATTAACGAAAGTCGCCTGTCTGATACAAGATGTTGTATCACCACACTGTGGTGATAAAAGAATGGCATGACGTTGCACGAGACGTTCTCTGCCGAACTACTTTGACATGATGTCATACCATTGGAATGTGAGACAAAACACAGTAACCTGACGTTGGTGAATGAATGCAAAAAATAGCATGACATCATACACAAAATATATTGTACACATTTTAATTCAGCCCTTGCTATTTTTTTGAAATTCGTTTTTATTGAAATGTTAGATAAACTTATTACATACATAGTGTGTTGGTACAAGACTTTATCAGGTCTTGCCTGTTGCGTGAACTAACCGCATCACAACTAGCGACTCGTAGTGATACTAGTTCACACAACAGGCTCGACCTGATACAAAGTCTTGTACTACCACACTATGTATGTAATGGGTATTTATTTGTTTATTATGTATTTAAGACTAGATAAACAGAGTTTTGTTGCTATTATTATTAGGTTTTGGAATAAGATCCTGTATATGTTGTTACTTATTCAGAATGAGAATGTCGTTATATAGGTTATATATAGAACAGCTTAACTAGCTACAGACTGTACAGTTTATATTTCATTTATACTGTTGTGGATTTCAAAATGGAATATTATGTAAAACATAAAGGGACAAAACTGAAGAATTGTAAATACTATGAAAATAAAATATGATGTGGTAGACCACAAGTTACAAGTTCAAGACGTCCCCTCTGAATCTGTAGTTGTTTCTAGTATGATGTACTTGGTTCCCTTGAATAATGCAGTAAAACTGACATATCATTACATACATGCCACAGATTTGAATTTGCTTGATGTTATCACTTAAAGTTCATGCATTTGATTTAAAAAGAGGTACACCCACTTCAGTAACTCACGGGTTATAAGTAGGGTTAGGAAATCACCCATGGGTACTGAAGGTCTGTACATTACGACTGCACCTTTTCCTGAGTAACTCACGGGTGATAAGTAGCATTAGGAAATCACCCATTGGTACTGACGGTCTGTACATTATGAATGCACCTTTACTTGAGAAACTCACAGGTGATAATTAGTAGCATTAGGAAATCAACCATGGGTACTGACGGTCTGTACATTATGACTGCACCTTTTTTTTTTACCTAATCAACAACATTGGTTCTTTGAACCTAGGATTGTCAATTTTTAAGAGTATTGTGGGAGATTTAGAAGTAGTTTAGAACTAAGGTTTCAATACTATACTGAGAGCTAATTAAGTTTCCCAAACAACGTTTGGAGACTTATTGTTTTTGCTTCGTTTCTTATTATTATTATTATTCTTATTCTTATTCTTATTATTATTCTCCTTTCTTTCTGTGTACCATGAACTTGTCCACGGCAGATCTCAGGAACTACAGGACAGAATTTCATGAAACTTGGTGGAGTTATAGATATATGTTTCTAGTTGATCCTAAAGTTATCAGATTTGTGGTAAAGGGGGTCAAAGCCATATTTTTGGGGGTTCAAAGGGGGTGGGGGTTACTATAGAATCCTACGGGAAACTTGAAATTTTGTACATTAATGTTGATAACTTCTAACTGGATAATGATAGAGACATAAATTTTGACATCGTGATAGGTCACCATTAGAGGAGCAATTCTGCGTTTTCAAAATTTTCAAGATGTCTGCCATTTTCAAAATGGCTGCCAAAACACGGCATAAAAATGGGTGGTAAAAATTCAACATTGTCCGATATCATCAAAATTTGATATGTGGGTAGATAGTGTCAGTGGCCGGTTTGGGAGACTTCATAATCATTAGATTATAATCATATCTTGTTTTATCACAAAGAGAATATCCTTTTGGTCATGGTAATGTCTGTCCTTCTTCCATTTACGTCTTCTGATTACCCCTCCGATATCTTCAAACTTTACGTAGATTACATACATCTGGTATCTTCTTCTTGTACATGGTTTCAAGAGTACCAGTAAGTGTAAATCAATTTTCGTTGGCTAAATTAAAAATTATGATACGTTAATTAAATGATTGACCTCAGGAAATGAAAACTGTTTTAAATGTATTCCATCATCACATAATAATACAACTACAATAGAAGTTTGTTATACTCATTTAATATTATCAAATCTTGTACTTACTACAACTGATATAAATGAATGACTATTTTTTCCCAATTTGGATAGTTCAGATAAAAACATGTCTGACATTAGCCAAAAAAATGTTAGATTTTTTTATTTTAATTTTGCTTCCATTACAATTTGTAAATATTTGTTGACCAACTTTGGGACAAAATTTTATTTTTTTAACGAAATTGAGGTTAATGATTGCAAATTTGTTTTTATAAATGCCAGGAAGGGCATGTTTGTTCATTCAAAATCTAAATTATGTTAATAATGGTACCAAGCCTTATGTGTAATTTTGTTGAAAGGAATTATTGTGTAATGACAGGTATTAGTATCATTTAAGATGAGATTTAACTCATTTTGAGTTCTATTTCTCATATATAAATATTAAACTCTACAAAATAAAAATCTTTTGCAAAGGTTTTTTTTTTTTTTTTTTTTTATGCAAGCATAATTAACTAGACGTTAGCCTTCATAAGGAAATACAATAAGAATGTTTGAATAAGGAAAAAACCACAGATTTGATTTCAGAGAACACTGACCTATAGATGTAAATCACTGTCTTGTTATATAATATAGAAAAAGAAACTCAAGCAAAGGTCTTGAAGTGTATGACAGAACTATAAACAGGTTATACTTTTTAAGTAATAAGATTTTGTGAAGTAAAAGAAGTATTGTTGTCTATTGTTTGTCAAGATCAGGGTATGGCAGTAACATTAAGATTTCATTACAAAAGTCATTATTAGACAGGAAATGAAATTGTACAAATGGCTGAACAACTTGACATATCAGACAGAGTTGTTTTGTCTATTTCGTTTGAAAGGTACATCTTTTTGTAGATATAAGATTACTGTATTTGTCTACACAAGATATTTATCCTTGGTGCATCTCATTTCATCATATGTTTGTTTTGTTTTGTTATTTTATTCCCCTGTGTTCACAACTTATCTTCAGTACTGTCATTCATCACCACTATCCAGGTTATATACATGTACATTAACAGGGTGGGCCTAGCGATGTCAACTTCCCATTAACTTAGTCTATTAGAGAGTCGGGTTGGATAAGATTGATCAGAAATGACAGGATTGCAGCAAGAATCACATCACACTATGTCATTAAGAAATACTATATCTCACAGTTAAGATTTCAGTTGACAAGAAGGTAACGACCTCATCATTTAGGAATCCTTAAAACTCTATCCTGATTCCATTTACCAAAGTCTAACGTTATCTGTTGTTATCTGATGGTCCCATTATTTAAGACATAACATTGACTGAAATGAAGAACAACAATACAAAATGTTGGGGACAGAGTTTAAGGGCTCAAACCACAAAGATGACCAGCATGTCCCACAGTTCTAAGGGCTCAAACCACAAAGATGACCAGCATGTCCCACAGTTCTAAGGGCCCAAACCACAAAGATGACCAGCATGTCCCACAGTTCTAAGGGCTCAAACCACAAAGATGACCAGCATGTCCCACAGTTCTAAGGGCTCAAACCACAAAGATCACCAGCATGTCCCACAGTTCTAAGGGCTCAAACCACAAAGATGACCAGCATGTCCCACAGTTCTAAGGGCTCAAACCACAAAGATGACCAGCATGTCCCACAGTTCTAAGGGCTCAAACCACAAAGATGACCAGCATGTCCCACAGTTCTAAGGGCTCAAATCACAAAGATGACCAGCATGTGCCACAGTTCTAAGGGCTCAAACCACAAAGATGACCAGCATGTCCCACAGTTCTAAGGGCTCAAATCACAAAGATGACCAGCATGTGCCACAGTTCTAAGGGCTCAAACCACAAATATGACCAGCATGTCCCACAGTTCTAAGGGCTCAAACCACAAAGATCACCAGCATGTCCCACAGTTCTAAGGGCTCAAACCACAAAGATCACCAGCATGTCCCATAGTTCTAAGGGCTCAAACCACAAAGATCACCAGCATGTCCCACAATTCTAAGGGCTCAAACCACAAAGATGACCAGCATGTGCCACAGTTCTAAGGGCTCAAATCACAAAGATCACCAGCATGTGCCACAGTTCTAAGGGCTCAAACCACAAAGATGACCAGCATGTCCCACAGTTCTAAGAGCTCAAACCACAAAGATCACCAGCATGTCCCACAGTTCTAAGGGCTCAAACCACAAAGATCACCAGCATGTCCCACAGTTCTAAGGGCTCAAACCACAAAGATCACCAGCATGTCCTACAGTTCTAAGGGCTCAAACCACAAAGATGACCAGCATGTCCCACAGTTCTAAGGGCTCAAACCACAAAGAAGACCAGCATGTCCCACAGTTCTAAGGGCTCAAACCACAAAGATGACCAGCATGTCCCACAGTTCTAAGGGCTCAAACCACAAAGATGACCAGCATGTCCCACAGTTCTAAGGGCTCAAACCACAAAGATGACCAGCATGTCCCACAGTTCTAAGGGCTCAAACCACAAAGATGACCAGCATGTCCCACAGTTCTAAGGGCTCAAACCACAAAGATGACCAGCATGTCCCACAGTTCTAAGGGCTCAAACCACAAAAATGACCAGCATGTCCCACAGTTCTAAGGGCTCAAACCACAAAGATCACCAGCATGTGCCACAGTTCTAAGGGCTCAAACCACAAAGATGACCAGCATGTGCCACAGTTCTAAGGGCTCAAACCACAAAGATGACCAGCATGTGCCACAGTTCTAAGGGCTCAAACCACAAAGATGACCAGCATGTGCCACAGTTCTAAGGGCTCAAACCACAAAGATGACCAGCATGTCCCACAGTTCTAAGGGCTCAAACCACAAAGATGACCAGCATGTCCCACAGTTCTAAGGGCTCAAACCACAAAGATGACCAGCATGTCCCACAGTTCTAAGGGCTCAAACCACAAAAATGACCAGCATGTCCCACAGTTCTAAGGGCTCAAACCACAAAAATGACCAGCATGTCCCACAGTTCTAAGGGCTCAAACCACAAAGATCACCAGCATGTGCCACAGTTCTAAGGGCTCAAACCACAAAGATGACCAGCATGTCCCACAGTTCTAAGGGGTCAAACCACAAAGATGACCAGCATGTCCCACAGTTCTAAGGGCTCAAACCACAAAGATCACCAGCATGTCCCACAGTTCTAAGGGCTCAAACCACAAAGATCACCAGCATGTGCCACAGTTCTAAGGGCTCAAACCACAAAGATCACCAGCATGTGCCACAGTTCTAAGGGCTCAAACCACAAAGATCACCAGCATGTCCCACAGTTCTAAGGGTTCAAACCACAAAGATCACCAGCATGTCCCACAGTTCTAAGGGCTCAAACCACAAAGATCACCAGCATGTCCTACAGTTCTAAGGGCTCAAACCACAAAGATCACCAGCATGTGCCACAGTTCTAAGGGCTCAAACCACAAAGATGACCAGCATGTCCCACAGTTCTAAGGGCTCAAACCACAAAGATGACCAACATGTCCCACAGTTCTAAGGGCTCAAACCACAAAGATGACCAGCATGTGCCACAGTTCTAAGGGCTCAAACCACAAAGATGACCAGCATGTCCCACAGTTCTAAGGGCTCAAACCACAAAAATGACCAGCATGTCCCACAGTTCTAAGGGCTCAAACCACAAAGATGACCAGCATGTGCCACAGTTCTAAGGGCTCAAACCACAAAGATGACCAGCATGTGCCACAGTTCTAAGGGCTCAAACCACAAAGATGACCAGCATGTCCCACAGTTCTAAGGGCTCAAACCACAAAGATGACCAGCATGTCCCACAGTTCTAAGAGCTCAAACCACAAAGATCACCAGCATGCCCCACAGTTCTAAGGGCTCAAACCACAAAGATGACCAGCATGTCCCACAGTTCTAAGGGCTCAAACCACAAAGATGACCAGCATGTGCCACAGTTCTAAGGGCTCAAACCACAAAGATGACCAGCATGTCCCACAGTTCTAAGGGCTCAAACCACAAAGATGACCAGCATGTCCCACAGTTCTAAGGGCTCAAACCACAAAGAAGACCAGCATGTCCCACAATTCTAAGTGCTCAAACCACAAAGAAGACCAGCATGTCCCACAGTTCTAAGGGCTCAAACCACAAAGATGACCAGCATGTCCCACAGTTCTAAGGGCTCAAACCACAAAGAAGACCAGCATGTCCCACAGTTCTAAGGGCTCAAACCACAAAGAAGACCAACATGTCCCACAGTTCTAAGGGCTCAAACCACAAAGATGACCAGCATGTCCCACAGTTCTAGGTGTAATACCACTAAAGAATTTTCCATAGCCTTCTATGTTAAATAAAAAAAAAATTGAGCTTCCATACAGGATTCATCTTAAGGTTAATTAAAGTGACACTCATATCTCATGGAAGGGGTACCTAATAGGAAGCTTAACTCCGAAAATCAACATACATTTAATGGCATATAAGAAAAAACAGACAGTCTGAAGATGTCTACCGTCAAAAATCCTACTTTCACTTTCGATTTAACACAAATTCAGGTGGTTTCTTTCCAATGCAATAATTTTTTTATTTAAAACCACAAGGACATCAAATATGGGCTTAAAATTATCCTAAAATATGTAGGTTTCTGCTGACATTCAGTATTTTGCAGTATCTAATAGGGTTTATTTTTTATCCACCAATGTAGGAATCCATTTTCTGTTTACGTACTACTTTCCCATACGTTCTTTTCGACTGGTACCCATGTTTAGTGGTAATACACCTAAGAGCAATAAAAACTTGTTTCTTTAACCTTTTCTTTGCCTTATTTATATTCCTATATCAATATCCAGTCAAAAAAACTATATCAGGTATATGGCAGTCCAATATTTGAAAGAATTAATGTCCATATACAAAGGTACCTCCATGAAGCTTTTAATGAAAAAATCTGATTTTTCAGCTGTTGAGTTGATATTGTGAAATAACATGACAATGGCTTTTTATCTCAATATATTACAAGTATGAAGCTGATTTTCAACACAATAAGCATCTTATGACATGTATATATGCTTCATTTGTACATTTAACATCTAATTAATATGAAAATTTTTATTTTAAGCATACCCCCCCTTTTTTTTTTGCCTCCTAGAAATGATCTCACAATATACTAAATTATGTTAATTCATACTATGTTCCCATTAATTATACATTGCAAGACATTAAATAAGACCTAATACCTAGATATTAAGCAAAAATTACTTCAAATTGCCCAAAATATGTAAAATTATGATTGTTGATTTTCAGGTTTCTGTTATTTCTTGTGACCTGCAACTGTAATTTTTTTCAAAACTCAATAAATGAATATTTCTTGACAACTTTTGTTATGTTTCAAGTTAGCCGGATGCACAAATGTACATTTACAGTCAATTTATACTCTAAAATATAAAGTCCACAATGACAATTTGAAAAATTAACAGTAAATGTCCAGTGACAAATACAATTCTCCTGGGATCACTAAAATTACCTGGTTTTAAGTACATAATTCTGAAATAAAGCTGCTTTCTATAGCCTTATATTTTTTCATATGTACATGTTACATGTGTTCTAACTATAACTACCAAATTTTATCAGGAGAAACAAGTAGGATTATAAAATTTTCAAAAATGGTATTATCATATACCGTATTTGAAGTCGACTAAATGCCGCAACATGAAATTGTTAAAATTCTTAATTTTAGCAATCTTTTTCAACATCATCTGCCCTTTTACTACAAAAACACATTAAATCTACCAGTCTCAATAATTGTAAAGTCACAAATAAGTATAAAATTATATTTCAATACCCTCTGTGCATGTACATCTAGTGCATGGGGAATATTTTCCAAAATATTGCATAATATTCATATTGAAGCTGTAACATGACACCTTGATGTATTTTGTAACATTTTGGTGTGGAAAATGTCAAACTGGGTCTGTTGTGACTGTTCAAAGCCAATTTGAGTGTGGTACCATCAAAATTAAGTTTCTTGTTTTTTGCCTAAAAGGTGTAATACCACTAAAGAATTTTCCATAGCCTTCTATGTTAAATAAAAAAAAATTGAGCTTTCATACAGGATTCATCTTAAGTTTAATCTAAGTGACACTCATATCTCATGGAAGGGGTACCTAATAGGAAGCTTAACTCCGAAAATCAACATACATTTAATGGCATATAAGAAAAAACAGACAGTCTGAAGATGTCTACCGTCAAAAATCCTACTTTCACTTTCGATTTAACACAAATTCAGGTGGTTTCTTTCCAATGCAATAATTTTTTTATTTAAAACCACAAGGACATCAAATATGGGCTTAAAATTATCCTAAAATATGTAGGTTTCTGCTGACATTCAGTATTTTGCAGTATCTAATAGGGTTTATTTTTTATCCACCAATGTAGGAATCCATTTTCTGTTTACGTACTACTTTCCCATACGTTCTTTTCGACTGGTACCCATGTTTAGTGGTAATACACCTCTAAGGGCTCAAACCACAAAGATGACCAGCATGTCCCACAGTTCTAAGGGCTCAAACCACAAAGATGACCAGCATGTCCCACAGTTCTAAGGGCTCAAACCACAAAGATCACCAGCATGTCCTACAGTTCTAAGGGCTCAAACCACAAAGATCACCAGCATGTCCCACAGTTCTAAGGGCTCAAACCACAAAGATGACCAGCATGTCCCCAGGTGGCAGTTATGAAATGCATCTTGATAAGGGATTATCAGGTTATAATACAGAAAGCCTGTCCATGGACCATAGTGTGCACCGTATTAACAGAGTGGCACACTCCTTGCACAGTAAAGACCACTTTTAAAAGAGTAGGTACATGATAGCTGCTTACAAGAGGCTAAAGCAATCTGTACCCATGCCTATAATGCCCAACCAGTTAGGACCTGTTAACCTATAATGCCTAACCAGTTAGGACCTGTTAACCTATAATGCCTAACCAGTTAGGACTTGTTAACCACATTGTTGACTAAAAAGAAGCATCAGTACTACTGTCTCTGTTTAGTCATAAGTCTATAATACAATTTTCTAGTCCTATGAGAATGTCATATTGTCAATTATAAATGATAAAGAATGATTGTCATTCTCACCTCAGATTGTTCATTAGTTGACATATTGATTAAGTGTGTCAGAAATACTTTATACTAAAGGGTTAATTTCATTTTGGATTACTATGCTCACAAAGTTTTAAAACTTAATTTTAAAATACAGTGATTGAATAACTGTACAGTTATGGTGATAAAAATAGAAAACAGATCAGACTTTGTACAAGGGAGATAATTCTTCATATACAAATAACCTCCCTTGCATAGCATTTGTTCACTCTGAGATTAATTTCCATACAATTTGAATTGTAATACTTTTGCAAGCTTGGCTCTGTGAAACTGGGAATGGTAAATGTATGCAGTATAAAATGATATTTCTGACAAACAGAAAAGACAGTGGCTGGCAGTGGAGTTCAGTAATATTTAAAAGGCAATGATGCACCATTTTATCTGGAAGGGGAGGGGGCCCTTTGACTTCTTTGAATTTTTTAAGTCTCTTGTCTGACAAAAAAAAACTTAATAAAAAATACTTTAATATCCCCCACCCCACTTTTCCCTGTATGTCCTTTGTAATTATTTTTTTTTAGAGAAAATCGACATGGAGATGAAAAAAATAAGATAATCTATAGATAAGCAATATTTGGACCCTAATTGTAATCTGTAGGTACTATTACAGGTCCCTCAATCAATAAAACTGGTCATGAGATTAAAAAGCTTATTGTAGGCGTTACTAGGCAATATGATTAATAATATTAAACCATTAAATGTAACCTGATACCCAGCTATAATCAGCACTATACAGACATGTTGTAGGATAAACCTTCTAAAATAAATATTAAACAATCAATCTTAATGAATCATGTGATACATATGTTACATGCATTGTAAAATTCGCAGTGTGTGGTAAATATCTTGAAAACCTTTTTCTTACCAATTGAACATGAAGATTGAACATTTTTCCTTTGGGAGTTATTTATGCACATTTTAGTGACACACAAATTGAGAACATATCCACTTTCACCAATAATTGTACAAATAACCCTCTTTTTGTTTGACAGAACTTGAAAAATGTTGAGCTGTTTTTTTATGTAAAGCAGACTTTAGACTAGTATACTGCTCTGTATTAATATTTCAAGTTTAATTCTAAAACAGATTTTGAATCAGTTGGTCTTTTTGTAATATACTTGAGTGTATAATATTTCAAGTTAATATTCAGCTATGTTGTAATAGGGACATCTTAGTTCCTATTCAGTGGGTATATATTACCAAGACTTTGTATGATGTAGTCATTTTGGTATAAAATGTGACGGTTTAACATCGGAGAGAATACTTCATATCTAATAGACTGTATATATGTATAATAGATGACTTCTAAGGAAACAATAAATGTTTTATACAGTAGCTAATGTCCAGACTGTAATGTCAGATAATATGACCACTTTAGGCAGATTTTAATAAATGATGAATATTCTTGGCATCATAATTGATATTGGTCAATAAAAAGTGGAAGTTTTGTCTTCTGGTGGTCAGATAATATAACAGTATAGCTGGATTACTGAGAGTAGTTAGATCAAGAGACACATGAAAGATATATAAAATGGTGAATATTTAAGTCCACTATAAGTTCACATATCAATTATTATATGTGTATTAATGAGCTATTTGGAAGTGTAAATTCTCACAATAATCTAATTCACTGATACAAGATAGATGCTGTAGTAGTCAACTGGTGTCTATTTATACAATAAATGAACAGTGACATTGTCAATTTGACTTCATATGAATATTATAATTCATAATATAATAATCTGTCTCTGTTAGTCCAAAAAGGTCACATGGCGGTGTTATATCATAGCGCTCCATCTTAAAGAGTCTTGAAAAGTCATATTGAGGTATTATATTGTACCACTCTGTCTTGAAGTGTCGTGATAGGTGTCCAGTGAAATATAATATTGTAAGACTCTGTAACTCTTGTAGCTCTTTGTAAATGAGATTCCTAAAAGGTCTTCATTGTGTTATTATCTTGTAGCACTTTTGTCTTAGCTGCCTGTAAGTCTTAACAATCGAGGTGGTTAGCAGGTCCTAGGTAAGGTATAGGGGTTAGGGATAGGGTTATGGTGTTTAACACCACTTTCAACAAAATTTCAGTTATATCGTGGCGGTCAGTTTTATTGGTGAAGAAAACAACCAACCTGCTGCAAGTTACCTACAAACTTTGTCACATAAAGTTGTATTAGGTACACCTCGCCATGAGCGAGATTCAAAGTCACAACTTAAGTAGTGTTAATATATTTAACTGTTAGAATTTTCACTTTGATATTTCTATTTGTAAGCATGATTTATATATAAACTTAATTATGTCAAATGTTTGAAATACTAGCCTGATAATAACCTTGGTTTAGTTGTGATAATAGAGCTGACTAGACAGATATAAAAATAGATGTTAATGAAAATTGTCTTTGGTAAGGTGAGCATCATCAATTTGTCTGTGGAATGTCCTAAAGTAATAATTTTTTGATTAGAATAACGAAAATTTGAAATATCATTTAAACTGTAGATTTTAAAGTAGAAGTGTAAACGAGAGTTGTGTAGAGCATCAAGGGTGCTAATTTAATTTGGAAGTTTGCAGACCAGATAGTGAACGGATTTGGCCCTGCTCATATAGAAAAATGAAATACGGAGGAAATAAGTCTATAAAAGAGAACAGCCTGCGGCCGTGGGTTTTAATCCCTGAGGACAATAGACACTCGACGGTCACCCGAAAGATTCCATTGTTCTCCGTAGAGCCTGTCACCATCTCCTACACGCACTATTGAGTTCATTGATTTTTACCTGTAAAATATTTTATCTGTAAAAATTACTTGGACTGGGACATTTTTTGTTATTTTTATTTTTTCACTAAATATATAGCACTTCTGTCTTTAATAGTGAACAAAAATGAAGTCTTCATATATAATAAGAAGAATGTATTGTCATTTGTTTGATTCTGTATGACATTTTGAATTTATATACATGTAAGAAAATGGAACGAAAAATGAATTTTGAGATTGTGCAACTTCCTAATTAAAAAAAATGTTCGTAAAATTAGTACATTTTTATATTATAGAACCTCAGAGACCAATTAGAGGGTTGATTTTTTTTTAGGGGGGGGTAGAATAATACTTTGAGCACTGTCATTTTGTGAGCTATTTTTTTTTACCAAACTTGCAACTTAACATTGGTAAAAAATACCTAAAAACTGCAATAATTATTGATGAATCATTGATACATGCAATTGTTTCACGTAACTATTCTACTAAACCAAGTTATATCTGTCAACTCAAACGTGAGCTAAAAGTTTGGAAATATATATTTAACCTATTCCACTTCGAAGTGCTTATCCAAAACAGGAATCCGAAGTTTTGATCTTTTACTTTGTTTGTTTTGACTTTTAATGAATACAAGGCCGGTTTTGTGTTTGGTTTTCGATTGGATTATAAACTGCCCCTGTTTATCTTTTTATGCCCCCGCGACGAATAGTCGGGGGACATATTAATTTACCCCCTGTCCATCCGTTTGTCAGTCCGTTCGTTCGTCCGTCCGGATATAGATACATGGTTTGTCCGGCTATCTCCTCCTAAAGTTTTGGAGCTACAGCTTTAATATTTTGTAGGATGTTTATACACATAATGGAGGTGTGCATGTCCACAGGATTTTGATGGTCAGGCGGGGGCATCATTTGTGTCTTACAGACACACTTCATTTTTAAAAAATCACTCCTAACAAAACAACTTTGTCCATAATTATCAAGTGCGGGGGCATACTTCTTTTCTAGTTTTTGTTTTGCGTCAAGTTGTTTTGTGTATTATTTATGTGTTATAATCATTATATAAGTTAATAAATTCATCTGACCCCAGATAGCTTCAACAGTTACAACTGTTCTTAAACTTTAATGAATTGACAGACACATGTTCCAAATATTTTTGGCATTGACTTAAATGTGACATTTATTAGATTTTTACATTTTTTCTATGTCTATTATACTTAATATGATTATACTTCAACCTGTGTCGTCATCCGTGTCATCATCACAAAAATCAATGATAATATGTTCTATGACACTTCTTTCTATATAGTTTTCTTTTTCAATTTTGACCACATGTTCTTCTACTTTTGTCCACACATCTTTTGTAATTTTTCCGAAAGCAGCATATGCGAGTTCTTTAACATCTTTTAATCGGAAGGTAGTATTGTTTTAGCCACGAAACCTTTGACTTGCACCCATATTAATTCTATCGGGTTAAGTTCACAGTGTCGAACGGGGGTTCTTATTACTTTATGTCCGTGTAAATTAGCAATTTTATCTGTTTTATAAACTACTGGGTTCTTTTTTTGTTTGATTTTTTCATATAATACTTTTTTGGTATCAGTAGCAGAAAAGGGAATGTTGTTTTGTGTAAGATAGTTTTGGAGAACAGCTTTTTTCTGACTAAAATTTGGGCACACCGTATGTTCTGTTTTAACATTGTGATAACTTGCATTATCTAACACAACCAAGCTAGGATTTTTCAGAGCAGGCATCAATTGATTTTCAAACCACTCAAGAAAGACAAAACTATTCATCTCCTGGTGATAGTCACCATCCTTTGATTTGGCCAGAAACACTAAATCGCAGCCGTCAAGCCCTCACTTTGCTTACCTCTGCATGGAAAACAATCAAACGTTTGCCCGAAGGTATTTTTGGGTCATCAGACCCATCATTCGGAAGCCACATATAATCTGTGCAGTGATTTTGGTTAACCCATGTTTCATCCAGGTGCACAATATCATACCCTGCTTCCCTAAAAGATTTGATCTTTCTCAGATAATTACACCTATAATTGATAATAGACATTTGGTTGTACAGAACTCTACGATTATCACCTATTTTTTTTATATAAGTACATCCAAGATCAATGAGAGTTAGAGTAAGTTTAGACTTTGATATTTTAATAGAATCTTTTATTTCCTTATGTATTATTGAGATGGTCGGAGCAATTTTCTGTGAATATAAACCGTGGATTGTTCTTTTAATAACACAATGATCAAAGTCGTCCAAAATTTTAGCTCTTTCTTTGGGTCTATTTGACTTACAAGGCCTCTTATCATTCATAATACAGTGCACTAAAGTGTAAGACACACCCAAAGCTTTAGATGTCCTTTGATATACCCTATTAAATGAGGCAATTGGCTTCTTCATTGCCCTTTCCTTACAAAAAAAGGCAAACAACTTTTTTACAAACTTTTGGCATTCTGGAGATAAGTCAGACTTTTTACCCATTTTACAAAAAATGCAAAATATAACAATAATTTATGAGAGAAATGCTTGTTAGTTTCGTCTAAAGTACAAATGGCTAAGAGAAAGATTTTACAGGTAAGATACCTGACGTACTCTTCTATAAAGTACATCTACCCCCACCCAAAAAATGACAACAAAATAGGACCAAAATGCAAAATTTCATCGGAGTGCAGCCTCGGCCAAAACAATAAGAAGCATTACAATAACATTTTTAGTTAGCACTCCTAATTCTAAATAAAACTCTCGTTTATTTTGCTGTGAAAAAAATCTATAGTTTAAAAGATATTTGGATTTTTCGTTATTCTAATAAAAAAATTCTTACTTTAGTGATGTTTACAATAACAAACGGTCTATAGCCAGACGTAGGTGACCAAAGTATAGTTAGTCACACAAAAATGACAAATTTGTAGAAAAACTGATTTTTTAATCAGAGTCCTTTGTAGATAGTCTTTAACATTATAAGGACAAGATGTTCTCTTTTTCTCATGATTAGTTTGTATGTACTCTGCATTATTGGTCACACGGTCTAATCAAAATCTGAAAATCTGGACATTTATTTAGAAGAAAGAGATCTGTCTGAACATATTGATCATAAATATGCAGTGAAACTTATTAATAAAGGCACTCAATAAACCATAAACCTGTATAAACCACACATCAAATTTGATACCAATGTCTAGAATCTTTACAAATATAAAATATCTATTCTGAACAAATAGGATGTTGTCAAGAATGTTCATGTTAAACAGGTTTCAGTCTAACATTGATATCACAGACTCAGATGTGAGAGTGTGCACCAAAAACTGACAGTCTAACATTGATATCACAGACTCAGATGTGAGAGTGTGCACCAAAAACTGACAGTCTAACATTGATATCACAGACTCAGATGTGAGAGTGTGTGCCATAAACTGACAGTCTAACATTGATATCACAGACTCATATGTGAGAGTGTGCACCAAAAACTGACAGTCTAGCATTGATATCACAGACTCAGATGTGAGAGTGTGCACCAAAAACTGACAGTCTAACATTGATATCACAAACTCAGATGT
Source organism: Bathymodiolus brooksi (assembly GCA_963680875.1). NCBI lineage: Eukaryota > Metazoa > Mollusca > Bivalvia > Mytilida > Modiolidae > Bathymodiolus > Bathymodiolus brooksi. The sequence continues at coordinate 47,455,622 of OY804575.1, read as the reverse complement.
GAGAGTGTGCACCATAAACTGACAGTCTAACATTGATATCACAGACTCAGATGTGAGAGTGTGCACCAAAAACTGACAGTCTAACATTGATATCACAGACTCAAATGTGAGAGTGTGCACCAACAACTGACAGTCTAACATTGATATCACAGACTCAGGCTGAATTATATTTGGTCTAGACCTTCACCCTGGATTGTAAACAAATATCAGTTTTGAAACATGTAGTCTGACCATGATCTCATTTTCCTCAACCAGACAGGAACAGGTCAAACATTTTTGTTGATCAGAATTTTTTTCTGGAAAAGATTTCGGTCAAAAGGTGTTGGGAATGTTTTAGATTTATTTATAGATAATTTTTATTAAATGGCATATCTATTTCTCCAGAAACAACAACAGAAGTATTAGATTTAAATATGATTTTTCTTCAGACGTATTGTACTGTTGTGACAAAGAGTTGTAGGTGGAGAGTAAACTTACACATTCTCTACCGTTTTCTACCAAAGGAACTTAATTAAGCGATTTCTTTTTTGATGTTAGTGCCATGTGAAAAATGGTATGTCAGCTTGACTCAGCTATGTGGGATAATCAAGAGTTCAGTTAAACCTATAAATTTTTAAATCTTATATAGAGCAGATACTTGCATATTTTCAATTTCAGTTGCATTCAATGGTGCAGCAAGGTTTACTATTGGCCTTTTTCTAAGGATATGTTCACTGTATAGTCCACACACTCTTAACAGAAGATCTTGGTAACATCCAATCAGAAGACAATTATAATGTCATAGAAGCACCAGGCCTTACTGTCATAAGACTTTTGAGTACCATTTGTGTGACCAATCAGATAACTGTCTAATAGATAAAGTGTTCTGATTAGGTGATTTTGGATTACCAGTACAAAACTCGTTTATGAAAGTGTTATGACTGTGAGGCTTGATTCTCATGATCTCATTGTCATATCTTTTGTTACTTTATGTTTCCCTCATATTATTTTTTGTCTATCTAGATGGGGATTTATGTACTGTTCTGTCCAACTCCAAATTTATAAATAAGGGATAAACAACGAGTGAAAGATTGATGGTATATATTTTTTAATCCCATAAATTCCTTGTCCTAATCTTTCCTACTTTTACATGGAGGAAGTAAATACAAGACATTTTATTTTTATAATTACATTAGCAATACAATTATATATCACACAGTTGTAGGTTTCTTGTTTCTGCACATTGTAGATCATGTGATCTCAAATTGAAGTAACTTTCTTGTTATGCTTTTATGTTTGGGGTTTAATTGAGAATAATTGATTCGTTGGAAAAGTATACCTAAAAAATTGAATATTTATAGAATTAAGTGGAAGGTTTATAAGTTTATAAAATAATTTATTTGTCAGTTAAAGCATTAGAATGTATGAAAACTAAAAGTATTTTGTAATTATAACAGGGGATATTATATCTTGTTTTGATAGAATGGGAATTACATTTATTAATTTTAAAAGCTTGATGATCTAGTTACTTAAGTGCTTTGAACCTACAAGTCCAAGTGATTTGTAACTTAGTTCAGTACACATAAGGAAAGGTTTGAAGATACTGAAGGGATAACCAGAAGGACAGACAATGGCTAAAGAAAAAGGAAAAAAAGACAGACAAATAATGATCTACAAAACATTACAGAAAACTAAAGAATGAGAAACACAAACCCCACTAAGAATCGAGAGTGAACTCTGGAAGGGTTAGCAGTTTCTGCTCCACATGTGACACCCTTCATGTTACTGTGAAACAGCATGAACATCATCTGATATGGAAATCACCTTGGAGACCAGTACATTGAACAACATGAAGACAAGTAAAAAAACAGGGCGAACTCAGGCGCTCCAGAAAATTTAGCTGTTCCTGCTCCACATGTGTCACCTGTCATGTTACTCTTGTTGAAAATTGGTGATAAGTCATCTACAAAAACATGATTGACATGAATAATTCTTGTTTCTGATTGGCTGAAACTATAATAATCTTCGCTGAAACTACACGTCCAGATGGTTTATTATACATAGTTCAAATGATGAATGCAAAAACCTCTACAAAGATTTCTCAATTAATTTGCTTCCAGAGAAAAGCATGGCGGAGATTGGCAATTCTTATTTCTGATATGCCGAGACTTTAAACATTATTGCCTAGTAAACCACAAATTCAAATTATTTGTAACATAATACATGTACGAATGATGTATTTGAGGTCCATCATTTCTTTTTGTTATTGCCATGGAGAATTTTTTATTTTATTGATTGAAATTTTAAAATCTTCTTTTTTGAAACTACAAATTATCTCTTAATTAACATCACATCTTTTACCTGGAATAATTACAAGGGAATGTATTTAATACATGATTTAAATTTGGTGGGAAAATTGAACTTTTGACATTGGATGACAAAAATCTTATTTAAAAGTTTTACATGTCATGTTAAGCTTTTAAATTCTAGCAGTAATAAGACAGTATTGCAGAAAAGATTGAATTTAAATACATTTTGTAGATAGTAATAGAACGTGCCATTACTTGTTCAAACAATCTTCACTGTCATTTCAATATTTACAGAGAATTTTATATAGAGATCTGAAGACTGTTTGATTTCTAATACTATAAAGGGATTGAAATTAAAATCTGTCTGCTGTATGTGATTGAATTGATAGCAATTTCAACTCGTCTAATAGTGTATTGTGCAGAGAATGCTTACAAGTTTATATTTGTTGCTAAAGGCAGTTTTCTTAGCTATAAAAGTAGATCTGCTCTAGAAAACAATATCATTCAGTACATTTCATAGATAGATACATTTTTTTGTAATTTCTTACAAGTCAAGCAGGAAAATAAACATGCACATATACTGTCATTGATTTTTTAGCTCACCTTGCCAATGGCAACGTGAGCTTTTGCCATCACTTGGCGTCCGTCGTCCGTTAACTTTTCACATTTCAATCTTCTCCTCTGAAACCCCTCAGCCAAATGAACTGAAACTTGGTAGGAAGCATCTATGGAAGGTCCTTTATTAAGATTGCTCATTTCGTCCCGATCCATTAACAAACATGGCCACCACAGGCAATTCTTGTTTCTGATTGGCCGATTTTTAAAAATCTTCTCCTCTGAAACCGCTTCGTCAAATGAACCGAAACTTGGTAGGAAGCATCTATGGGCAGTTCTCTGTAAAAATTGCTGAATTCGTCCTGATCCGTTATCAAACATGGTCGCTACAGGCAACTCTTGTTTCTGATTGGCTGATTTTTAAAATTCTTCTCCTCTGAAAACGCCTGGCCAAATGAACCGAAACGTGGTAGGAAGCATCTATGGGTGGTCCTCTATAAATATTGATCATTTCGGCCCGATCCATTAACAAACATGGCCGCTACAGGCAAGTCTTATTTCTGATTGATCGATTTCTAAAAATCTTCTCCTCTGAAACCGCTTGGCCAAATGATCCGAAACTTGGTAGGAAGCATCTATGGAAGGTCCTCTATAAAGATTGCTCATTCCGTCCCAATCCATTAACAAACATGGCCGCCACAGGCAATTCTTGTTTCTGATTGGCTGATTTTTAAAATTCTTCCCCTCTGAAACCGCTTGGCCAAATAATCCGATACTTGGTAGGAAGCATCTATGGGCGGTCCTCTATAAAGATTGCACATTTCGTCATGATCCATTAACAAACATGGCCACGACAGGCAATTTTTGTTTCTGATTGGTTGATTTCTAAAAATCTTCTACTCTGAAACAGCTTGGGCAAATGGACCGAAACGTGGTAGGAAGCATCTATGGAAGGTCCTCTATGGGAATTGCTCATTCCGTTTGATCCGTTAACAAACATGGCTGTCATAGCCAATTCTTGTTTCTTATTGGTCAATTTCTAAAACAGCTTTTCCACTGAAAGCGCTTGGCCAAATGATATGAAACTTGGTAGGAAGCATCCATGGAAGGTTCTCTATAGGGATTGCTCATTTCGTTTTGATCGATTAATAAACATGGCAGCCACAGACAATTCTTGTTTTAGATTGGTCGATTTCTAAAAATCTTTTCTGAAACTGCTTTGCCAAAATGATCCAAAATTTTGTGGGAAGCACCCATGGAAGGTTCTGTATTTAGTTTCCTAAAAGCAGAATGAAAGGTGAGCGACACAAGCTCAGCCCACTGAGCCTCTAGTTTTTTAAACCAGATAAACTTTTAACCAGCCTGGGTGAGTAATATGTGCAAAACTTCTGACATCTTTATTTCTTGTACAATCAGTACAAGCTAACAGATGGGGTGTATCCCATACATAGGAAGTTAATGCAATGCCAAGTTATGCCAAGGAAACAAAAGAAGGCAATAGTAGAGCAAGAATTGCTAACCATTCCATAGGCAATTCTTGTTTCTGGTTGGTCGATTTTTTTAAATCTACTCCTGAAACCACTTGGCCAAAAAAAGCGAAATTTACAGAAGGCATCTATGGAAGGTCCTCTATAAGATTTCTCCATTTCATCCAGATTGGACAAAAAACATGGTCGCCACATTTCATCCAGATTGGACAAAAAACATGGTCGCCATGGGTCTTTCTTGTCTCTGATTGACTGAAATTTAAAAAAATCTTTTCCTCTGAAACTAGGTGACACAATAAATTGTTACTTTGTAGGAATGATGTAAGGCAGATCCTATGCAAAATGTTTTGTGCCGTTCGGACAACTAATATGGCTGCAATAGGCAGCTCTTGTCTGTGATTGACCAATTAAAAAAAAATTCTCTAAAACAATTTGGCCATATTAATTGAAATATGGTAGGAAGCATCTATGGCAGGTTCTGTATAAAGTTTCCTCAAAACAGAATGAAAGGTGAGCCGACTGAGCCTCTAGTTCTTATGGTCATTGTATTGACTGTATTTCTATATAAGGAATCTAATTATTGGCCTTTGTATATCTTCAAACATTTCTTTCAACATAGCATTACACTGAATGTTATGTTTAATTCTGTTGTACAATTACGATTCCCATCATATGAAGCAATTACATTCACAATTATTACGAAGTGATAACATTTATAAATAGTAACGGTAAAGCCCTAAAAAAGACCAATGAAATGTACGCCTGAAGAAGATTTATAGATTTTAGTGAAAATCCACAGAAAACAAAAGAAACATCTTGCTAATAAGCTGTTAGTGGCAATTACAAACTGTGTAATTTGAGAAATAAATTTTGGAATTAGGTGTTTTAATTGAATTTGGAAGTCCTGGTAGGGAATGATTTTATTCGTGTTGATTGATATAATCTATGTAATTGCATAGAACAAAAATAGAAGAAACTGGATGGTAGTTATTGACAATAGTGATGTTTGAAGAGCTGATACATGTTCCCCATCTGAAGGAGTGATAGGTCCTCCATCACAGTGTCATTGTTTTTGTTGATTTTATGTTTTGTATTGTTTATTTACTGATTAAAGATATGTAATTGATTAGTCCTTGTATGTATGTTGTAATAAATCCTTTTAGTTTTTATTATTTTTTTTACTGACCTCCACGATATAACTGAAATAGTGTTGAAAGTGGCATTAAACACCATCAAACAAACAAACAAAAAAATCTTAGCTAATTTTTCTTCTGTTGTGACATGAAGCTTTTCCATGCCATGAGCGAATGTGGTGACTGATTATGATATATAAGATAGTCTGCAACAACATCTTTGGAGGTTAGAAATTTTTTTTATTAAAAAAATAAAAGAGAAATTTATTATAGATTGTCTGTAGAATGTTTAATTTAAATTCTGTTTTTATTCATGTAAACATTTTCAATCTGAAGTCTTTATATTGTGCAAAACTATTATACAGTTATATATGAAAACTGAACTACCAACACTGCAATCAGAATGTTATAAAAATATCTTTATTACATCGTAATGCTATGATTTAAATTCTTCATTTTTTGTAATAAAAACAATGAAAACTAAAAGTAGTTGATGAATTGACAAAAAAAACTTTATGTATACCAATTACTTGTCATTTTCAAAAATCCTATAGAAAAATGCAAAAATATAGTCATATTGTACCTTACATCTCTTTCTATATTTATCTAGATCTTAGTAAAACATTGGCTAATTTAAAAAATATATTGTATGATTCAATGGGAGGAAATTTGAATTGCTTCACCCTATACATAAGTCCAATGGGCTTTTGTGAAACATTGTCCCAAATCTTTCTGGAAATCAATTACATCTATACACAGTTGCTGTAGTATTTCCATGACAACATATTACTTTTGAGAATTCTTATGTTATTAGACCTAGTATTAACATTACTCAAGTTATATATATACACAAGTTTTTTTAAATGGATTGATTGATTGATATGGAAGAAATTAAATGCATGCACTTGTGCTATTAAACACTCTTTAGTACAAGTAAACCAACGTAACAAATCTCCTTATCTGGAACTCAGTAAATTGTTTTCTTTGAAAGTAAATATTTGATCTGTTTGTAAGATCTTACTGCTTAATTTATCCATGGTAACTCAGATACTTGGATATTTTAAAGTTAAATCATAGGTGTCTTTATAGTAAACGTTAGACAATACCGAAGGGGGAATCAAAAAGTACAATCCAGAGAAACTGGCAACATAAGGTACACAAGACGAATGGGCAATCAAAAAGTACAATCCAGAGAAACTGGCAACAAGACGAAGGGGCAATCAAAAAGGACAATCCAGAGAAACTGGCAACATAAGGTACACAAGACGAAGGGGCATTCAAAAAGGACAATCCAGAGAAACTGGCAACATAAGGTACACAAGACGAAGGGCCAATCAAAAAGGACAATCCAGAGAAACTGGCAACATAAGGTACACAAGACGAAGGTGCAATCAAAAAGGACAATCCAGAGAAACTGGCAACATAAGGTACACAAGACGAAGGGCCAATCAAAAAGGACAATCCAGAGAAACTGGCAACATAAGGTACACAAGACGAAGGGGCAATCAAAAAGGACAATCCAGAGAAACTGGCAACATAAGGTACACAAGACGAAGGGGCAATCAAAAAGGACAATCCAGAGAAACTGGCAACGTAGGGTACACAAGACGAAGGGGCAATCAAAAAGTACAATCCAGAGAAACTGGCAATGTAGGGTACACAAGACAACACAATGTGTCATATTAGACACAACATTGTCTGACAGTACAAATCATCCCCCAGATTCTACCAGTATAGTTACCATTTATAATTTTAAGCCCTCTATCTGTGTAAATGTAAGACAACTGTAAATAAGGTGACATATTGAACTGGTTATGTAGATTATCTCAATACTGTCAATTTTTACATTTGATCAAATTGAAAACAAGTGTGATTACAGACTCCAAGGAGTTTAAGGTTTGGCTCAAGGATCTTCAGGTTTGGTTATGTAGTGGAGATCATGCTTAATGGCACACCATAGTAAAGGAAAGAACAGAGCTTTATTATGTAGCAAGTAAACTGTCTACCTTGAGGATACCACTCAAACACACCTCTAAATTTTTTATTGATTGATCACTTTTTGGCTTAATAACACAGAGGAGTATATATTTAATGCATATTCAGGATGGAAACAAATTCAACAATATATCAATCTAATTAGAATTTGATCGTTGTTGCATCTTTAATTTTTATTACTTGGTGTATCACCACTAAAAGTGTGAGTTCGAATCCCACTCATGACGAGGTGTACTCGATACAACATTATGTGATAAAGTTTGTCAGTGACTTGCAACAGGTCTGTGTTGATCTCTGGGTAATTCAGTTTACTGACCACCTCGATATAACTGAAATATTGTTGAAAGTGGCATAAACCATAGCACCCCTAACCCACTAACATCTAACACCCCATAAGGGGTCATGTCAACTAACATTTTTTTCATCTTTGTCTGTCCAATCTGTTTAATATTCACCGACATATTTATTCCACCACCCTACAGCACTCTAGTTTAAGTTTATATAAGATTTATTCCTGACAAATGAATCATTTCTGTTTCATGACTATTTTATTGTTTTCATTGATAGATAAATTCATAAGAATTCAATTTTATTTCACAATATTTTTGGTGATAAATAAAATGTCTATTCTGAAAATGTCGGGGACTTTTTTCGTGTGGATTTTATTGCTCTGTTGTGTACTTACAATCTATTTTTAGATTCCACAGCAAGTGTCAATGCAAATGTCATCATTTTGTGAAAAGAAAGAACCTTAGTTGTTTTGTTTTTTCGTTGATATGAGATTGTAGTTTTTGTAATAATGACATTGCTAGTTTGTTAGTAAATGAGAAAGAGAATAATTAGATTGATATAATTGTCTGAGTCTCTCTGTCTTGTAGTTTGTATAAAAATAAAAGTCAATTAGCCCTGACAATTATTTCTGAAACCCAAAAATATGAGAAGATAAATCTTCATAAGTTTCCAATGTATTTATTGTTACCTAGAATCTCAATAATGAAAGTTAGAAGACTTCCTGGAAGTTCTAACACATTTATATCATTGTCAAATGTCTATAAATGAAAATAAGAACACTTCCTGGGAGTTCCAACATATTTATATCATTGTCAAGTGTCGGTTTTGATATTTGATATACAATTGATTAACAATGATTAACAACAGTTATAGTCATCTACAACATGCCTATAATTTAGGAGGGCTGGTCCCACTAATTCATTTAGCATTAGTTTGATTACATAACTATCCAATGGTTAATTACTTGTATCTCTAAAAAATATATGTCTAAATAAAATTTGAGTTCTAATGAAAATTGAATGTAAAGGAAGTTGACATTCTAATGAAAACCTCAATGTCTGTTTAGCAGTCAACACTAAACTACTGGGTCGATGCTTCTGCTGGTGGACTGCAGTAGTCCACTAAGGTATCATCTGTTCAGTAGTCAGTGTCTCCAAACTGACACAGTTTGTAACATATAATTTATTATTGAGATTTTGAAATGTTTAAATGTACATTTATTTCTGAAACTATTGTGATGATATTCTTGTTCAATCAAACTACTGTTTATTTCGAGACTTTCTCAACTTTCTTGTTCATGTTTAAAAACAGAGACACTTGCCTTTTTAGCTCACCTGACCCAAAGGGTCATGTGAGCTATTGCCATCACTTGGCATCCGTTACTTTTTGGACCGATTGAAAATCCAAGATGGTCACCAGCGGGGGACATAAGTTAACATAGCAACCCTATGGGAAATATGTAAAACAAACTTCTGCTCAAGAACCACTGGATGGATTGGAGCCATACTTGGCAGAAATGTTCCTTGCAAGGTCCTTATCAAGTGTTGTTACTTTTTGTTCCGACCGTCCTCCGTTCAAGATGGCTGCTGTTACTAAAAATAAACATTTCTTCAATTGTCCATTGCTGCTTTAGTATAAGTCAAAATGAGCTCAAATTTTAACTGCAGCTACATAGCAAGGAGTAGTTGTTCATATATTCTGTTTTTTCTGTGAAATTTTTCTTTCAGCCGATTTATGCCAATTATGCAAATTAGGCATATTTTGATAAAAGATCACATTTAAATCTTCTCCTCAGAAACCGCTGAACCAAATTAAACCAAACCTGGCAGGGATGGTCCCTGGGTGGGTCCCTTTCAAAATTGTGTCCGACAGCCCTGCCCTCCATTCAAGATGGCTGTTGTTACTAAAAATAGAAATTTCTTCAATTGTCCATTGCTGCTTTAGTATAAGTCAAAATGAACTCAAATTTTAACTGCAGCTACATGGCAAGGAGTAGTTTAGCATATATTCCAGGTTTTTCTGTGAAATTTTTCTTTCAGCAGATTTATACCGATTATGCAAATTAGGCATATTTTGATAAAAGATCACATTTAAATCTTCTCCTCTGAAACCGCTGAACCAAATTAAAGCAAATTGGGCTGGGATGGTCGTTGGGTGGTCCCTTTTCAATATTGTCTCCGACAGTGCCGTCTTCCATTCAAAATGGCTGCTGTTACCAAAAATAGAAATTTCTTTAGTTGTCATTTTCTGCTTTATTACAACTCAAAATGAGCTCAAATTTTAACTGCAGCTACATGAGTAGTTTAACATATATTCTGGGTTTTTCTGTGAGATTTTTTCAGCCAGTTTATTCCATTTAGGAATATTATGAGATAAAAATCACATCAAAATCTTTTGCTTAGAAATTTGAGTTAAAATGATCTTTGGATGGCCCACTTTCAAAATTATGTGTAACACCCCCATTTTCTATCAACTTTCGATGTCAAATTGAAAACCAGGTGAGCGATTACAGGCTCCTGGGAGCCTCTAGGATTGTTTACTTTGTCATTAATGTTAAGCATCACCTTCCTGTATTTATAATTTTCATGTATTGATAGCGAACATATTAATAGTGTGAAACCGGACAGACCTTTTTATTAAATATGAGCTTCAGATGCGTTTAGACCAGCAACTAATAATAAATACTATACGGGTACTTTAGTTAAAATATTATATATATATTTACTAATTGCATTAAATGGAGATATTGTGTAGATTTTTTTTCAATTAACATATGTTATGAATTTTTTATTTTTATCTTCCATAAATGAAAGAAATTTAGATATTTCACTATAATTTTGTATGGTTACTTGTCTTAATGATACTTAGAAATATAAGTTTAAAATGTTAATTTTGGACATGAAAACCCATAGTGTTGAATATGATCTTCTTAACATGTTAGAAAAAAAATAACCTGTTTAATGAAAGCTAGATAATTTATTATTTTTAAGGAGCCTTCCCTATTTGCTGTAGCAAAGTTACTAGAAACAGGACTGGTGAATTTGTCACGTGTAGAGGTCCTATGGAAACCTGTTACTGCCCACCTCCTGGAGGTAAGTCGATATAGGATAAGTTAGTTTTTTCACAAGTTTTGATGATTTTTTGAAATTTGAAAAAATTGAAACTTCTTTGAAATTGTAAGTGTATGTTCTAGAATATTCTTTTCCTTGTTAGACATAAAATTGGCAAATGCCGGTAATTAATTCGACAAAAATTCCCATTTATAATGTTGGAGGATTTGTATGTACAAACTTTTTTATAATATGTTCAAAATGAATAAGGACTTCCTAACAACTGTTTGGACATTATTTTATTTGAATTTTTACCAAAATACAGAATTTTGGAAGAAAAGAATACTTAGAACATACATTAGCAATGTAGAAGTTGAAGAAATGCCTGTTTATTTAAAAAAAATTAAAATTGAAAGAGGTCAACTAAGGGGGAGATAACTGGTAGATGTTGTAAAGATAGACAAGCTGAAGAAAGCTGAATTGGTGGACATTTTCGCTGACTGGATAAAAAAATGAGTACAGTGATATCTTCATAAAATAGTACCACAGTGATGGAAGAGAATAATGGCTGGTTCAACAGGGATGGAAGAGAGATCGGTTCCAGGAATAATGGATGGTTCAACTCATTAAAGAACAAACATGTTGAAGGTGGACAGAAGAAAAAGAATGGTAGAAAGTATTTACAGAGAAGATATACCAGAGAGTATAAAGGTGGGTATACATTATAAATTATGTAGATATACCAGAGAGTATAAAGGTGGGTATACATTATAAATTATGTAGATATACCAGAGAGTATAAAGGTGGGTATACATTATAAATTATGTAGATATACCAGAGAGTATAAAGGTGTGTATGCATTATAAATTATGTAGATATACTAGAGAGTATAAAGGTGTGTATGCATTATAAATTATGTAGATATACCAGAGAGTATAAAGGTGTGTATACATTATAAATTATGTAGATATACCAGAGAGTATAAAGGTGGGTATACATTATAAATTATGTAGATATACCAGAGAGTATAAAGGTGTGTATGCATTATAAATTATGTAGATATACCAGAGAGTATAAAGGTGTGTATGCATTATAAATTATGTAGATATACCAGAGAGTATAAAGGTGGGTATGCATTATAAATTATGTAGATATACCAGAGAGTATAAAGGTGGGTATGCATTATAAATTATGTAGATATACCAGAGAGTATAAAGGTGGGTATACATTATAAATTATGTAGATATACCAGAGGGTATAAAGGTGTGTATACATTATAAATTATGTAGATATACCAGAGAGTATAAAGGTGTGTATGCATTATAAATTATGTAGATATACCAGAGAGTATACAGGTGTGTATACATTATAAATTATGTAGATATACCAGAGAGTATAAAGGTGTGTATACATTATAGATTATGTAGATATACCAGAGAGTATAAAGGTGTGTATAGATTATAAATTATGTAGATATACCAGAGAGTATAAAGGTGGGTATACATTATAAATTATGTAGATATACCAGAGAGTATAAAGGTGTGTATGCATTATAAATTATGTAGATATACCAGAGAGTATAAAGGTGGGTATGCATTATAAATTATGTAGATATACCAGAGAGTATAAAGGTGGGTATGCATTATAAATTATGTAGATATACCAGAGAGTATAAAGGTGGGTATACATTATAAATTATGTAGATATACCAGAGGGTATAAAGGTGGGTATACATTATAAATTATGTAGATATACCAGAGAGTATAAAGGTGTGTATACATTATAAATTATGTAGATATACCAGAGAGTATAAAGGTGGGTATACATTATAAATTATGTAGATATACCAGAGAGTATAAAGGTGGGTATACATTATAAATTATGTAGATATACCAGAGAGTATAAAGGTGGGTATACATTATAAATTATGTAGATATACCAGAGAGTATAAAGGTGGGTATACATTATAAATTATGTAGATATACCAGAGAGTATAAAGGTGGGTATATATTTGAAATATGTTTTTTTTTTCATGCTAATGGTAGTTGTCAGTACTGATGCTTTTACTGAGAAACAAACAAACAAACGAAGAACTGGGTTGTCCAAACAAATATTGTATTTCTAGTCGTCAGTTAAAAACAACATTAAAATGGAACAACACATAATACTGGCTGAAAACTCTACCTCACCATCAGTGATGAATACCACAAAAAACGTTTGAAATGTTTTGATAATTTTTATTGTAGCAGCTAGTTATTATGTTATCTCTCACTTATAATGAAAAAGAACGAAAAGTTGTATCCGATAACATGATACACAAATGTGGTTGAGATTGAGAAATGAAACATAAAAAAATAACATTCATAGCAGATTTGATAATTCGTCAAATAAAAGGTGGTAAATTTTATCTCTTTTTTTATTGCTTAAAAATGGTAGTGTTTATACATTGTTTATAAAAACAGATATCCAAATAGAATCAATTTGATGAACATAAAAGTTTAAATTATACAAGGGTAGCTATAATAGATATCTGTTTTATACTAATGAATGTGCTGCATTCTAATACTGAAGAGGAGTTCTTATTTATGTACAATTAAGATTTTATCAGAAGTATTTTTATTCTAACATGGGTTGTTTAGAATCAGATATTTATTATATTTATGTGTAGCAAACCAAAGTATTAATTGGTGACAGGTCTATGTGTAAAGACAAAATAGCAGTATAACTGTGAAATTAATCATTATAAAACACTATTTATTAATGGTTTTGATTATTTACTGTTAAAAAGGACTATTTAATCAGTCTACTTTCACTTTCATCTGATAGACCTTGGGGTGAACATTCTATTGTATGCCTTTATTTCCTCTTAAAATCAAAAGTCTTTTATCCTTTAGGGAGGAGCAGGATCTAGTTTACTTCAAATAATGAGGGTATTGTAACGAGACATGTACGTTCCCTCAAATGACATAAACAAAGAAATAAAAACGTTAAATTTATACAATCATTTACTTGAAACTGACATTTTACGGAATTTGATTCTTTTCAAACCAATGGCTGCAAAGTTGATATTTGTTGCTCCTTCACTAAGCACTAAGTGGAATGTTGTTTCAGTGAGCTAGCACTATAATAATGTGACGTTGGTCAAAGTGGACATCATGATGATCATCATCATCTCATTGTAATGTATCTTGTTCTTGCAATGGCTGAAAAATTGCTCACTTACTGTCCATAATTTAGGTCTTTACTTATACATGGCATGGTCAATAGGGTTTAGGTGACCATCACTTTACTTATACATGGCATGGTCAATAGGGTTTAGGGGTTAAGATTATTAGTGTTTACCATCACTTTACTTATACATGGCATGGTCAATAGGGTTTAGGGGACCATCACTTTACTTATACATGGCATGGTCAATAGGGTTTAGGGGACCATCACTTTACTTATACATGGCATGGTCAATAGGGTTTAGGGGACCATCACTTTACTTATACATGGCATGGTCAATAGGGTTTAGGTGACCATCACTTTACTTATACATGGCATGGTCAATAGGGTTTAGGGGTTAAGATTATTAGTGTTTACCATCACTTTACTTATACATGGCATGGTCAATAGGGTTTAGGGGACCATCACTTTACTTATACATGGCATGGTCAATAGGGTTTAGGGGACCATCACTTTACTTATACATGGCATGGTCAATAGGGTTTAGGGGACCATCACTTTACTTATACATGGCATGGTCAATAGGGTTTAGGGGACCATCACTTTACTTATACATGGCATGGTCAATAGGGTTTAGGGGACCATCACTTTACTTATACATGGCATGGTCAATAGGGTTTAGGGGACCATCACTTTACTTATACATGGCATGGTCAATAGGGTTTAGGGGACCATCACTTTACTTATACATGGCATGGTCAATAGGGTTTAGGGGTTAAGATTATTAGTGTTTACCATCACTTTACTTATACATGGCATGGTCAATAGGGTTTAGGGGACCATCACTTTACTTATACATGGCATGGTCAATAGGGTTTAGGGGACCATCACTTTACTTATACATGGCATGGTCAATAGGGTTTAGGGGACCATCACTTTACTTATACATGGCATGGTCAATAGGGTTTAGGGGACCATCACTTTACTTATACATGGCATGGTCAATAGGGTTTAGGGGACCATCACTTTACTTATACATGGCATGGTCAATAGGGTTTAGGGGACCATCACTTTACTTATACATGGCATGGTCAATAGGGTTTAGGGGACCATCACTTTACTTATACATGGCATGGTCAATAGGGTTTAGGGGACCATCACTTTACTTATACATGGCATGGTCAATAGGGTTTAGGGGACCATCACTTTACTTATACATGGCATGGTCAATAGGGTTTAGGGGTTAAAATTATTAGTGTTTACCATCACTTTACTTATACATGGCATGGTCAATAGGGTTTAGGGGACCATCACTTTACTTATACATGGCATGGTCAATAGGGTTTAGGGGTTAAGATTATTAGTGTTTACCATCACTTTACTTATACATGGCATGGTCAATAGGGTTTAGGGGACCATCACTTTACTTATACATGGCATGGTCAATAGGGTTTAGGGGACCATCACTTTACTTATACATGGCATGGTCAATAGGGTTTAGGGGACCATCACTTTACTTATACATGGCATGGTCAATAGGGTTTAGGGGTTAAGATTATTAGTGTTTACCATCACTTTACTTATACATGGCATGGTCAATAGGGTTTAGGGGACCATCACTTTACTTATACATGGCATGGTTAATAGGGTTTAGGGGACCATCACTTTACTTATACATGGCATGGTCAATAGGGTTTAGGGGTTAAGATTATTAGTGTTTACCATCACTTTACTTATACATGGCATGGTCAATAGGGTTTAGGTGACCATCACTTTACTTATACATGGCATGGTCAATAGGGTTTAGGGGTTAAGATTATTAGTGTTTACCATCACTTTACTTATACATGGCATGGTCAATAGGGTTTAGGGGACCATCACTTTACTTATACATGGCATGGTCAATAGGGTTTAGGGGTTAAGATTATTAGTGTTTACCATCACTTTACTTATACATGGCATGGTCAATAGGGTTTAGGGGACCATCACTTTACTTATACATGGCATGGTCAATAGGGTTTAGGGGACCATCACTTTACTTATACATGGCATGGTCAATAGGGTTTAGGGGTTAAGATTATTAGTGTTTACCATCACTTTACTTATACATGGCATGGTCAATAGGGTTTAGGGGACCATCACTTTACTTATACATGGCATGGTCAATAGGGTTTAGGGGACCATCACTTTACTTATACATGGCATGGTCAATAGGGTTTAGGGGTTAAGATTATTAGTGTTTACCATCACTTTACTTATACATGGCATGGTCAATAGGGTTTAGGGGACCATCACTTTACTTATACATGGCATGGCCAATAGGGTTTAGGGGACCATCACTTTACTTATACATGGCATGGTCAATAGGGTTTAGGTGACCATCACTTTACTTATACATGGCATGGTCAATAGGGTTTAGGGGACCATCACTTTACTTATACATGGCATGGTCAATAGGGTTTAGGGGACCATCACTTTACTTATACATGGCATGGTCAATAGGGTTTAGGGGACCATCACTTTACTTATACATGGCATGGTCAATAGGGTTTAGGGGACCATCACTTTACTTATACATGGCATGGTCAATAGGGTTTAGGGGACCATCACTTTACTTATACATGGCATGGTCAATAGGGTTTAGGGGACCATCACTTTACTTATACATGGCATGGTCAATAGGGTTTAGGGGACCATCACTTTACTTATACATGGCATGGTCAATAGGGTTTAGGGGTTAAGATTATTAGTGTTTACCATCACTTTCAGCTATTCATTTTATTTATATTTAGCTATAGTATGAATACCTGACTTAATGGAGGAGGAAGGCCTGATCAATTATAACAAACTGGCAATGAATAGATGTGTACAAACCTTAACACTAAAGGTGAGTATAGGAGTGATAACCCATTGTAATGGTGTAAGGCTTGTGGTTTGAAATCAAAATATGACATCTGATTAAGGGTTCAGATTAAGGTTATGGTGCTTAATGCCACTTTCAAAGAATATTTCAGTTATATCGTGGCAGTCAGTTTTATTGGTGGAGGAAACCGGAGTACTCAGAGAAAACCACTGACCTGCTGCAAGTCACTGACAAAACTTCATCACATAATGTTGGTTCGAGTATACCTTGTCATGAACCAGATTCGAACTCGCAACTTTAATGGTGATGGGCACTGATTGCACAGGTAGTTTTAAATCCAACTACCATATGATCACAACCATGACGAACCCCATCTGATTAAGGTTTCACTTGTGATCTGTATATTAATTCATAGTGACATCTGATTGAGTTTTCACTTCTCATTGTTAGATTAAATCATATTCTACCTGGTAGAATAAAATTGAATTACAAATGTATGTAAAAAAGATAATTGACTCCATTCATCTATATCGTAGCACACTTGATACAGTAGTAAAACAATCATAGATATCAAACTTAGTGTGTAGGACTGTATTTCTGGAATAACCTTCATCAGGTAGCCAAATATTTTCAAGGGTTTTGGGAGAATAAAAAGAGCCTAAACAGGACAACCAAAATCAACTTAGACTACCTAATAAATGGTAAATATAGGCTTAGAATTAAATGAAGCGCTAAATCAATCATGATTAGAAATATAAATAGAAACAGGGCGTCAGAAATGAATGGAAACAGGTCCTCAGAAATGGTTGTTAATATTCAGAGTGCACTTTTAGAAGGAAAGCACTTTTTTTCTCTTTAGACATTGAAATTAGTACAAAGATAAGTGCAATCTCTTTGACAAAATGATGAAGAATGGTCTGAAATATTTCCTTATATATATAATCTTACTGTCACTATTAATGGATATGTATGATTTAATTCAGGACAATGACATCAACGATAACAATTTTTATTGTTTTCTTATGACAGCTTATATCTGGTCAAGTAAATGTTTATAGTAAAGTGTTATAGTATTACATTGATGTACTTGTTTGTTGTTAAAATATCAAAAAAATAACTTTCCTCTGAATAGAATAAATATTGTTGCTATGACGACTTTTTTAACCAATGAATATTAACGTTATGATATTAGGTAAAATATCAAGTAGAAGGAACGGTAAGACAAGGTCACAATCTGAACACCAGTGAAACATTAAATTAAACTTATTTATTTGTGTCACAAATTTTCAACCATATCTTGGCGAGAACACATGTATATCTTAGCACAACGACATATACAGTTTTGAGATAGTCAACTGTATTATTCTTTTTCATCTGTTATGTGTAGTTTTAATTTGTTAAAGGCTGTCAGTATTTATTAGAATTAAAAATAGAAAATAAACTATCTGGCATCATTTTATTGAAGGCTGTCAGTATTGGATAGTATAGTAGGTCTTGACATAATCTAGAACTTGTTGATGGTGGTCAGTATTTGGTAGAAATAGAGGTATCTTTGACATAATCTACAGCCTGTTGAAGGTGGTCATTTGTTGTATAACAAGTACTACATCTAACAATATGTTCCTTAACCTTATTGAAGGTGGTCAGTATTTGTTAGAAACAGAATAACCTCTGAAGTCTTGTACCATTGCTTGCCAAAATTTGTCCAGATTTTCAAAGGAAAACAATGTACATTACTTCTGTTTACAAAACATGTAAAGATTTAAAATAATTGTTTTTTTTTATACAATGTATATGTATTGATATTGCTAAGATCCCCTCTCTTTAAGGCCACTTCCATTAAGACCATCCCACTGATCAGGTCAGACTTCAGATGCTGAGATAGTAAAATATAGTACTAAATTGTCCCTAACAAAGGGAGGCCGCTCGTCTTTTTAGGTCACTTTTTCATTGCAAAAGGGGTGTCCTTATAAGTACAGTGTATATAAAACATGACTTCATTTGGTAGAAGAAGAATGTGAAGTAAATAAGCTACTACAGGCTCCATGTAGGCCTCTGACTTAATTCAATATCATGGGGTTCAGAAAAGGGTATAAAAGATGACTTTAAGCTAGATACAATTTCTTTCTTTGAAAGTCATCTTTAGTATGCCTTATTTAACATAAACATCTCAGCCTTTTGGTATAAAATGAAACAATGAGAACCAAATAAAAGATTACACGTCCCTAGTCAGCCTCTGGTTTATAGAATAAGTATTATTGTATCTGTTTGTTATAGTAAACTTGCTGTTTATTGTATTTACCTCCCTTTTCAACACAGCACAATCCTTCATTTAATTACAATAGAATCACACTTTGTACCCCCCTTAGTGACAATAGAATCACACTTTGTACTCCTCCCTAGTGATCAGGTTAGACCCAATAACCAAAAACAATAAGTAGCACAGAATTGTTGATCATATATAACAAATTGAGCATTTGTGTTCAGTGACAATTATAGCCTCTCTTAGGAAATACTAATAACAAAGAAAACAGACATCTAGTTAAAATGTTTATTACTTCACTAAACAAGGACAACATATTCAATTTATCTAAGGTATCCTATATTTTCATTAAGTGTGTAGGAAATGTTCATTCTGAAATTGATGACTGAGAAACCAAATTATTAGGAAAATCAGCTTGTAATTGTAAAAAAAAGACGAAGAGAAATGTTTTGACACAGAAATTAGATATCTATCAACATTCTAGAAACACAAATCGTTCAGTAGATTTCTTAATATTGAATTCCTCTACATTTTAAGAAGAAACAAAATTGTAAATTTTCCTATGAACCAATTCAATCTGAATAATATGATATTAACGTTTTACACATTAATTGCAAAATATGTTAAATTTACAAATGATTGAATAAAAAGGTTTTATTTAGAATCATAATGTTTTGTTTCTATTTTCTCACTTGACAAATGGTGGCATCTGTCCATAGGCCAAATTAAATCTAAGTCAATGATTCTTGTACTGTCTCTTATAAAATTGTATCTGACAGTTTTACCATCCATCAAAGATGGCTGCCATTACTAACATTTTAAGCTTGAAGGAGTCAGAATTTAAGCTGTAGCTGCATAATAATAAGTATTTTATATATTATGCATTTTATTTGAAATTTGTAATTTTTGGCATTTTTTTAACGACCACAAAAATTTTGCTGCCGTATTATGTTATGGATCTATTATCATTGTCTGTCTGTAGACACAATGATTTCTGTGCAATAACTTTTGTTCAAGATTAGCGATCCTTCTGAATAGTTAACATAGAATTATGGTTGGTTTAGATTATGGGTGTTGTAGCCCTACCTGTTTCCAAACAAAATGCCCTAATGTGCAAAAATGAATGTTTTTGTTTTTGTTGTATGTTGTGAGTTTATTGTTTATTTGATTTTGATGAGATTTTTTGTAATGAATTGATTTGGAAAATCCGTTTTTAGAAAATTATAATTTGTTATTATGTAGTTATTACTTTTGACATAAAAGGGCCAAAAATGGGTTATTGCTCTGTCATAAAAAAAAACCTAATTTTTTTTCTAAAAAGGGGTCTATAAGGGGCCCAAATTCCAAAATTACGTATATTTGAAATGATATATATAATTTTTATTTTTCATCCATATTTTGATGTGGTATCTTTTCCTTGATTTGGTTGTGCTGAGAGCTTCCAGTAGTTTTATTTGGCAATTGCAGTTTTTTTTTTTTTTAATGGACAGAAACTGACAAGAACAATAACTACAATGGTACATGAATTGACTGCCGAAAATTCTGGAATGTGTGAAAAAGTTTTAATTGACCAAAAAGTGTTTAATGCTTCTGTGACACAACATCTAACATAAATAACAGGATTAAGTAGAAAGTTAAGAAATTAAAACACCACAAAGAAAGCCTTAAGGATGCAGATCAATGTCACACCTATAATAAACAAGGATTACAGACAGCAAATCATGGTAAAGTTCAATCCCCTTTTTTTCTAAGACAATTTATATCAGGAAGTTTTATACTATGTAATTATAAAAGATGTTAAGAATGTCTCAGACATAAGAACCCTATCTAGAACATAAGAACCGTGTCTAGGACATAAGAACAGTGTCTCAGACATAAGAACCGTGTCTAGGACATAAGAACTGTGTCTCAGACATAAGAACCGTGTCTAGGACATAAGAACTGTGTCTCAGACATAAGAACCATATCTAGGACATAGAACTGTGTCTAGGACATAAGAACTGTGTCTAGGACATAAGAACTGTCTCTAACACATAATAACTGTCTCTATGACATAAGAACTGTCTCTAACACATAAGAACCATGTCTAGGACATAATAACTGTGTCTCAGACATAAGAACCGTATCTAGGACATAAGAACCGTATCTAGGACATAAGAACTGTGTCTAGGACATAAGAACTGTGTCTAGGACATAAGAACTGTGTCTAGGACATAAGAACTGTCTCTACGACATAAGAACTGTCTCTACGACATAAGAACTGTCTCTAACACATAAGAACTTGTATGTTTTATTCCATATATTGTGGATACACCTATTTTCGTTGGTATCAATTTTTCATGGATTGGGGGAAAATGAGATGTTCATGACTTTTTTTTTGGTGGTTTTGATACTTGCTGATAACATTCCTTTCATGGTGTGCTGAATTGCATGGTTTGATGGTATTAATGGAAACCACGAAAATTGATATTCAGCCAATGAATTCACAGTATTGTAGTTCAGCTTTGAGTTCATCAAACTAGGAACTCTTGATTCTGTAGCTTCTATGTATTAGCCACCTTCTATAAAGAAAATCCTAATAGGAAACACAAGCACTGAAAAATTCTATCAACTGATGTATATAAACTCCATATACAGATGCTGCTGAAATGTTGCTACATATAAATGGAAAATTCACAAAGTGAAAATTGAAATCATCCGGATTTGTGTCATAATGTTTTGTTCCTAACTATCGTTCACTGTCAATTTGTTGGTGTAGATCAAGCTATGAAGCAGAACTAGTTGTGCTGTGGTATCCTTTATTTTAGGTTCAATGAGATAGATGTGATCAACATTGTCACCAAGCTTTGATTTGTCATGTGAAAGAAGATCATCTAATATCATAATGTGAGATTAAAGGACTGAAACTGCTTATTTTCATTTTTCTTGAGAAACCCTTTCATGAAGTCTTCTTCATTCAAATGAAGGAACAAGTTTGAGAGAAAAAGAGTTAGTACCCAAAGATATGCCGATTATCTGTTGAAAAACATGTCCACCAAACATATTCTTGTTTTATGAGAATGTGAACCAGATAACGACCAATTCTCATGCAGAGATTCAAATTTACGAAGGATGATTTTGTTTCGTGAGAAAGTGAAACATGATGACTAATTTTCAAGGATTATATAAAAGTACTGTCTTTCAACTTTCTTATCCCCATTTTATTACTAAAACAAATAATTATTTACTCGTTATCAAAAAAGAAAGCTTGCTTTTCCTATAATCCATTATTAAAAAGCTTTAATATTATTTTTAGCTCACCTGGCCACAGGCCAGGTGAGCTTTTGCCATCACTTGGCATCTGTCCGTCGTATGTCGTAAGCTTTCACATTTAAATCTTCTCCTCTGAAACCCCTGAACCGAATTAAACCAAACCTGGCAGGGATGGTCCTTGGGTGGGTCCCTTTCAAAATTGTGTCCGACAGCTCCGCCCTCCATTCAAGATGACTGCTGTTACTGAAAATATAAATTTCTTCAATTGTCCATTGCTGCTTTAGTATAAGTCAAAATGAGCTCAATTTTTAACTGCAGCTACATGGCAATGAGTAGTTTAACATATATTCCAGGTTTTTCTGTGAGATTTTTTCAGCCAGTTTATTCCATTTAGGAATATTATGAGATAAAAATCACATCTAAATCTTTTGCTCAGAAATTTGAGTTAGAAATGATCTTTGGGTGGCCCACTTTCAAAATTATGTGTAACACCCCCATTTTCTATCAACTTTAAATGTCAAATTGAAAACCAGGTGAGCGATTACAGGCTCCTGGGTGCCTCTAGTTAAATTTTAATAATTATCTTTGCTTAAGCCTAATTATTGAAATGTATAACGCTGTAAAACACATTTAAATCTGTTATTGACAAGACAGCATATCTGTGGAAAGGTCACTAGAAAATGACTGTTTTACTTTATTTTGAATAGAAAATTGGATTACTTATTTTAAATCCATTTCTTTTGGGTAATATCATGTTGACAATTTCTTCAAAGAGACTGATTTTAATCTGCTCTAAATAGGAAGCAAGATTCTACAAATTCCATATTGAGAATTTATTTCTTGTTATTTGAAAAATGTCTCTGAATTTCTACCTAAATGAATTGAATGTAATCATATTTGTTTGTTTTCCTAATTCAGATTTAGATTTCAAAACTTGGTATAAACATGTCAAGTTAAAATCTTTAGGTTTCAGGAATATATAAATCTGACAGAACTTTTTGTTTACCTAATAATTTGTTGTTTATTAAGATAATGAAAATAATAAACATTGATGACAAAAATAATGTATTGAATTACATATTCAGTAAGATATTGACCATGAGTAGTTGTCTGGAATATTTTTCTTTTGAGGTACATGTAGTTGTCAGGTATGTGATCCCATGTCAGTCAGGAATCCTTTTCTTTTGAGGTACATGTAGTTGTCAGGTATGTGATCCCATGTCAGTCAGGAATCCTTTTCTTTTGAGGTACATGTAGTTGTCAGGTATGTGATCCCATGTCAGTCAGGAATCGTTTCTCTTGAGGTACATGTAGTTGTCAGGTATGTGATCCCATGTCAGTCAGGAATCGTTTTCTTTTGAGGTACATGTAGTTGTCAGGTATGTGATCCCATGTCAGTCAGGAATCCTTTTCTTTTGAGGTACATGTAGTTGTCACGTATGTGATCCCATGTCAGTCGGGAATCATTTTCTTTTGAGGTACATGTAGTTGTCAGGTATGTGATCCCATGTCAGTCGGGAATCGTTTTCTTTTGAGGTACATGTAGTTGTCAGGTATGTGATCCCATGTCAGTCAGGAATCCTTTTCTTTTGAGGTACATGTAGTTGTCAGGTATGTGGTCCCATGTCAGTCAGGAATCATTTTCTTTTGAGGTACATGTAGTTGTCAGGTATGTGATCCCATGTCAGTCAGAAATCGTTTTCTTTTGAGGTACATGTAGTTGTCAGGTATGTGATCCCATGTCAATCAGGAATCGTTTTCTTTTGAGGTACATGTAGTTGTCAGGTATGTGATCCCATGTCAGTCAGGGATCCTTTTCTTTTGACATGTAGTTGATTGGTATGTGATCCTATGTCAGTGGTGTTAGGCTTGTAGTCATAAGTCAATGACATTAACCACAAAAGAAAGATAAAGTGTTGATTGATTGATTGAATGACTGATTGATTGTTTGATTGTTGATAGCTTAATGTGTAGATAATAGTACGAATTTGGCCATGCAAAAATGAAATATGCTACAACAGTTGTTCAGTAATATATATTCTATATTTATTGAAAAGTTGGAAGATACCAAAGAGGTAATCAGAAGAGGTAAATCGAGGAATGACACACAATACAATTGTTATGTGGCGTGTGCACTAATAAGATATCAATTTGAATGTTTCTGGAATAACCTTCATCGCTTATAACTCAAAGTAAACAAATTAGATTTATAACTCAAAGTAAACAAATTAGAAAGACAAATAATTTAAAAGTCTTTGAAAACAAGAAAAGCAAAGGACCTAAATCTTCATTTTTACTGAACACTTCTTTATTGAAATCAAGATTGAAATATTCTGGTTCAGACCAGGTCTGTCATAGTCTTGTTAAAATATCATAAATGAAGAATCTTTCTTGTCTTATTAAGATTAAGATTGAAATCGTTGAATGTTAAAAATAAAATCATTACCAGTTGATGTTTTTTGGAATTCTAATGCACCATTGATATGCTTATTATTCTTGTCGTGTTTTTTTTCATGGATCATTACTCTCTTGTCCCACGATTGTGAAGCAACAAGAAGATCTAATGATTAAAGTCAATTTGAAAACTATTGAAAAGATTTAAGTACTGGTTAATTTGGTGTTTCTATGTGACATCAGCTTGCTGAGTCAGCATGTGTGATGGATTTGGAATAAATCAGTCATGCAAGATCTTTTAAGACCATTCCTTAAAATTTAATTGACAAAGTAAATTAAAGAAAGTCTGATGTAGTATCATTCCTGACACTATAATTGTACAAGGTTTATGTGATGATGTATAATTTTCACAATTTTGATGATGAGAAAAGTAGATGATTTGTTTGTTAAGGTGTTTAGAACCCTAATATTATAGTACTATATGTAGAATTAATAACAACAGTTCTGTGTTTATCTTCTTAAATGTTTTAAATAAAATATCGTCAGTGGAACATGAAAATAATACAGTAGACCTGATTTATTTGATAACTTAATGGGTCCTTTATACTTAAAAAACAAAAACCTGTTAACAAAATATGGGTTGTTAGAAATAAATTACTTACTAGATTCTGATAGGATCCTAAACTATTTTCTTAAACTTCGTTCAAGACATAGTGGAGAATTTTCAAATTGTTATAAAAGACAAATGGTCTATAGTGTAAGTGTAGTATGATTTTATGCCTACATATTCAATCTTTGTCTTTATCATAACCTTGACAAGGTGTATTGTCATTTACTTATGAAATGTACATTGTTTTCTCCTGGTATTTCAATTTCCTCTACTAAAATAGCTGACCTCCATCATATAATGTGATCCATAGCACTACTGAAACACCTCAGTGGTGTAATGTTTAGCATGCTTGCCTCTCAGTGGTGTAATGTTTAGCATGCTCACCTTGAGTGCAGTAGTAGATTTTTTTTTATTTTTTATGTCCTACCAAGCCAAAGACTAAAGCTGATACTTGCTGCTTCTCTGCTAAGTACACAACATGAGTAAAAGTAAAGACAGTTGGCATGGAATCAGGGTTATTATGTAGGAGTGGAGTGAGATGTCTTGTCTGTAGACTGTTGTTTCAGGAAACTAGCCTGTTGATCTAGTACAAAGCAGACACAAAGGTCTCATCAAAATTTAACTTGTTCTCGCCGTGACATTGCTGAAAAATTGCTACCGTGGCAATAAACAACAATCACTCATTCGCTCAACATGACACAACTCCAAATCTAAAATCTCAAAGTGGAATGTCTGATTTTAATATAACAAAATAAAAAAAAGTTGATGTCGTGTCAAAATTTAAGGATTTGTCTAGAAATAGTAGCAAAATAATAAATAAGAAACATTCATTCTTACTGATAATTGTCATCATTTTAGGTTCTCCTCTAAAAGAAAATACATTGTCTCTTAAATGACACTTAAATATAAACATTTTCTTTTCCTTCATGTTGAAGCAATAACATTTGTATGATGTAAATTACACAATAATAAAACTGTGATTTCTATAGGAAATAAATGATGAGTTTTATCAAAGATTGGGCAGAATTTTAATTATAATCTCTGATAAAGTAATGTGTTTTGAGAATGTTTTGGTCCTTTATAGAGGCATAGACATTTTTGTAATAATGATATCATCGTTAGTTTAATTATAGGCTTTACATTGTCAGTAAGAAAGACTGTCATTTTTTTTAAAGAAAAAAACTTGTAATCATGTTTTTGTTGCTTATATAAAATGGTTGTGAGACATAAGGGATCTTTGTGTGTAAATCTCCATAGCTTGCCAACACAGGGATCTTTGTGTGTTAATCTCCATTGTATGCCAACCCAGGGATCTTTGTGTGTTAATCTCCATTGTATGCCAACCCAGGGATCTTTGTGTGTTAATCTACATTCCATGCCAACACAGGGATCTTTGTGTGTTAATCTACATTCCATGCCAACACAGGGATCTTTGTGTGTTAATCTCCGTTGCTTGCCAACACAGGTATCTTTGTGTGTTAATCTCCATTGCTTGCCAACACAGGGATCTTTGTGTGTTAATCTCCATTGCTTGCCAACACAGGGATCTTTGTGTGTTAATTTCCATTGCTTGCCAACACAGGGATCTTTGTGTGTTAATTTCCATTGCTTGCCAACACAGGGATCTTTGTGTGTTAATCTCAATTGCTTGCCAACATAGGGATCTTTGTGTGTTAATCTCCATTGCTTGCCAACACATGGATCTTTGTGTGTTAATCTCCATTGCTTGCCAACACAGGGATCTTTGTGTGTTAATCTCCATTGCTTGCCAACACAGGGATCTTTGTGTGTTAATCTCCATTTCTTGCCAACACAGGGATCTTTGTGTGTTAATCTCCATTGCTTGCCAACACAGGGATCTTTGTGTGTTAATCTCCATTGCTTGCCAACCTAGGGATCTTTGTGTGTTAATCTCCATTTCTTGCCAACACAGGGATCTTTGTGTGTTAATCTCCATTTCATGCCAACACAGGGATCTTTGTGTGTTAATCTCCATTGCTTGCCAACACAGGGATCTTTGTGTGTTAATCTACATTCCATGCCAACACAGGGATCTTTGTGTGTTAATCTCCATTGCTTGCCAACACAGGGATCTTTGTGTGTTAATCTCCATTGCTTGCCAACACAGGGATCTTTGTGTGTTAATCTCCATTGCTTGCCAATACAGGGATCTTTGTGTGTTAATCTACATTCCATGCCAACACAGGGATCTTTGTGTGTTATTCTACATTCCATGCCAACACAGGGATCTTTGTGTGTTAATCTACATTCCATGCCAACACAGGGATCTTTGTGTGCTAATCTCAATTGCTTGCCAACACAGGGATCTTTGTGGGTTAATCTCCATTGCTTACCAACACAGGGATCTTTGTGTGTTAATCTCCATTGCTTGCCAACCCAGGGATCTTTGTGTGTTAATCTACATTCCATGTCAACACAGGGATCTTTGTGTGTTAATCTCCATTCCATGCCAACACAGGGATCTTTGTGTGTTAATCTCCATTGCTTGCCAACACAGGGATCTTTGTGTGTTAATCTCCATTGCTTGCCAACACAGGGATCTTTGTGTGTTAATCTCCATTGCTTGCCAACCCAGGGATCTTTGTGTGTTAATCTACATTCCATGCCAACACAGGGATCTTTGTGTGTTAATCTACATTCCATGCCAACACAGGGATCTTTGTGTGTTAATCTCCATTGCTTGCCAACACAGGGATCTTTGTGTGTTAATCTCCATTGCTTGCCAACACAGGGATCTTTGTGTGTTAATCTCCATTGCTTGCCAACCCAGGGATCTTTGTGTGTTAATCTACATTCCATGCCAACACAGGGATCTTTGTGTGTTAATCTACATTCCATGCCAACACAGGGATCTTTGTGTGTTAATTTCCATTGCTTGCCAACACAGGGATCTTTGTGTGTTAATCTCCATTGCTTGCCAACCTAGGGATCTTTGTGTGTTAATCTCCATTGCTTGCCAACACAGGGATCTTTGTGTGTTAATCTCCATTGCTTGCCAACATAGGGATCTTTGTGTGTTAATCTCCATTGCTTGCCAACACAGGGATCTTTGTGTGTTAATCTCCATTGCTTGCTAACACAGGGATCTTTGTGTGTTAATCTCCATTGCTTGCCAACCCAGGGATCTTTGTGTGTTAATCTACATTCCATGCCAACACAGGGATCTTTGTGTGTTAATTTACATTCCATGCCAACACAGGGATCTTTGTGTGTTAATCTCCATTGCTTGCCAACACAGGGATCTTTGTGTGTTAATCTCCATTGCTTGCCAACACAGGGATCTTTGTGTGTTAATCTCCATTGCTTGCCAACACAGGGATCTTTGTGTGTTAATCTCCATTGCTTGCCAACACAGGGATCTTTGTGTGTTAATCTCCATTGCTTGCCAACACAGGGATCTTTGTGTGTTAATCTTCATTGCTTGCCAACACAGGGATCTTTGTGTGTTAATCTACATTTCATGCCAACACAGGGATCTTTGTGTGTTAATCTCCATTGCTTGCCAACATAGGGATCTTTGTGTGTTAATCTCCATTGCTTGCCAACACAGGGGTGTGTTAATCTCCATTGCTTGCCAACACAGGGATCTTTGTGTGTTAATCTCCATTGCTTGCCAACCCAGGGATCTTTGTATGTTAATCTACATTCCATGCCAACACAGGGATCTTTGTGTGTTAATCTCCATTGCTTGCCAACACAGGGATATTTGTGTGTTAATCTCCATTGCTTGCCAACACAGGGATCTTTGTGTGTTAATCTCCATTGCTTACCAACCCAGGGATCTTTGTGTGTTAATCTACATTCCATGCCAACACAGGGATCTTTGTGTGTTAATCTACATTCCATGCCAACACAGGGATCTTTGTGTGTTAATCTCCATTGCTTGCCAACACAGGGATCTTTGTGTGTTAATCTCCATTGCTTGCCAACACAGGGATCTTTGTGTGTTAATTTCCATTGCTTGCCAACACAGGGATCTTTGTGTGTTAATCTACATTCCATGCCAACACCGGGATCTTTGTGTGTTAATCTCCATTGCTTGCCAACATAGGGATCTTTGTGTGTTAATCTCCATTGCTTGCCAACACATGGATCTTTGTGTGTTAATCTCCATTGCTTACCAACACATGGATCTTTGTGTGTTAATCTCCATTGCTTGCCAACACAGGGATCTTTGTGTGTTAATCTCCATTGCTTGCCAACACAGGGATCTTTGTGTGTTAATCTCCATTGTATGCCAACCCAGGGATCTTTGTGTGTTAATCTACATTCCATGCCAACACAGGGATCTTTGTGTGTTAATCGCCATTGCTTGCCAACACAGGGATCTTTGTGTGTTAATCTCCATTGTATGCCAACCCAGGGATCTTTGTGTGTTAATCTACATTCCATGCCAACACAGGGATCTTTGTGTGTTAATCTCCATTGCTTGCCAACACAGGGATCTTTGTGTGTTAATCTCCATTGTATGCCAACCCAGGGATCTTTTGTGTGTTAATCTACATTCCATGCCAACACATGGATCTTTGTGTGTAAATCTCCATTTTATGCCGACCTAAGGATCTTTGTGTGTTAATCTCAATTGCTTGCCAACACAGGGATCATTCTGTCACCTGTTTAACCAACACCTTCTGGTTTAATTGGCCAATTTGAACCAAAATTTATCTTAATCATTCTTAGACCGTCTACTTTCAAAGCTTTATTTGATATGATACTTTCTATCGTCCAACATAGCTGTTGTTGCTATAAATAGATATTAGGGGTTAAACACATCTACAGAACTAATAAAGTCACATTTTTTCAACCAAATGAGGTGAGGTAAAGTTGATAGTTTCTTTGACTTTGCCACATTGATTTTGACTGCACTTAAATTATTTAAGTTAGAACTTGACTGCGTTCAACAAGTTGAAGATTATGATGACAATATCAACCCTACTGTTTTAATGACTACAGTCTGTTCTGTTGTTTTTATTATTGAGACATAGTCTTATATATGTTACCAGGCAGTATGTTGTTTTGTACCCCCTGTCTTTATAAAGGTGGTGCTATATATGGATCTGTTTGTCCATTCATTACTTCTTCATGTTAGTCCATCACACTCTAGTTTCCAGATGATAAATACAAATGGATGTACAGCTCACTAAAATGCTCTGAAATTTTTACACAATATTATAATCCACAAGCCACATTTGAATTTGACAATTTTGACTTTCATTGTTGCTGAGTTATGGCCCTTGATTTGTTTAAAAGAAAAGGAATATGTATGCGTAGGGGGTATAAGATCAGTAATCAACAGATAATAGTCTAGTTTTATAAAAGGTATGGTAATAATTGATAAATATGCAAATTTGATCAAAGACATTATGTTTTAGAATATCATACAATGATGGCTGGTTGTACAACTTGTATCAAGATTTTAGACAGTTTTAATATGGGAAGTCTATCAAAGAAATACAAGGAACATGTATTTTGTCATAAATAAAGGTGAGTCAAGCATTTTGGCATTTGATTGGTTGGTTTTTAAGTCTGACATAATTTTGATAGTTAATGTTTGTTATTGTAAGTTTTTACTTTTTTACAACACTTTCACCAATTTGTTAGCTATGTTGTAGCACCAAGGATTTAATAGTGAGGGAATCCAGAAATCTAAAAGAAAATCACCATTAGTCAGTTTCTACCTGTATTTTTTATTATTATTTTTTTGGATGATTGCCCTGGCAAGATATCCTTTGGGATGATGCAGGTACAAACTCATTTAGAAGGTGATGTGAAAATGGGGTGGAAATATATATTTCTGAGAATATATACCTGGAATAATGGAAAAAAATGATATACATTGTATGTCAAAACTTCAGAATATGGAGCTGTATAATTGACAGTGAAGATTACTGTGTAAACTGAACCTGAATTATTCTTTCCTTATAAGATCTCTTCATGTTGTAACACCATCATAAGATCTCTTCATGTTGTAACACCATTATAAGATCTCTTCATGTTGTAACACCATTATAAGATCTCTTCATGTTGTAACACCATTATAAGATCTCTTCATGTTGTAACACCATCATAAGATCTCTTCATGTTGTAACACCATCATAAGATCTCTTCATGTTGTAACACCATCATAAGATCTCTTCATGTTGTAACACCATTATAAGATCTCTTCATGTTGTAACACCATTATAAGATCTCTTCATGTTGTAACACCCTCATAAGATCTCTTCATGTTGTAACACCATTATAAGATCTCTTCATGTTGTAACACCATTATAAGATCTCTTCATGTTGTAACACCATCATAAGATCTCTTCATGTTGTAACACCATTATAAGATCTCTTCATGTTGTAACACCATTATAAGATCTCTTCATGTTGTAACACCATTATACTGAGAAACATGTGTTGAGAGACCACTCAAAAGAAGGGGGAAAGTGGTATCTTATTTAAGATCCAAATAACAGTAAATGTACTAGAATATCAACTGAAAAAGGAAGTCCTTTAATGCCTGTTTTTGCTAAATACAGGTGGTCTTGAAGGCAGGTTTGTCTGTAGCTGATTGACAGGAAACAAGACAGAAACTACATAGTAAAATTTATATTGATGTAGAACAGAATGGTGTCTTATTTTGAGTTCTGACATTCTGCATACATATTTATTCCTCATGTCCTTGTTCTATCTTGACAAGATAATCTTTACATACATTGTAATCTGCTGTTTATAAAGAATGTGTTAATAATATGTAAGATCATTAGCTCAAGAAATAGAAATCCTTTTTTATTGGATTAAAAATTAATTTCAATTGATCTATAAGAAGAGTTTGAAGATGCTAAAGGGACAATCAGAATCCGTATATCAAAGAAGAACAGACAACACAATGGCCAAAAGAAAAAGTACAAAAGGACAAACAACGATCGACAAAACATACATATAAAACTAAAGATCGAGTAACACGAACCCACTAAAAACCGGGGGTTAACTCAGGTGTTTCGGAAGGATAAGTAGTTCCTGCTCCACTAGGGGTACCCATCGTGTTTATCTAGTTACAAACCCGGTGATAAGTCATGAATGAGGAAAGGACCGGGAAGTGTTTACGACAAGTGGTTAACCAAGTCACGGTAGCAAACGTAAAACTTTCGAAGTGATGACTTCAACTTAACCAAGAGGAACCCTTGGTTCAGTAGCTTCCTTGTTTGCAGCAACCCTCTATCAAGGAAATCCTGATAGGAGCCACAAGGTCTGGAATATCAGATCAACTGAGAGATATATACTGCATATGCAGGTGCTGCTGGAATGTAGTGACAAATAATCCTTTTAATAAGAAAGACTTAGACAAATCTATGAGTGTGGGGATGCCCTTTACTATCAAGCATCAAATACCCATTTGTTTTACCTACCTTTGCCATCATATGGACCAAAATGTTGTATCGTGTTTCGTTACACCTGCTTTTTCCATCTACCACCAGCATTAAATTGATCATGACTGTTATTTTGAGCAAACATTTCCAGTTTATTGTTTTACATGATACCACACTCCCACCATCATCTAATTACTTCTAATAATATCTTGATTGATGTAAATGTCTTTTTTCTATAAAAATAAATATATATGTATGTTGTTTTTTGGAAGCTGGGCTATTTGTACTCAGAAAATGTTGTCACAGTCAGATTTGATTGATCAGGAAGAAATAGATAGATTCAATTGACTTTCCTAATATTTGTTTTTCTACCTCAATAGATTTATTTTAGATAATTTCTACCATGTAAATTTTCAGTTTAGATTGTATTTCATCCATCTCGATGACAACTTCTTTTTTCTTTCTTTTTCACATGTACAGATTGTTACAATGTGTAAGAGCAATGAACATTTTTGACTGACCCTTCAGTTATATGCCAGTATTCAAGAAATAATAAAATTATGCTTTGTCATGAATTATTTAAAAATAATTTGTGATGGAAAAAGGGAAAATCCTTTTTGTTTTTTATTGTCATGATTTTGACTTTCCCTTCATTAGTAAAATGATAAATCATTCTTAATTGTCATACAATTAGTTAGAATTTTCTTTGTAGATTTCTTTCCAGTTGTTTACATATTGTTTTCAAATGATATTAGGATGGATATTTCTGATTTCAACAATTGTGACATTTGTCGTTTTAGAATTATTTTCTGTCTTTTTCTCAATAAACAGCAAAAAGCTTTTCATATGATCCTTTAAATCTCTTAAATTTCAAAAGAAGCGTAGCTGGAATATTCCTTGTATTGTAATATACCTCAAAATTTATATTTTCATGTTAATTGGAATCCAAGATGGCTGCCACTGCAGAGCTATAGCATAAGTAGAAAATTGGGTCAATATGATCCCATTTATATATTTATTGTCTACCATGATACCAAAAATTATTTTTTGGTGTAAAAATGGGTTTCTGTAGTTTTGCTAAATTGTTTGGGGGCCTTAAATAAGCAAATAGGTCCTATTGTACCAAACTATTTTAATGAAAATATGTTTCTGTTAAAAGCGTTGTTGTAGGAGTAATACCACTAAAGAATTTTCCATAGCCTTCTATGTTAAATAAAGAAAAATTGAGCTTTCATACAGGATTCATCTTAAGTTTGATCTAAAGTGACACTCATATCTCATGGAAGGGGTACCTAATTGGAAGCTTAACTCCGAAAATCAACATACATTTAATGGCATATAAGAAAAAACAGACAGTCCGAAGATGTCTACCGTCAAAATCCTACTTTCACTTTTGATTTAACACAAATTCAGGTGGTTTCTTTCCAATGCAGTCAATTTTTTATTTAAAACCACAAGGACATCAAATATGGGCTTAAAATTATCCTAAAATATGTAGGTTTCTGCTGACATTCAGTATTTTGCAGTATCTAATAGGGTTCATTTTTTATCCATCAATGTAGGAATCCATTTTGTGTTTACATACTATTTCCCATACATCCTTTTTGACTGGTACCCATGTTTAGTGTTATTACACCTTGTAGAATATTATTTCTGTGTACAGTATTCTGTTATATTACCCCCACAATGCAATATAATTTCAATCAAGCTTAACCAAAAATAAGAAAACAAACACATCAAGGAAGCTGAATGTAGGATGTTACAATAGAAATAATTGTCTTGTTGTCTACCGTCAATCCATCTTGACGAAAGATGAAGTGGTATCCAATCCGTGGCATTAACTGCTCTCTGGTATATTCTCTACAAAACAAATGATGTGCCATTTTCATTGAGTTTGTCTAATCCGTCTTCGTCTCAGTAAGCCCTGTATGACTATCAGGGTATAATATAATTATTGTTTTGTTTCTCCTGATTAAGATATACCTTGATTTGATTGTATGCATCATGTCCTCTGTTTATTGGCTACTTTAGACAATGACCAAATGGTATTACGGTAAAAAGATGTTTTTAATAGGTGGAAATATGTCTTATTTATTTATTGTTCACTTAGGCATCTTTTAGAAATAACTATACAGTCAAACTTGGATGGCTTCAACATCATAGGGATCTTGAACCGTCTTTTTTTTTTAAATCCTGTCAATTTTGTTGTTAATTGTTTGTTTAAAAAACCCTGATTTCTCAAACAGCAATTGTTCAGAATCTGGTACAAAAAAAGACCCCCAAAATTGTTTTGATGTATCAGTACATTCAAATTCTATTTAAATAAGTCATTTATCTTAAAAGAAACAATATACAGGTACCAGGTTATTGAAATAAATGTCCCAAAACACCTGTAAATTATACTAAGTAATTGTCTGTTTTACATATTTTTTTTATATTTGTCAACCATTTTGTATAACAGGACTTATTTAATAATAAATAAATAGTTCCTGAGTTATTTGTAACAAGATTTGATACCTTAGAAATATTCCCACCACACTTATAAATACTTTACCAAGTAACGAGGGAAAAATATAATATTGTACAGTAGGGAAAAGAAAAGTAAAATGTATTAATAGGTTTATTGTAGAATATGGGAGGATATTGAACTTTTGACTTTTAGACTGCCATCGTAAAGTATGGAGAGTCAGGTAGTGAAGAAAGATATAGGCTTTTGTAGCAACTGTAATGTGCCTACTTCTTTTTCAAATCTCCAAAAGTGGTCTTTATAACAATGAAGGAGTTAGTATTAGTGTTATGGTGTCTACCTCCACTTTCAACAATATTGCCGTTGTAACAGTAGAGCATGTTTTACCTCAACAAAATGCAATGTCCCCGGTGGGATTCGATCCCAGGACCTCTCACGTTGTAAGCCACCGCTTTACCAACAGAGCTAAAGGAGATTTCCATGAACGCAGTTAGCAGAGGTGGTTATGAACCTACTAAGGTTCCTATATGATTAGGTAGGGGGCATTCCTGTTGCATATCATGGCAGTCATGGAAGGAAAGTTACACTCTCAAGACATGGCACACACCATGGTACACAATCAGGATTTACTTGTTATGACCTGACAATTACCCATAGAGAGAGCACCCCCTATCCCCCAACTGAGGGCACACACCATGGTACACAATCAGGATTTACTTGTTATGACCTGACAATTACCCATAGAGAGAGCACCCCCTATCCCCCAACTGAGGGCACACTGGGCTGCTCTCTGAGTTGAACCCTGGGAACCACTACCAGTACCAACCTTGCTGATGGAAAAAAGACATCAGTTGAATTTGAATAATATGGTCTAAAATATATTAGAGAGAGAAAAAAAGATGATCTTGAATTTGAATAATTTGGTCTACAATATATAGAAGAGAAAGAATAACATATTTACCGGTAACTGAATGATTTCATAAACAAAATTTACTAAATAAAATTTCTCACAAGTTTGAATGACATGCAATATAAAAAGTAGTAAAACTTACAATGTATTTATGAAAAGTGTCTTGAGCAGAATATGTTATGATTAATGTTCAGCTATATAATTTCATTCAATCATAACCTAGCATGTCAATTGCAATATTGTCTTTGACTAAATGCTAATTTGAAGGTTTTAATGAATAACTAAATATGATTTGTGTAGACCTGTGGAATCTTGAATCTTAGCTTGCTGATCAAATTCAAGCAGGGTTAGTAATGATGCTGGCATGACACAATATGAATTTTAAATAAATTTTGTCATTATTTGTAATTGGCTTTCATCATATTGAAAGTTCAGAGAAATAGGGGAAATTCGGAATATTTCGTTTTAAGAGTACAAATTGGATCACATTTGTTATGATAATGCATTGGTTATCATCTGCTTTGAATGATTCAACCATCCTTAACATTCAATACAATGCACCATTTTCCTTTTTTATAATTAAAAAATGTCATGTGACTAGAGTGCATTCTGATTTGCATCCTTGCAACAATTCTGACACACTTCTAAACTAGCAGCATTTTCAAAAACTTCTACAAATCCAAAGACCTGGAATTTTGCTTCAAATTAGGTACATAAATATTTGTACAATATGCATAATATAAAATACAGAAGGTGCAGGCAGGGTTCAATCTAACCTAAGAATATTGTAAGATGACAGCAAACTTTTTAGAGTCTACAAAAATAATCTGTGTGG
Source organism: Bathymodiolus brooksi (assembly GCA_963680875.1). Classification (NCBI taxonomy): domain Eukaryota; kingdom Metazoa; phylum Mollusca; class Bivalvia; order Mytilida; family Modiolidae; genus Bathymodiolus; species Bathymodiolus brooksi. The sequence continues at coordinate 47,418,685 of OY804575.1, read as the reverse complement.
GAAATATAAAGATTCCACAACCTTAACAATATGGCCACCCAGGTCCTTGAACATCAAAGAAAATCCCCATTGGAAGCTAAGGTAAAAATCAAAAGACACGATGACTTTTATTATTGTTCTTCATTCGACAGTTACCTTGAGTCTTCAATGTTAATGTTAACTTAAGACTTATGATGATACACATTCAGTAAGATCTAGGGCCATAAAACTATCAAGCTTAAGCATTGTTCTTATGCTTGAAAAACAACCATATATTATCTATAATAACTATAACTATATTAATAATGCCTGGATATATTTTACTAGACAAATTATGGACATAATTGCTAAGTGATTACATGTACATGTATTTTTTATACAGCACAGTAGTGCATACAAACATACACTGTCTGTTTATCTATATACATTCATTCTTAGGAGAACAAATACTAAACACAACCATCTATCTATTTTTGACTGTTGTAAATAGTTGTGACTTAGTTAGCTATTGACATTGATGCTGGTTACTGTTTTACTTGTTTAAGTCTCTAAAATCAAAATACCATTAAAAATGTCAGTAACTTGATTGTAACACAGTCTATTTATCTTTAGGGACCGACCATTTAACTTGAAGGGGGGGGGGTTATGCTTTTTTGTTTCGTTCCAAATTTTATTTTCGGACAACACAAGAGTTAGAATATTTATTTTTTTTGTCCAGAATTTAACATTAGGGTATATTACAAAAACTCTGAAACAGATTATTTTTTTTTTCCTCCACCAAAATCAGAATATTTTTTTCAGCAACATTGGGAATCAGAATATTTTTTTAGAAAAAAAACATACCCCCCCCCCCCCTTCAAGTTAAATGGTCGTTCCCTTACAGAAAAACAATTATAAACATGAAGGTTAGTAGTGGATTTTGTTATGACATGTATTTCCATTACTGACTTTCACTTTAAAAAATAAGTAAGAATTTTCCGATCAGAATCCAAATAACTCATGGAAGCCATAGTTTGTATAACGTTTTGCTCAGGGTAAATTATTTTTACCAAAATAATGTTACACATGCTAAAACAACATACAAACTATGGCTTCAGTGAATTATTTCTTAAATAACTCTAATCATTACCATCTATAATATTATAGAAATTTCATAGACAGTGCTTGAAAAGTGATGAACTATCTGTATGTCCTTCATTCTATTATGGCACCCATTGTCACTGATGTTGATATATTACTGAATCAAGTTGACCAATTTTTCAGGTTTTTTAAGTCCTTGGAAGCCTCTACCATCTTCTACTATTCATCCAAGATAGTTGAACCCATCAGATTTGCTGTAATAAAGTCCTCTTCATCTTTTGAATTGCACACTATTTTTTTTTAAGTTAAAAGATAATTATGAAATTTATGCATAGCAATGTTCAACGTAGAAACTAATGGAAGCCTTTAGAATTTATCAAACACATTTACAGTATTGTTTAACAACCTTCATTTTCTTGTAATTTCAGATTTTAAAACTAACTTTAATAGCATCTTTTCTCTAGTTTGAAGAAAAAAAATCCCCAAGCGATTTGAAATTTGCTTCAGATAGATAAAATACATGTGATGATAAAATACAAGTTCATCACATTGATGAGTTGAGTTCTATAATACAAATGATGGTATTAATGGCTCTGAAGATGTTCTATATTTCCAATAATTTAAGAAATGCAGGTGAACTTTTTCAAATGCCTTTGTCCCTTGATTTTTTTACAACAAAATGTGGTTAGCTCAAGGGACATAAGACCAAGTGATATTTTTTATTACAATTCACCCATTATCTTTTTCATATCTTTTTAGAAGCACTAGCCATGGTCAATGTCAATATCACCCAAATCACAGTTTAAGACATCTCTAGAATCATATATTGTGGAACCTAATCTTAGAAACACTGCCTGCGACAATCAGAGTTAAAAATATATGTCATCCATGTCACAGTTTAAAACACCTTCAAAATGACATAGTTGGGAAACCTACTCTTAGAAGGACTTGCCTGAAAATCAGAGGCAAGATCAATATCACTCATATCACAGTTTAAAACATCTTAAAAGTCACATATTAGTGAACCTTGTTAGAAACATGGCTGAGGTCAAGGTCAATGTCACCATGTTTGTAAAATGTGATTTAGCATCACCACTATTAGTTTTAATGTCATCTAGGTAACAAAAAATAAATTGAAAGTAATTTTTCACAAATGAACTATCAGGCTATATATATATATTATATTTTAAATTAGGGGCTTCGGTGTTCAAGTGGTTAGGTGGTTAACTTCTGACTACAAGCTGGTGTGGGTTGACGTCCTGAAACCCACCCAAGTTTTAATGTATCTAGACATCTACCCATGTCTGAATTTCACTGGGCAGGTTGTTATTATTTTCCAGACTCCCCACCCACCCCCTTTAAGTCTGGTAGTCGCAATAATAGATATTATTAATTAACTACTATATTATTGTACTTGATATAATGAAAACTGCCATAATAATACAGATAGAACAACTTGGCCAATACAGATTATTTTCTCGTATTGGCCGACTTTGATCCGGCCAATATCGGTTTTCAGGAATCTCTCTAGATTTTACATACACATCAAAGATAAAACAGAGATGCCCTGTAACATCACTAACTGTCGTCTGATAAGACAAAATGTCAAGAAAGCGACAGAAAATAAACAATACTGAGGAAATGATGGATGCTCTTGTAGAAGATTACTTCCAATACGACGAGCTAGCACAAATGGAAGCAGAAGCTATCCGTCACAACATTACCGGATCAGATACTGAAGTTCTCGAGTATAGGGAACTTGATGAGGTGCCTAGGGAGCTTATCTCTAATGTAGAAATAGGTGAAAAAGAGAATCAGTCACCAGACCAAACTGATAACCAAGAAGTGGTACAAAGATTCAGAATTTATTCTGATGCAGAAACAGATGCATTCCTGAAAGAAAACAAAAACAAGAACACGGGTCAGAAAACCAAAAGTGATATGAAAATAGTTATGGATTTCTTCAGGTCCTTTGAGGAATTCAGAGACCCGGCTACAATCCCTTCCTCTGAATTAGATAGTTTGCTAGCCAGATTCTTTTGGGTGTAAGAAAGAGGGATTTGAATGAATATGAACCGGATATCTTGTGCAGCATACATAACAGTATTGACAGATACTTCAGAGATGAAAAACTGACTGTCAGGTAACCAAAAAATTATAATTTACAAAAAAAATAATGTATAGTTTATTCATGTCATCAGTCTCATCAATCATTCAGTGATTTATTGACCCCATTCCATACCTTTAATTGATTCGAATGATATTTTAAATTCTTCTCATCCAGCATCCACCTTTGGCTTTGGTAGTCCTGCTGAGTTTCTGATGCAGCTGGGCCTATTCTTATACTTATTTACTAGTACAATAATAAACATGTGTAGCAGCTCAATAACAAATGAAATTGTTTCATCCCAAGAGAAACTGTAATGAAACCAGAAACTCAAGGACTGTTCATGCTGAAAAACATTCTAACCTGTTATTCTTGTGAATTTAATAAAATGTTGACCTGTTGGTATTTTCTGTATCGGCTGTATTCTATATATATCAAATGGTTAGTTTACATGATATCTTAAATACCCATTATAAGATAAAATTTTATGGTTAGTTAATAAATATATCATTACGTGATGATTTCCGTATTGGCCTAGTTATTAGTCCGAGGGTAACTGTATTGGCCTTCCATATTGGCCTAGTTATTAGTCCTCGGGCAGCTGTATTGGCCTTCGGTTTCACCTCAGACTAATAACTAGGCCAATATGGAAATCATCACGTAATAATATCATAATATATCTGAACAATTACTGAAAGTGACGATTAATACCAATGACACGACACAGTACATGTAATATGTTTTAAATAATGGTAAATTATTTCCTGTTTATATATATATATATTGTATAGTAAAATTTGTTGTCCAGTGGAAATTAACCAAACAAAAAAACTACTATTTGATCACTATATACACAAACATTACTCTCTTGACTGCCAGGTTGGTGTCCTGGCTATAAGTGTTATAACAAACAATTGTAACATGAATATACAATATATCTAACCCACTCCATTACTGTTAATGATGCTGCTTAATAAAATAGTTCCATTAGATGGTGTGTTGGTTCCCTACTTTCAAGGTTAACATTGATGATCCATCAACTTGTTGTTTTTAGCTCACCTGACCCGAAGGGTCATGTGAACTATTGCCATCACTTGGCGTCCGGTGTCCGTCCATCCGTCTTCCGTCCATAAACATTTCAATCTTCTTCTAGAGAACCACTGAAGCAAATGGGAGCAAACGTGGCAGGAATGTTCATTTGCATGGTCTAACCAAGTGTTGTTACTTTCGCTACGATCGATTATCCAACATGGCTGCCAGGGGCCATAAAAGCCTCTGATTGGCTGAATTTTTTAATGATCTTCTTCTGCGATACTACATGGAGGATGGAATTGAAAATTGTCATGAATGATCATTGCAAGCTGCTAACCAAGTTTTGTTACTTTTTGGACCGATTGAAAATCCAAGATATCCACCAGCGGGGGACATAATTTAACATAGCGACCCTATGGGAAATATGTAAAACAAACTTCTTCTCAAGAACCACTGGATGGATTGGAACCATACTTGGCAGAAATGTTCCTGACAAGGCTCTGATCAATTGTTGTTACTTTTTGTTCCGATCGGTTATCCAATATGGCTGCCAGGGGCCATAATAGCCTCTGATTGGCTGAAATTTCAAAGATCTTTTTCTCCGATACTACATGGAGGATGGAATTGAAAATTGTCATGAATGATCATTGCAAGTTGCTAACCAAGTGTTGTTACTCTTTGGACCGATTGAAAATCCAAGATGGCCACCACATATAATCCAGGTTTTTCTGTGAAATTTTTCTTTCAGCCGGTATACCTATTATGCAAATTAGGCATATTTTGATAAAAGATCACATTTAAATCTTCTCCTCTGAAACCGCTGAACCAAATTAATGCGAACCAAATTAAAGCAAATTTGGCTGGGATGGTCCTTGGGTGGTCCCTTTTGAATATTGTGTTCGACAGCGCTGCCCTCCATTCAAAATGGCTGCTGTTACCAAAAATAGAAATTTCTTTAGTTGTCAATTTCTGCTTTATTACAATTCAAAATGAACTCAAATTTTAACTGCAGCTACATGGCAATGAGTAGTATAACATATATTCTGGGTTTTTCTGTGAGATTTTTTCAGCCAGTTTATTCCGTTTAGGAATATTATGAGATAAAAATCACATCAAAATCTTTTGCTCAGAAATTTGAGTTAAAATGATCTTTGGGTGGCCCACTTTCAAAATTATATGTAGCACCCCCATTTTCTATCAACTTTCGATGTCAAATTGAAAACCAGGTGAGCGCTAACAGGCTCCTGGGAGCCTCTAGTTTTATATAGGATACAGTTGTTAACGTACTTGTAACAACGAGACATTTTAATATTTGTATGTTGTCATCTATTATTAGCTCACCTTGCCAAAGGCAATGATTGTGAGCTTTTGCCATCACTTGGCGTCCGTCGTCTGTCGTCCGTTAACTTTTCACATTTTAATCTTCTCCTCTGAAATCCCTCAGCCAAATGAACTGAAACTTGGTAGGAATCATTTATGGAAGGTCCTCTATAAAGATTGCTCATTTTGTCCCGATCCATTAACAAACATGGCCGTTACAGGCAATTCTTGTTTCTGATTGGCCGATTTTTGAAAATCTCCTCTGAAACTGCTTGGCCAAATGAACCGAAACTTGGTAGGAAGCATCTATGGAAGGTCCACTGTAAAGATTGCTCATTTTGTCCCGATCCGTTAACAAACATAGCCACCACAGGCAATTCTTGCTTTTGCTTGGCCGATTTTTTAAAATCTTCTCCTCTGAAACTGCTTGGCCAAATGAACCGAAACTTTGTAGGAAGTATCTATGGAAGGTCCTCTATAAAGATTGCTCATTTTGTCCCGATCGGTTAACAAACATGGCTACCACCGAACCTTGGTAGGAATCATCTATGGAATGTCCTCTATTAAGATTGCTCATTTCATCCCGATCGGTTAGCAAACATGGCTACCACCGAAACTTGGTAGGAAGCATCTATGGAATGTCCTCTATGAAGCTTGCTCATTTCATCCGGATCAGTTAGCAAACATGGCCACCACATGCAATTCTTGTTTCTGATTGGTCGATTTCTAAAAAATCTTCCCCTTTGAAACTGCTTAGCCATATGAACGAAACTTGGTAGGAAGCATCTACATGTATGGAAGGTTCTGTATTAAGTTTCCTCAAAGCAGAATGAAAGGTGAGCGACACAGGCTCAGCCTACTATGAGCCTCTAGTTTATAAGCTTTCTGGTATTATTAGAACTGCAGTTGTTAATTATTAATGAAAACAGATTAATACATAAATCATAGCACTTGTATCTGTGAATTATTTTAACTAATTATATTTATCTTGTGTATGTGTTGACGATCGTTCATTAAATGATTATTAAAATATGTGTCTCTTAAATGTTATATTGGAATTTGATGCAGGTGACAAAATATTGAATTGTTTTTAGAAAAAATTAATTTATGTACTAAAATATTATATGTTATTCAGCTATCAGACAGGGTATATAATGTGACATTCCCAGCTTAGGATCTATATTCCCTGAGGATCTATATTCCCTGAGGTGCAGCCGAATGGAATATATATCATAAGCCGGGAATGGCACATTATATACCCTGTCTGATAGCTGAATAACAGATATATTACGGATTTAACCATTGTTTTTGTTAAATACAACATCCAACTGTATTAAATAAATTTGCCTCTTTTATTTTCAATTTTCGTATCTCTAGATGTCCATTTTCGTACCTTTGACGTCATCTTCAATGAAGTCAAAATATGTTTCGCGTCATATTTCATGTCTCATGAAGGAAAATACTGTACTAAATTTCTAAATCAATACAGTTTCGTATGTAGTAAATTTCATAAGCTTTATAAATATAACATTAATATATCACATAACAAAACAACGGGTTTGCGAAACAGTTTCAATAATTTAAATGTTAACAACATGTAAATAAAACCTCGGTGTGGCCCCATGACGTCGAAAGTTTTCCAGGCTCAACGTTTTGTTTATTTGTTATGGTACAGCCGTGGAACATAGAAGTTTGCTGAATCGATCAGGTATTTGTGACGGAATTAACCGTTGTAATATTTTTTTGTTCATGCAGCCGTTTTGAGTATAAAAACAGCATTTAATTTGGTAAAAATACATTTATTATTCCATATTATACCATTGATTCAGTGAAGCGTAATGTTTTGTCATCCATGTTTTAATCATTTTTGGGGACTGAAATATATACCCCGTCTGTTTTCCGAATATATGCTGACATTCAGGGTTGAAGAACCAATGAAAATATGTGTAACAAACTAAATCCGTAATATAAATAGATAATGTCCTTTCTAAATATATTCTTTTATTTTATTCTTTAAATTCTTCTTTTATTTGTATATACATGTATTGTCTTCTAGGTATGGAAATGAATTTTTATATATAATTTGTTAACACCACCATATAGCTGAAATACTGCTTAAGTTGGCATTGAACACCAATCAATCAATCAATCAAAGGAAATTGGTAATATCCAGAGAAGTTTTCAAGGACAATAAACTAGGACAATACCACCATTAAACTTTCAATGATGACAACTTCATTACTGCTAGACTGTGTTTAATTTCTGTTTAATTTCTGTTTAATATCTGTTTAGATAATAAAAACCCTTTGAAGGACAATACAATTAAAATGTAAATTCTGTTTTGTATATGTACATTTTAATCAAGACTTATTTGCTGACATAAAACATCATTATAGAGAAGATAGTTTAAAGAGTGATCAGCAATAATTCAAATCAATATCAACTAAACTACTGTTACATAAACTTTTTGTTATGCCCAGCATGCGATAGTACGGGGACATATAGTTTTTCGTGTTTGTCCATATGTTCGTTCGTTCTTCCGTGCCTCCATCCCTCTTTACTTTGTGAATACAATTCCTCTGAGGTCTGATAGCTGTCATATAGGATGATTGGTCATGCTGTATAGTTCATTGTACTATCCCGCCATTTTGATTCGACTATTTTTATAGGAGTTATGGGCCCTTATCGTTTTCATGCATTTTCAATATACAAATGTAGTTCTACATTGCGAATGCAACTGAGATAGGTTAATATGATAACTTTCATATTTGGCCATGATTGTATGATAGTAGAATTTATATTTACCTATGATCAGTATCTCATCTCTATTGCTATGAGTTTGATTCCCACCTGTGGTTGTGTATACTCCATACAACATTATGTGGTCAAGTTTGCCAGTAGTTTTCTCTCACCAGTTATGTTTCCTTTCGCTTTGCATTGTTATATACTATACACCCATAGAACACTCATGTAGGATTGCTGGCACTCTGTCAAAGGATAGAACTAAGACCTATGCTTCATGGATGTCTCTATAGATAAAGGTTTTGATATACCTGTAATATTTCAAGCAGTATTAAATGCTATTTTGATGCACATATACATGCATGAATGGTTAATTACATTGCTTTACATGTCTAAATTTGGCACCATAAAGTATATATATGTCTGCTTTTCATTTTTCTGGCATAGGGAATAATAAATAACATCTTTCTTAATTAACAATGTTATGGCATGACCTGAAGAGTTGTTTTTTTTTTATCAAATCCTGTCTAATTGTTTTCTGTTAAATTGAATTTCTCAACAAAATTATGCAAAACTTGTATTGAAGTGATGTTCCTCAAAAGAGTCTTCCTTGCATGTATTTTTATAGCTGTCAAGTTATTTACACTGGGGATGTTTTAAGAGAGAAAGATTCTCCCTATTTATTGGGAATTGACATGGTAAATTGGCCATTTGAATATCTGTAGGTGTTTGACAATATTATTTCTAAAAGTGTCAATTTTGTTGCATTTTACATTTTTACTATTAAGAGTTGCCTTTTATAACATACTTGAAACTCTTCCTAGTCAATTTCAATAAGTAAAACTATGACTTGTTTGATGTATATTCCTTTATTAGGAGCAAACATTTTATTAGTTTAATTGTATGTTGATTTAATCTTAAGATGAGTTATTCACTGTTGTTTAAGGTATAGTGAGCACTTTTTAGCTCACCTTGCCAAAGGCAATGTGAGCTTTTGCCACCACTTGGCGTCCATCGTCTGACGTCTCGTCCGTTAACTTTTCACATTTTAAACTTCTCCTCTGAAACCCCTCAGCCAAATGAACTGAAACTTGGTAGGAAGCATCTATGGAAGATCCTCTGTTAAAAGTGCTCATTTCGTCCCGATCTGTTAACAAACATGGATGCCACAGGCGACTCTCGTTTCTGATTGGCCAAATGAACCAAAACTTGGTAGGAAGCATCTATGGAAGGTCATCTATAAAGATTGCTCATTTTGTCCTGATGCGTTAACAAACATGGCCACCACATGCAATTCTTGTTTCTGATTGGTCGATTTCTAAAAAATCTTCCCCTTTGAAACTGCTTAGCCATATGAACCGAAACTTGGTAGGAAGCATCTACATGTATGGAAGGTTCTGTATTAAGTTTCCTCAAAGCAGAATGAAAGATGAGCGACACAGGCTCAGCCCACTATGATCCTCTAGTTTATAAGCTTTCTGGTATTATTAGAACTGCAGTTGTTAATTATTAATGAAAACAGATTAATACATAAATCATAGCACTTGTATCTGTGAATTATTTTAACTAATCATATTTATCTTGTGTTTGTGTTGACGATCGTTCATTAAATGATTATTAAAATATGTATTTCTTAAATGTTATATTGGAATTTGATGCAGGTGACAAAATATTGAATTGTTTTTAGAAAAAATTAATTTATGTACTAAAATATAAATAGATAATGTCCTTTTTAAATATATTCTTTTATTTTAGTCTTTACATTCTTCTTTTATTTGTATATACATGTATTGTCTTCTAGGTATGGAAATAAATTTTTATATATAATTTGTTAACACCACCATATAGCTGAAATACTGCTTAAGTTGGCATTGAACACCAATTAATCAATCAATCAAAGGAAATTGGTAATATCCAGAGAAGTTATCAAGGACAGTAAACCAGGACAATACCACCATTACATTTTCAATGATGACAACTTCATTACTGCTAGACTGTGTTTAATTTCTGTTTAATATCTGTTTAGATAATAAAAACCCTTTGAAGGACAATACAATTAAAATGTAAATTCTGTTTTGTATATGTACATTTTAATCAAGACTTATTTGCTGACATAAAACATCATTATAGAGAAGATAGTTTAAAGAGTGATCAGCAATAATTCAAATCAATATCAACTAAACTACTGTTACATAAACTTTTTGTTATGCCCAGCATGCGATAGTACGGGGACATATAGTTTTTCGTGTTTGTCCGTATGTTCGTTCGTTCTTCCGTGCCTCCATCCCTCTTTACTTTGTGAATACAATTCCTCTAATGTCTGATAGCTGTCATATAGGATGATTGGTCATGTTGTTCATTGTACTATCCCGCCATTTTGATTCGACTATTTTTATAGGAGTTATGGGCCCTTATCGTTTTCATGCATTTTCAATATACAAATGTAGTTATACATTGTGAATGCAACTGAGATCGTTTATCTGATAACTTTCATATTTGGCCATAATTGTATGATAGTAGAATTTATATTTACCTATGATGAGTATCTCATCTCTATTGCTATGAGTTTGATTCCCACCTGTGGTTGTGTATACTCCATACAACATTATGTGGTCAAGTTTGCCAGTAGTTTTCTCTCACCAGTTATGTCCCTTTGGCTCTGCATTGTTATATACTATACACCCATAGAACACTCATGTAGGATTGCTGGCACTCTGTCAAAGGATAGAACTAAGACCTATGCTTCATGGATGTCTCTATAGATAAAGGTTTTGATATACCTGTAATATTTCAAGCAGTATTAAATGCTATTTTGATGCACATATACATGCATGAATGGTTAATTACATTGCTTTACATGTCTAAATTTGGCACCATAAAGTATATATATGTCTGCTTTTCATTTTTCTGGCATAGGGAATAATAAATAACATCTTTCTTAATTAACAATGTTATGGCATGACCTGAAGAGTTGTTTTTTTTTTATCAAATCCTGTCTAATTGTTTTCTGTTAAATTGAATTTCTCAACAAAATTATGCAAAACTTGTATTGAAGTGATGTTCCTCAAAAGAGTCTTCCTTGCATGTATTTTTATAGCTGTCAAGTTATTTACACTGGGGATGTTTTAAGAGAGAAAGATTCTCCCTATTTATTGGGAATTGACATGGTAAATTGGCCATTTGAATATCTGTAGGTGTTTGACAATATTATTTCTAAAAGTGTCAATTTTGTTGCATTTTACATTTTTACTATTAAGAGTTGCCTTTTATAACATACTTGAAACTCTTCCTAGTCAATTTCAATAAGTAAAACTATGACTTGTTTGATGTATATTCCTTTATTAGGAGCAAACATTTTATTAGTTTAATTGTATGTTGATTTAATCCTAAGATGAGTTATTCACTGTTGTATAAGGTATAGTGAGCACTTTTTAGCCCACCTTGCCAAAGGCAATGTGAGCTCTTGGCATCCGTCGTCAGTCGTCTGTCGTCCGTTAACTCTTCACATTGTAATCTTCTCCTCTGAACCCTCAGCCAAATGAACTGAAACTTGGTAGGAAGCATCTATGGAAGATCCTCTATTAATAATGCTCATTTAGTCCCGATCCATTAACAAACATGGCCACCACAGGCAATTCTTGTTTCTGATTGGCCGATTTTTAAAAATCTTCTCCTCTGAAACCACTTAGCCTAATATGAACCGAAACTTGGTAGGAAGCATCTATGGAAGGTCCTCTATAAAGATTGCTCATTTTGTCCGATCAGTTAACAAACATGGCCACCACAGGCAATTCTTGTTTCTGATTGGTTGATTTTTAAAAAAATCTTCTCTGTTAAAAGAAAGATAACTCTTGCCATTATCTCCCTTAGAAATTAACTAATGCTGATATAGTGTAACATGTTTATTCTATACATTACAAGTGAAGTAGGTATTCACATTTTAATATTCTTTTTAGCAAACCTTGCCAAAGGTAATATGAGCTTTTGCCATCACTTGGTGTCCGTCGTCTGTCATCCCTTTACTTTTCACATTTTAATCTTCTCCTCTGAAAACCCTTAAAGCCAAATGAACTGAAACTTGGTAGGAAGCATCTATGGAAGGTCCTCTCTAAAGAGTGCACATTTTGTTATGATCCATTACCAAACATGGCCTCTACAGGCAATTCTTGTTTCTGATTGGCCGATTTTTTAAAATCTCCTCCTCTGAAACCGCTTGGCCAAATGAACCGAAACTTGGTAGGAAGCATCTATGGAATGTCCTCTATGAAGATTGCTAATTTTGTCCCAATCGTTAACGAACATGGCTACCACCGAAACTTGGTAGGAATCATCTATGGAATGACCTCTATTAAGATTGCTCATTTCGTCCCGATCGGTTAACAAACATGGCTACCACCAAAACTTGGTAGGAAGCATCTATGGAATGTCCTCTATGAAGATTGCTCATTTCGTCCAGATCGGTTAGCAAACATGGCCACCACATGCAATTCTTGTTTCTGATTGATAGATTTCTAAAAAATCTTCTTCTTTGAAACTGCTTAGCCATATGAACCGAAACTTGGTAGGAAGCATCTACACGTATGGAAGGTTCTGTATTAAGTTTCCTCAAAGCAGAATGAAAGGTGAGCGACACAGGCTCAGACCACAGAGCCTCTAGTTTAGTTATTTTTAGATGAGATGATGATGAATTTTTTTTGTACTACTTTGATCAATACACTTGAGTCAGATTTTTTTACAGACCACAGATTGATGTGTCACTCCACTGACTCATTATTCTGACTCATGTCACTCCACTCTGACTCATTATCCTGACTTGTGTCACTCCACTCTGACTCATTATCCTGACTCATGTCACTCCACTCTGACTCAATATTCTGATTCATCTCACTCCACTCTGACTCATTATCTTGACTCATGTCACTTCACTCTGACTCATCCTGACTTGTGTCACTCTATTCTGACTCATTATCCTGATTCATGTCACTCCACTCTGACTCATTATCCTGACTTATGTCACTCCACTCTGATTCATTATCCTGACTCATGTCACTCCACTCTGACTCATTATCTTGACTCATGTCACTCTACTCCGACTCATTATCCTGACTTATGTCACTCTACTCTGACTCATTATCTCGACTCATGTCACTCCACTCTGACTTAATATTCTGATTCATCTGACTCCACTCTGACTCATTATCTTGACTCATGTCACTTCACTCTGACTCATCCTGACTTGTGTCACTCCATTCTGACTCATTATCCTGATTCATGTCACTCCACTCTGACTCATTATCCTGACTCATGTCACTCCACTGATTCATTATCCTGACTTATGTCACTCCATTCTGACTCACTATCCTGACTCATGTCACTCCACTCTGACTCATTATCCTGACTCATGTCACTCCACTCTGACTCAATATTCTGATTCATGTCACTCCATTCTGATTCATTATCCTGACTCATGTTACTCCACTCTGACACATTATCTTGACTCATGTTACTCCACTCTAACACATTATGTTGACTCATGTCACTCCACTCTAACACATTATCTTGACTCATGTTACTCCACTCTGACACATTATGTTGACTCATGTTACTCCACTCTAACACATTATGTTAACTCACATCACTCCACTCTAACACATTATCTTGACTCATGTTACTCCACTCTAACACATTATCTTGACTCATGTTACTCCACTCTAACACATTATGTTGACTCATGTTACTCCACTCTAACACATTATCTTGACTCATGTTACTCCACTCTAACACATTATCTTGACTCATGTTACTCCACTCTAACACATTACTTTGATCAATACACTTGAGTCAGATTTTTTTACAGACCACAGATTGATGTGTCACTCCACTGACTCATTATTCTGACTCATGTCACTCCACTCTGACTCATTATCCTGACTTGTGTCACTCCACTCTGACTCATTATCCTGACTCATGTCACTCCACTCTGACTCAATATTCTGATTCATCTCACTCCACTCTGACTCATTATCTTGACTCATGTCACTTCACTCTGACTCATCCTGACTTGTGTCACTCTATTCTGACTCATTATCCTGATTCATGTCACTCCACTCTGACTCATTATCCTGACTTATGTCACTCCACTCTGATTCATTATCCTGACTCATGTCACTCCACTCTGACTCATTATCTTGACTCATGTCACTCTACTCCGACTCATTATCCTGACTTATGTCACTCTACTCTGACTCATTATCTCGACTCATGTCACTCCACTCTGACTTAATATTCTGATTCATCTGACTCCACTCTGACTCATTATCTTGACTCATGTCACTTCACTCTGACTCATCCTGACTTGTGTCACTCCATTCTGACTCATTATCCTGATTCATGTCACTCCACTCTGACTCATTATCCTGACTCATGTCACTCCACTGATTCATTATCCTGACTTATGTCACTCCACTCTGACTCACTATCCTGACTCATGTCACTCCACTCTGACTCATTATCCTGACTCATGTCACTCCACTCTGACTCAATATTCTGATTCATGTCACTCCATTCTGATTCATTATCCTGACTCATGTTACTCCACTCTGACACATTATCTTGACTCATGTTACTCCACTCTAACACATTATGTTGACTCATGTCACTCCACTCTAACACATTATCTTGACTCATGTTACTCCACTCTGACACATTATGTTGACTCATGTTACTCCACTCTAACACATTATGTTAACTCACATCACTCCACTCTAACACATTATCTTGACTCATGTTACTCCACTCTAACACATTATGTTGACTCATGTTACTCCACTCTAACACATTATGTTGACTCATGTTACTCCACTCTAACACATTATCTTGACTCATGTTACTCCACTCTAACACATTATCTTGACTCATGTTACTCCACTCTAACACATTATCTTGACTCATGTTACTCCACTCTAACACATTATCTTGACTCATGTTACTCCACTCTAACACATTATCTTGACTCATGTTACTCCACTCTAACACATTATCTTGACTCATGTTACTCCACTCTAACACATTATCTTGGCTCATGTTACTCCACTCTAACACATTATGTTGACTCATGTTACTCCACTCTAACCAATTATGTTGACTCATGTTACTCCACTCTAACACATTATCTTGACTCATGTTACTCCACTCTAACACATTATCTTGACTCATGTTACTCCACTCTGACACATTATGTTAACTCACATCACTCCACTCTAACACATTATCTTGACTCATGTTACTCCACTCTGACTCTTACCATGACTCAGAGCCAACCAGTCTTTGTTCTTGCTGCAGATAATAGTGGGTTTGATCCCTAGTTGTGTCAAACCAGAAAACTATCATTGGCATTTGTGTATTCTCTGATAAGCACTCAGCATTAACAAGATCTAATGGTCCGAGTGATCAAAGGTTAAAGAACATGTAGTTTCTTTGTAAGAGGGAAAATTTACAAAAAAAATTCTGAAGAAGAAAGAATAGAAATAATATTTTGCCTAAAGGAGTATTGTGATATAAAGATTCAATTTTGTACCAATAAATGACCTAGGGTATAATGGGTTCCAGTCCTGAGAAATGCTGCAATGGGCAATGGTTGAATAAATCCTTACCAGGAAGATAATGCATGATAATGTGAGCATCTAGTTTTCATTTTTCATCTAATTTTAATTATGTTTTTTTGCTTAATGTTTAACTTTATGGGTTATTGACAAACGATTAAAATAGCAATTTTATTTTAAAATTGGGCCCAAAATTTTGCATATTTATTTTTTTTCCATCTAATTTTGTTTTTTTCGTTAAATTGATTGTATTGGGAGCTTAGAATAGCATGTCAACAGATTTCCTCTGTCCCTTTCGGTGTTTGAGATAAACTCAGCCGAAAGGGGCAAAAAATATAAACATCCAAAATTTGAATTTTCCAATTTTGTTCTCAATTCCTTATAATATTCCTTCCTGCACTATTAAAACAGCTTTTTAACAAGTGATGACTTTTGCTAAGCAATAATAATCTTTAGTCAAATTGATGCAGGAGGAAGCCATTGTTGTCTTGCAGTGGTCATATCATGCTGCACCCTGTATAAGCCTTTCATTATACCATGGTCTATGGATTGTTCTTTTAGAGTGCATTTTTACTTTCAATATATCTTTAGAAAGTAAAGTTGTTATTTTGACTGAGAAATAAAATAAAAAGAACTGCATAAAAAATGTCTGTAGGAATAAAAAGTACTGTAATTCTAAATGTAAATCTGTTACTGACTGATATTTTGATGATAAACTTGTCTGTTAAGGATCTGCTTGTCTCTTTGATGATAAACTTGTCTTTTAAGGATCTGCTTGTCTCTTTCACTATATGTCTTAAATTAAATATGTAACAATGGCAATGATATATTTCTTCTTCAAATGCAAATTCTTCAATACTACAACTTGATTGGATTTTGTGTAAGAACATTTCAGTCAGTTGAGCTATTAAAATATATGTTTTATTACATCAATTGTTAATTTGGTGAGTTGTTTGTCTCTTCTTAGCTTGTTAATTTCAGAAGAATCCTTATTTGTTTGTTTCAATTGGATTCTACAACAATTTTTACATAACAAGTTCTAAATAACAAGTACTTAATTTAGTAGCATGTATTTTTTATGTATAAACTGGTTCACTTAGTACACAAAACTGTTATCACTTTAATATGGAGCAATGAAAATGTTTGCTACCAGAATGAAAATGATGCAGTGATTACTTTGTTTGATTTCAAGCCCTGATTACATACATATTTTCATTACATTTCTGTTTTAGAATGTGTCAATCAGACTCTCCAGTTAATTGGATTGAAGCCTATATTATGTTATATAAAAAAAATTTTTTTTATCAGCTCCAGGTCTACAGTTCATAGTCCTTCATCTTGATATTGAGTTCTGTCATCACATCATTACAGATTTATTTTGCCATGCATCATTCCAGTATACAGGGGTATTCAAACTCTCTCTTTAAATCTTTGTGTCAGGATCCAAATTTATCATTGATAATGTTGAGACTTATCATGATGGCATCTTAATCTGTTAGACTTCAGTTTGTCTCCCCTGATCTGTCTGTTGGCTTCATCAATAACTGGTTATTTTGCATGTACATGTTTCCCATACAAAAACATTGGGTTTTTAAAGAGAGATATAAAATATTTTTGTAAAATGCTATTTTAGGATGATAACTATCAATATATATTGCTTTGACAAAGAGCATAATTGTATGACCTGCTTTGGCAAAGTACACTTCTCTCTGACTGACTTTGGTCAAGAACACCATTTTCTGACCTGATCTGCAAAGTACACCACTGTTTGAACAGCTTCTGAAAAGTAGATCTCTATCTGCACAGGTTTGGCAAAATAGATCTCTATCTGGACATCTTTGGCAAAGTAGATCTCTATCTGGACAGCTTTGGCAAAATAGATCTCTATCTGGACAGCTTTGGCAAAATAGATCTCTATCTGGACAGCTTTGGCAAAGTAGATCTCTATCTGGACAGCTTTGGCAAAGTAGATCTCTATCTGGACAGCTTTGGCAAAGTAGATCTCTATCTGGACAGCTTTGGCAAAGTAGATCTCTATCTGGACAGCTTTGGCAAAATAGATCTCTATCTGGACAGCTTTGGCAAAGTAAATCTCTATCTGGACATCTTTGGCAAAATAGATCTCTATCTGGACAGCTTTGGCAAAATAGATCACTATCTGGACAGCTTTGGCAAAACAGATCTCTATCTGGACAGCTTTAGCAAAATAGATCTCTATCTGGACAGCTTTGTCAAAGTAGATCTCTATCTGGACAGCTTTGGAAAAGTAGATCTCTATCTGGACAGCTTTGGCAAAGTAGATCTCTATCTGGACAGCTTTGGCAAAGTAGATCTCTATCTGGACAGCTTTGGCAAAGTAGATCTCTATCTGGACAGCTTTGGCAAAATAGATCTCTATCTGGACAGCTTTGGCAAAGTAAATCTCTATCTGGACAGCTTTGGCAAAATAGATCTCTATCTGGACAGCTTTGGCAAAATAGATCACTATCTGGACAGCTTTGGCAAAACAGATCTCTATCTGGACAGCTTTGGCAAAATAGATCTCTATCTGGACAGCTTTGTCAAAGTAGATCTCTATCTGGACAGCTTTGGCAAAGTAGATCTCTATCTGGACTGCTTTGGCAAAATAGATCTCTATCTGGACAGCTTTGGCAAAATAGATCTCTATCTGGACAGCTTTGGCAAAGTAAATCTCTATCTGGACATCTTTGGTAAAATAGATCTCTATCTGGACAGCTTTGGCAAAATAGATCACTATCTGGACAGCTTTGGCAAAATAAATCTCTATCTGGACAGCTTTGGCAAAATAGATCTCTATCTGGACAGCTTTGGCAAAATAGATCACTATCTGGACAGCTTTGGCAAAATAGATCTCTATCTGGACAGCTTTGGCAAAATAGATCACTATCTGGACAGCTTTGACAAAGTAGATCTCTATCTGGACAGCTTTGGCAAAGTAGATTTCTATCTGGACAGCATTGGCAAAGTAGATCTCTATCTGGACAGCTTTGGCAAAATAGATCTCTATCTGGACAGCTTTGGCAAAGTAGATCTCTATCTGGACATCTTTGGCAAAATAGATCTCTATCTGGACAGCTTTGGCAAAATAGATATCTATCTGGACAGCTTTGGCAAAGTAGATCTCTATCTGGACAGCTTTGGCAAAATAGATCTCTATCTGGACAGCTTTGACAAAATAGATCACTATCTGGACAGCTTTGACAAAGTAGATTTCTATCTGGACAGCTTTGGCAAAGTAGATTTTTATCTGGACAGCTTTGGCAAAGTAGATCTCTATCTGGACAGCTTTGGCAAAATAGATCTCTATCTGGACAGCTTTGGCAAAGTAGATCTCTATCTGGACATCTTTGGCAAAATAGATCTCTATCTGGACAGCTTTGGCAAAATAGATCTCTATCTGGACAGCTTTGGCAAAGTAGATCTCTATCTGGACAGCTTTGGCAAAACAGATCTCTATCTGGACAGCTTTGGCAAAATAGATCACTATCTGGACAGCTTTGGCAAAGTAAATCTCTATCTGGACAGCTTTGGCAAAATAGATCACTATCTGGACAGCTTTGGCAAAGTAAATCTCTATCTGGACAGCTTTGGCAAAATAGATCTCTATCTGGACAGCTTTGGCAAAGTAGAGCTCTATCTGGACAGCTTTGGCAAAGTAGACCTCTATCTGGACATCTTTGGCAAAATAGATCTCTATCTGGACAGCTTTGGCAAAGTAGACCTCTATCTGGACAGCTTTGGCAAAGTAGATCTCTATCTGGACATTTTGGCAAAATAGATCTCTATCTGGACAGCTTTGGCAAAATAGATCTCTATCTGGACAGCTTTGGCAAAGTAGATCTCTATCTGGACAGCTTTGGCAAAATAGATCTCTATCTGGACAGCTTTGGCAAAATAGATCACTATCTGGACAGCTTTGGCAAAATAGATCTCTATCTGACAGCTTTGGCAAAATAGATCTCTATCTGGACAGCTTTGGCAAAATAGATCTCCATCTGACAGCTTTGGCAAAATAGATCTCTATCTGGACAACTTTGGCAAAATAGATCACTATCTGGACAGCTTTGTCAAAACAGATCTCTATCTGGACATCTTTGGCAAAGTAGATCTCTATCTGGACTGCTTTGGCAAAATAGATCTCTATCTGGACAGCTTTGGCAAAATAGGTCTCTATCTGGACAGCTTTGGCAAAGTAAATCTCTATCTGGACAGCTTTGGCAAAACAGATCTCTATCTGGACATCTTTGGCAAAATAGATCACTATCTGGACAGCTTTGGCAAAACAGATCTCTATCTGGACATCTTTGGCAAAATAGATCTCTATCTGGACAGCATTGGCAAAGTAGATCTCTATCTGGACAGCTTTGGCAAAATAGATCTCTATCTGGACAGCTTTGGCAAAGTAGATCTCTATCTGGACAGCTTTGGCAAAGTAGATCTCTATCTGGACAGCTTTGGCAAAATAGATCTCTATCTGGACAGCTTTGGCAAAATAGATCTCTATCTGGACAACTTTGGCAAAGTAGATCTCTATCTGGACAGCTTTGGCAAAATAGATCTCTATCTGGACAGCTTTGGCAAAATAGATCACTATCTGGACAGCTTTGGCAAAGTAGATCTCTATCTGACAGCTTTGGCAAAATAGATCTCTATCTGGACAGCTTCGGCAAAATAGATCTCTATCTGACAGCTTTGGCAAAATAGATCTCTATCTGGACAGCTTTGGCAAAATAGATCTCTATCTGACAGCTTTGACAAAATAGATCTCTATCTGGACAGCTTTTTGTAATGTTTCTATGTTCATTGTATTTTCTGTCCTTCAAATTACTTCAAACCTTTCTTCGTATTTTGCTCGGCTTTCAAAGTCAATAATAAGTTTATATCTGCTCTATGACACAACAATCTATTGATGTTAGTTAGTGTTGAAGGTAAGGGATGGGTGGTTGTACTGGAAGAGTCCTGGTATCCTGTTTTTTTTTGGTAAATATAAGAATTTAGTACAAAATTTGAAAAAAATGTTGCTGAGAACAAAGAGTTATGGGCCTGACATAGTTGAATGTTTCTTTCTGTAAAGTGTCAGTGTACTGTATTTTTTGTAACTTATTAATAAAAATAGTGTTTTTCTGAAATATTCAGAAAGGAATGGTATCTGTGCAATCAAGAGTACACTTATGCATCATGTTGTGAATTGAGAGGGCAACATTAATGAAGATCAGAGGACCTTTTTTTTGTTGTTGTTAATTGTCAGATTTTTCACTGTTAAAACTATTTATATTGATGTCAATACTGTTAGTTTACTACTATAGTGATAATACAAGTACTTGTAAGGCGAAATAATATTATAATTTCACAAATGTGACAAGGGCATAGACGCTTCTATTGTGATAGCAGCATAGTGCTGGAAAGGGAAGACATGGTGTTGTACAAAGCTAATATTGCCCAGTGAAAACTCTGAAATATGTTCCCTTTCAAAATATGGTTTATGTTTATCTGAAAAATACATGTATATGTATATAAGTTTACCATTTGTCATTCAAAATGATTGTTTGTTGGGTAATGTCAAAGGTTAGATTTTAAATGAGGTATAGGTAGGTGTAGGTCAAAAGTCAAAAGTATCCATACAGATCAATAGTAAATATATGGCATTTTTCTTGGCTGTTCTACACTTATATGTAACTTCTTGTTTTCCAGTTTTATGAAAAGAAAGTTTAAACAGTGATGGTCAACAATTCTATTAATATCAGCACAATGGACAACCACCTCTCACCTGAAATTGTTGAACATAAAAAAGATCACAACATATGCTGATGGAAATCCTTTTTGAAAAAGTTTACAGAAATAAAACATAATGGATTCATTTATGGTATGTATACAAGTTTAAAGCATAGAGAGATACTAAGAGAATTAGCTATCAATCTTTAGTCACATGCACTTTAGGAAACAACTCTTTCCTTTTTTCATTTTTTTTTTTATTTATTCAGTCTTTTTTAAAGATTTTTAAATTTTATTTTTAGTAACTTTAAGTCATATGTTATGTGTCAAATGTCACTAAAAATATGTCAATCGTAGACCCATATTTTAACAATATAATGGTGAAAAAAAATGTGCACTTGGAATTTGTAGTAAAATTTGAGGACTTTTTAGTGTATTCTATGTGGCATTTTTTGACATTTTATTTACTAAAAATAGAACTAAAAAAATATTTTAAAAATTACAAAAGGAGGACATTTCGTACTTTATTTGCCTGTGTCTCTGGTTATTGACAGGAATATATGATATTAGTAAATTATAAGTTAACCAATATAAGTTAGATGATATCTAGCTCTCTATTACAGAGATGGCATTGATATTTTATAGTGTCTTATTCATCATTAAAAACTGTCAGAGAAAAATACTGCTATTTAAATCACTACAATGCTATTCCAGTATAAGATACAATGAACTTGTTACCCACTGTACACTGAACTTTACTGTTTATTTTGGATCAGCTGACCCTTCAAGGGAAACGGAACCTACAGTTTGAAGATTTATAGTGAAATAGAATCTTTTAATTTACGTTAATTAACAACATTTTCAAGTTTTCAGTTTGACGGTTCCATTTCATTCATTAGTTAATTGTATTATGTATGAGTAAGGTTCCTAGATTTTATTCATATGATCATCTCATATAAGAGAAGGCAGGCATTAGTTGATGACTTGTTTATGATGAAAAGAAATATTGTTATATTGTAGATAGTCTTCTACTAAGACTGTATTTAGTGCTGATCAGAAATTCAAATTTGATGTACCTTTTAAGCATACTAGGCTTTTCAGCTGACAGTGTAGTATTTGTATGCAAGATACATTGCTGAAACTTTGAACCCCTGAAAAATTGACACCGTGTTCATTTTGACCTGGCTAAATTTTTGTCATATTATTTTTATCCTAATCCTGGAAAATTGAACCCTCTTAGTTTAGCAAAATAAGGGGTTCATTATACCATAGTTAGGAGGTCAAAATACCATAGTTAGGGGGTTCATTATACCATAGTTAGGAGGTCAAAATACCATAGTTAGGGGGTCAAAATACCATAGTTAGGGGGCTCATTATACCATAGTTAGGAGGTCAAAATACCATGGTTAGGGGGCTCATTATACCATAGTTAGGAGGTCAAAATACCATAGTTAGGGGGCTCATTATACCATGGTTAGGAAGTCAAAATACCATGGTTAGGGGGTTCATTATACCACAGTTAGGAGGTCAAAATACCATAGTTAGGAGCTCATTATACCATAGTTAGGAGGTCAAAATACCATAGTTAGGAGGTCAAAATACCATAGTTAGGGGCCTCATTATACCATAGTTAGGATGTCAAAATACCATGGTTAGGATGTCAAAATACCATGGTTAGGGGGCTCATTATACCATAGTTAGGAGGTCAAAATACCATGGTTAGGATGTCAAAATACCATGGTTAGGATGTCAAAATACCATGGTTAGGGGGCTCATTATACCATAGTTAGGAGGTCAAAATACCATGGTTAGGGGGCTCATTATAGAATATTTGTTGTATTTGACTAACAATTTAAACGGGGGATAGGAAGGGGAACATACATATTTTTGTTTGTTTTTAATGTTTTGCTGTATTTATTTTTAATTGAATGTTATATATCAATGGTGTAATGACGAGCCTACTCACCTCAAGTGTGGTATATCATGGGTTTGATCACTAGTCTACTCACCTCAAGTGTGGTATATCATGGGTTTGATCACTAGCCTACTCACCTCAAGTGTGGTATATCGTGAGTTTGATCACTAGCCTACTCACCTCAAGTGTGGTATATCATGGGTTTGATCACTAGCCTACTCACCTCAAGTGTGGTATATCATGGGTTTGATCACTAGCCTACTCACCTCAAGTGTGGTATACCGTGGGTTTGATCACTAGCCTACTCGCCTCAAGTGTGGTATATCGTGGGTTTGATCACTAGCCTACTCACCTCAAGTGTGGCATATCGTGGGTTTCATCACTAGCCTACTCACCTGAAGTGTAGTATATCGTGGGTTTGATCACTAGCCTACTCACCTCAAGTGTGGTATATCATGGGTTTGATCACTAGCCTACTCACCTCAAGTGTGGTATATCATGGGTTTGATCACTAGCCTACTCACCTCAAGTGTGGTATATCATGGGTTTGATCACTAGTCTACTCACCTCAAGTGTGGTATATCATGGGTTTGATCACTAGCCTACTCACCTCAAGTGTGGTATATCGTGAGTTTGATCACTAGCCTACTCACCTCAAGTGTGGTTAGCCTACTCACCTCAAGTGTGGTATATCATGGGTTTGATCACTAGCCTACTCACCTCAAGTGTGGTATACCGTGGGTTTGATCACTAGTCTACTCGCCTCAAGTGTGGTATATCGTGGGTTTGATCACTAGCCTACTCACCTCAAGTGTGGCATATCGTGGGTTTCATCACTAGCCTACTCACCTGAAGTGTAGTATATCGTGGGTTTGATCACTAGCCTACTCACCTCAGGTGTGGCATATCGTGGGTTTGATCACTAGTCTACTCACCTCAAGTGTGGTATATCAAGGGATTGATCTCTAGCCTACTCACCTCAAGTGTGGTATATCGTGGGTTTGATCACTAGCCTACTCACCTCAAGTGTGGTATACCGTGGGTTTCATCACTAGCCTACTCATCCCAAGTGTGGTATATCGTGGGTTTGATCACTAGCCTACTCAACTCAAGTGTGGTATATCATGGGTTTGATCACTAGCCTACTCACCTCAAGTGTGGTATATCATGGGTTTGATCACTAGCCTACTCACCTCAAGTGTGGTATATCATGGGTTTGATCACTAGTCTACTCACCTCAAGTGTGGTATATCATGGGTTTGATCACTAGCCTACTCACCTCAAGTGTGGTATATCATGGGTTTGATCACTAGCCTACTCACCTCAAGTGTAGTATATCATGGGTTTGATCACTAGCCTACTCACCCCAAGTGTGGTATATCATGGGTTTGATCACTAGCCTACTCACCTCAAGTGTGGTATATCATGGGTTTGATCACTAGTCTACTCACCTCAAGTGTGGTATATCATGGGTTTGATCACTAGCCTACTCACCTCAAGTGTGGTATATCATGGGTTTGATCTCTAGCCTGCTCACCTCAAGTGTGGTATATCGTGGGTTTGATCACTAGCCTACTCACCTCAAGTGTGGTATATCATGGGTTTGATCACTAGCCTACTCACCTCAAGTGTGGTATATTGTGGGTTTGATCTCTAGCCTGCTCACCTCAAGTGTGGTATATCGTGGGTTTGATCACTAGCCTACTCACCTCAAGTGTGGTATATCGTGGGTTTGATCAATAGCCTACTCACCTCAAGTGTGGTATATCATGGGTTTGATCACTAGCCTACTCACCTCAAGTGTGGTATATCATGGGTTTGATCACTAGCCTACTCACCTCAAGTGTGGTATATCGTGGGTTTGATCACTAGCCTACTCACCTCAAGTGTGGTATATCGTGGGTTTGATCACTAGCCTACTCACCTCAAGTGTGGTATATCATGGGTTTGACCTCTAGCCTACTCACCTCAAGTGTGGTATACCGTGGGTTTGATCACTAGCCTACTCACCTCAAGTGTGGTATACCGTGGGTTTCATCACTAGCCTACTCACCCCAAGTGTGGTATATCATGGGTTTGATCACTAGCCTACTCATCTCAAGTGTGGTATATCATGGGTTTGATCACTAGCCTACTCACCTCAAGTGTGGTATATTGTGGGTTTGATCTTTAGCCTGCTCATCTCAAGTGTGGTATATCATGGGTTTGATCACTAGCCTACTCACCCCAAGTGTGGTATATCATGGGTTTGATCACTAGCCTACTCACCTCAAGTGTGGTATATCATGGGTTTGATCACTAGTCTACTCACCTCAAGTGTGGTATATCATGGGTTTAATCACTAGCCTACTCACCTCAAGTGTGGTATATCATGGGTTTGATCACTAGCCTACTCACCTCAAGTGTGGTATATCATGGGTTTGATCACTAGTCTACTCACCTCAAGTGTGGTATATCATGGGTTTAATCACTAGCCTACTCACCTCAAGTGTGGTATATCGTGGGTTTGATCACTAGCCTACTCACCTCAAGTGTGGTATATCGTGGGTTTGATCACTAGCCTACTCACCTCA
Source organism: Bathymodiolus brooksi (assembly GCA_963680875.1). NCBI lineage: Eukaryota > Metazoa > Mollusca > Bivalvia > Mytilida > Modiolidae > Bathymodiolus > Bathymodiolus brooksi. The sequence continues at coordinate 47,392,603 of OY804575.1, read as the reverse complement.
AGTGTGGTATATCATGGGTTTGATCACTAGCCTACTCACCTCAAGTGTGGTATATCATGGGTTTGATCACTAGCCTACTCACCTCAAGTGTGGTATATCATGGGTTTGATCACTAGCCTACTCACCTCAAGTGTGGTATATCATGGGTTTGATCACTAGCCTACTCACCTCAAGTGTGGTATATCGTGGGTTTGATCACTAGCCTACTCACCTCAAGTGTGGTATATCGTGGGTTTGATCACTAGCCTACTCACCTCAAGTGTGGTATATCGTGGGTTTGATCTCTAGCCCGCTCACCTCAAGTGTGGTATATCATGGGTTTGATCACTAGTCTACTCACCTCAAGTGTGGTATATCATGGGTTTGATCACTAGCCTACTCACCTCAAGTGTGGTATATCATGGGTTTGATCACTATTCTACTCACCTCAAGTGTGGTATATCATGGGTTTGCTCATAGCCTACTCACCTTAAGTGTGGTATATCATGGGTTTGATCACTAGCCTACTCATCTCAAGTGTGGTATATCGTGGGTTTGATCACTAGCCTACTCACCTCAAGTGTGGTATATCGTGGGTTTGATCACTAGCCTACTCACCTCAAGTGTGGTATATCATGGGTTTGATCACTAGCCTACTCACTTCAAGTGTGGTATATCATGGGTTTGATCACTAGCCTACTCACCTCAAGTGTGGTATATCGTGGGTTTGATCACTAGCCTACTCACCTCAAGTGTGGTATATTGTGGGTTTGATCTCTAGCCTACTCACCTCAAGTGTGGTATATCATGGGTTTGATCCCTAGCCTACTCACCTCAAGTGTGGTATATCGTGGGTTTGATCACTAGCCTACTCACCTCAAGTGTGGTATATCGTGGGTTTGATCTCTAGCCTACTCACCTCAAGTGTGGTATATCATGGGTTTGATCACTAGCCTACTCACCTCAAGTGTGGTATATCGTGGGTTTGATCACTAGCCTACTCACCTCAAGTGTGGTATATCGTGGGTTTGATCTCTAGCCTACTCACCTCAAGTGTGGTATATCGTGGGTTTGATCACTAGCCTACTCACCTCAAGTGTGGTATATCATGGGTTTGATCTCTAGCCTACTCACCTCAAGTGTGGTATATCATGGGTTTGATCACTAGTCTACTCACCTCAAGTGTGGTATATCATGGGTTTGATCACTAGCCTACTCACCTCAAGTGTGGTATATCGTGGGTTTGATCACTAGCCTACTCACCTCAAGTGTGGTATATCATGGGTTTGACCTCTAGCCTACTCACCTCAAGTGTGGTATACCGTGGGTTTGATCACTAGCCTACTCACCTCAAGTGTGGTATACCGTGGGTTTCATCACTAGCCTACTCACCCCAAGTGTGGTATATCATGGGTTTGATCACTAGCCTACTCATCTCAAGTGTGGTATATCATGGGTTTGATCACTAGCCTACTCACCTCAAGTGTGGTATATTGTGGGTTTGATCTTTAGCCTGCTCATCTCAAGTGTGGTATATCATGGGTTTGATCACTAGCCTACTCACCCCAAGTGTGGTATATCATGGGTTTGATCACTAGCCTACTCACCTCAAGTGTGGTATATCATGGGTTTGATCACTAGTCTACTCACCTCAAGTGTGGTATATCATGGGTTTAATCACTAGCCTACTCACCTCAAGTGTGGTATATCATGGGTTTGATCACTAGCCTACTCACCTCAAGTGTGGTATATCATGGGTTTGATCACTAGTCTACTCACCTCAAGTGTGGTATATCATGGGTTTGATCACTAGCCTACTCACCTCAAGTGTGGTATATCGTGGGTTTGATCACTAGCCTACTCACCTCAAGTGTGGTATATCGTGGGTTTGATCACTAGCCTACTCACCTCAAGTGTGGTATATCATGGGTTTGATCACTAGTCTACTCACCTCAAGTGTGGTATATCATGGGTTTAATCACTAGCCTACTCACCTCAAGTGTGGTATATCATGGGTTTGATCACTAGCCTACTCACCTCAAGTGTGGTATATCATGGGTTTGATCACTAGTCTACTCACCTCAAGTGTGGTATATCGTGGGTTTGATCACTAGCCTACTCACCTCAAGTGTGGTATATCATGGGTTTGATCACTAGCCTACTCACCTCAAGTGTGGTATATCATGGGTTTGATCACTAGCCTACTCACCTCAAGTGTGGTATATCATGGGTTTGATCACTAGCCTACTCACATCAAGTGTGGTATATCATGGGTTTGATCACTAGCCTACTCACCTCAAGTGTGGTATATCGTGGGTTTGATCACTAGCCTACTCACCTCAAGTGTGGTATATCATGGGTTTGATCACTAGCCTACTCACCTCAAGTGTGGTATATCATGGGTTTGATCACTAGCCTACTCACCTCAAGTGTGGTATATCATGGGTTTGATCACTAGCCTACTCACCTCAAGTGTGGTATATCATGGGTTTGATCACTAGCCTACTCACCTCAAGTGTGGTATATCGTGGGTTTGATCACTAGCCTACTCACCTCAAGTGTGGTATATCGTGGGTTTGATCACTAGCCTACTCACCTCAAGTGTGGTATATCGTGGGTTTGATCTCTAGCCCGCTCACCTCAAGTGTGGTATATCATGGGTTTGATCACTAGTCTACTCACCTCAAGTGTGGTATATCATGGGTTTGATCACTAGCCTACTCACCTCAAGTGTGGTATATCATGGGTTTGATCACTATTCTACTCACCTCAAGTGTGGTATATCATGGGTTTGCTCATAGCCTACTCACCTTAAGTGTGGTATATCATGGGTTTGATCACTAGCCTACTCATCTCAAGTGTGGTATATCGTGGGTTTGATCACTAGCCTACTCACCTCAAGTGTGGTATATCGTGGGTTTGATCACTAGCCTACTCACCTCAAGTGTGGTATATCATGGGTTTGATCACTAGCCTACTCACTTCAAGTGTGGTATATCATGGGTTTGATCACTAGCCTACTCACCTCAAGTGTGGTATATCGTGGGTTTGATCACTAGCCTACTCACCTCAAGTGTGGTATATTGTGGGTTTGATCTCTAGCCTACTCACCTCAAGTGTGGTATATCATGGGTTTGATCCCTAGCCTACTCACCTCAAGTGTGGTATATCGTGGGTTTGATCACTAGCCTACTCACCTCAAGTGTGGTATATCGTGGGTTTGATCTCTAGCCTACTCACCTCAAGTGTGGTATATCATGGGTTTGATCACTAGCCTACTCACCTCAAGTGTGGTATATCGTGGGTTTGATCACTAGCCTACTCACCTCAAGTGTGGTATATCGTGGGTTTGATCTCTAGCCTACTCACCTCAAGTGTGGTATATCGTGGGTTTGATCACTAGCCTACTCACCTCAAGTGTGGTATATCATGGGTTTGATCTCTAGCCTACTCACCTCAAGTGTGGTATATCATGGGTTTGATCACTAGTCTACTCACCTCAAGTGTGGTATATCATGGGTTTGATCACTAGCCTACTCACCTCAAGTGTGGTATATCGTGGGTTTGATCACTAGCCTACTCACCTCAAGTGTGGTATATCATGGGTTTGACCTCTAGCCTACTCACCTCAAGTGTGGTATACCGTGGGTTTGATCACTAGCCTACTCACCTCAAGTGTGGTATACCGTGGGTTTCATCACTAGCCTACTCACCCCAAGTGTGGTATATCATGGGTTTGATCACTAGCCTACTCATCTCAAGTGTGGTATATCATGGGTTTGATCACTAGCCTACTCACCTCAAGTGTGGTATATTGTGGGTTTGATCTTTAGCCTGCTCATCTCAAGTGTGGTATATCATGGGTTTGATCACTAGCCTACTCACCCCAAGTGTGGTATATCATGGGTTTGATCACTAGCCTACTCACCTCAAGTGTGGTATATCATGGGTTTGATCACTAGTCTACTCACCTCAAGTGTGGTATATCATGGGTTTAATCACTAGCCTACTCACCTCAAGTGTGGTATATCATGGGTTTGATCACTAGCCTACTCACCTCAAGTGTGGTATATCATGGGTTTGATCACTAGTCTACTCACCTCAAGTGTGGTATATCATGGGTTTGATCACTAGCCTACTCACCTCAAGTGTGGTATATCGTGGGTTTGATCACTAGCCTACTCACCTCAAGTGTGGTATATCGTGGGTTTGATCACTAGCCTACTCACCTCAAGTGTGGTATATCATGGGTTTGATCACTAGTCTACTCACCTCAAGTGTGGTATATCATGGGTTTAATAACTAGCCTACTCACCTCAAGTGTGGTATATCATGGGTTTGATCACTAGCCTACTCACCTCAAGTGTGGTATATCATGGGTTTGATCACTAGTCTACTCACCTCAAGTGTGGTATATCGTGGGTTTGATCACTAGCCTACTCACCTCAAGTGTGGTATATCATGGGTTTGATCACTAGCCTACTCACCTCAAGTGTGGTATATCATGGGTTTGATCACTAGCCTACTCACCTCAAGTGTGGTATATCATGGGTTTGATCACTAGCCTACTCACATCAAGTGTGGTATATCATGGGTTTGATCACTAGCCTACTCACCTCAAGTGTGGTATATCGTGGGTTTGATCACTAGCCTACTCACCTCAAGTGTGGTATATCATGGGTTTGATCACTAGCCTACTCACCTCAAGTGTGGTATATCGTGGGTTTGATCTCTAGCCCGCTCACCTCAAGTGTGGTATATCATGGGTTTGATCACTAGTCTACTCACCTCAAGTGTGGTATATCATGGGTTTGATCACTAGCCTACTCACCTCAAGTGTGGTATATCATGGGTTTGATCACTATTCTACTCACCTCAAGTGTGGTATATCATGGGTTTGCTCATAGCCTACTCACCTTAAGTGTGGTATATCATGGGTTTGATCACTAGCCTACTCATCTCAAGTGTGGTATATCGTGGGTTTGATCACTAGCCTACTCACCTCAAGTGTGGTATATCGTGGGTTTGATCACTAGCCTACTCACCTCAAGTGTGGTATATCATGGGTTTGATCACTAGCCTACTCACTTCAAGTGTGGTATATCATGGGTTTGATCACTAGCCTACTCACCTCAAGTGTGGTATATCGTGGGTTTGATCACTAGCCTACTCACCTCAAGTGTGGTATATCGTGGGTTTGATCTCTAGCCTACTCACCTCAAGTGTGGTATATCATGGGTTTCATCCCTAGCCTACTCACCTCAAGTGTGGTATATCGTGGGTTTGATCACTAGCCTACTCACCTCAAGTGTGGTATATCGTGGGTTTGATCTCTAGCCTACTCACCTCAAGTGTGGTATATCATGGGTTTGATCACTAGCCTACTCACCTCAAGTGTGGTATATTGTGGGTTTGATCACTAGCCTACTCACCTCAAGTGTGGTATATCGTGGGTTTGATCTCTAGCCTACTCACCTCAAGTGTGGTATATCGTGGGTTTGATCACTAGCCTACTCACCTCAAGTGTGGTATATCATGGGTTTGATCTCTAGCCTACTCACCTCAAGTGTGGTATATCATGGGTTTGATCACTAGTCTACTCACCTCAAGTGTGGTATATCATGGGTTTGATCACTAGCCTACTCACCTCAAGTGTGGTATATCATGGGTTTGATCACTATTCTACTCACCTCAAGTGTGGTATATCATGGGTTTGATCACTAGCCTACTCACCTCAAGTGTGGTATATCATGGGTTTGATCACTAGCCTACTCATCTCAAGTGTGGTATATCGTGGATTTGATCACTAGCCTACTCACCTCAAGTGTGGTATATCGTGGGTTTGATCACTAGCCTACTCACCTCAAGTGTGGTATATCATGGGTTTGATCACTAGCCTACTCACCTCAAGTGTGGTATATCATGGGTTTGATCACTAGCCTACTCACCTCAAGTGTGGTATATCGTGGGTTTGATCACTAGCCTACTCACCTCAAGTGTGGTATATCGTGGGTTTGATCTCTAGCCTACTCACCTCAAGTGTGGTATATCTTGGTTTGATCCCTAGCCTACTCACCTCAAGTGTGGTATATCGTGGGTTTGATCACTAGCCTACTCACCTCAAGTGTGGTATATCGTGGGTTTGATCTCTAGCCTACTCACCTCAAGTGTGGTATATCATGGGTTTGATCACTAGCCTACTCACCTCAAGTGTGGTATATCGTGGGTTTGATCTCTAGCCTACTCACCTCAAGTGTGGTATATCATGGGTTTGATCACTAGCCTACTCACCTCAAGTGTGGTATATCGTGGGTTTGATCACTAGCCTACTCACCTCAAGTGTGGTATATCGTGGGTTTGATCTCTAGCCTACTCACCTCAAGTGTGGTATATCGTGGGTTTGATCACTAGCCTACTCACCTCAAGTGTGGTATATCATGGGTTTGATCTCTAGCCTACTCACCTCAAGTGTGGTATATCATGGGTTTGATCACTAGTCTACTCACCTCAAGTGTGGTATATCATGGGTTTGATCACTAGCCTACTCACCTCAAGTGTGGTATATCATGGGTTTGATCACTATTCTACTCACCTCAAGTGTGGTATATCATGGGTTTGATCACTAGCCTACTCACCTCAAGTGTGGTATATCATGGGTTTGATCACTAGCCTACTCATCTCAAGTGTGGTATATCGTGGATTTGATCACTAGCCTACTCACCTCAAGTGTGGTATATCGTGGGTTTGATCACTAGCCTACTCACCTCAAGTGTGGTATATCATGGGTTTGATCACTAGCCTACTCACCTCAAGTGTGGTATATCATGGGTTTGATCACTAGCCTACTCACCTCAAGTGTGGTATATCGTGGGTTTGATCACTAGCCTACTCACCTCAAGTGTGGTATATCGTGGGTTTGATCTCTAGCCTACTCACCTCAAGTGTGGTATATCTTGGTTTGATCCCTAGCCTACTCACCTCAAGTGTGGTATATCGTGGGTTTGATCACTAGCCTACTCACCTCAAGTGTGGTATATCGTGGGTTTGATCTCTAGCCTACTCACCTCAAGTGTGGTATATCATGGGTTTGATCACTAGCCTACTCACCTCAAGTGTGGTATATCGTGGGTTTGATCACTAGCCTACTCACCTCAAGTTTGGTATATCGTGGGTTTGATCTCTAGCCTACTCACCTCAAGTGTGGTATATCGTGGGTTTGATCACTAGCCTACTCACCTCAAGTGTGGTATATCATGGGTTTGATCTCTAGCCTACTCACCTCAAGTGTAGTATATCGTGGGTTTGATCACTAGCCTACTCACCTCAAGTGTGGTATATCGTGGGTTTGATCTCTAGCCTACTCACCTCAAGTGTGGTATATCGTGGGTTTGATCACTAGCCTACTCACCTCAAGTGTGGTATATCATGGGTTTGATCACTAGCCTACTCACCTCAAGTGTGGTATATCATGGGTTTGATCACTAGCCTACTCACCTCAAGTGTGGTATATCATGGGATTGATCTCTAGCCTACTCACCTCAAGTGTGGTATACCGTGGGTTTCATCACTAGCCTACTCACCTCAAGTGTGGTATATCGTGGGTTTGATCTCTAGCCTACTCACCTCAAGTGTGGTATATCATGGGTTTGATCTCTAGCCTGCTCACCTCAAGTGTGGTATATCGTGGGTTTGATCACTAGCCTACTCACCTCAAGTGTGGTATATCGTGGGTTTGATCACTAGCCTACTCACCTCAAGTGTGGTATATCATGGGTTTGATCTCTAGCCTGCTCACCTCAAGTGTGGTATACCGTGGGTTTGATCACTAGCCTACTCACCTCAAGTGTGGTATATTGTGGGTTTGATCTCTAGCCTACTCACCTCAAGTGTGGTATATCATGGGTTTGATCACTAGCCTACTCACCTCAAGTGTGGTATACCGTGGGTTTGATCACTAGCCTACTCACCTCAAGTGTGGTATATCATGGGTTTGATCACTAGCCTACTCACCTCAAGTGTGGTATATTGTGGGTTTGATCTCTAGCCTACTCACCTCAAGTGTGGTATATCATGGGTTTGATCACTAGCCTACTCACCTCAAGTGTGGTATATCGTGGGTTTGATCACTAGCCTACTCACCTCAAGTGTGGTATATCGTGGGTTTGATCACTAGCCTACTCACCTCAAGTGTGGTATATTGTGGGTTTGATCTCTAGCCTACTCACCTCAAGTGTGGTATATCATGGGTTTGATCACTAGCCTACTCACCTCAAGTGTGGTATACCGTGGGTTTGATCACTAGCCTACTCACCTCAAGTGTGGTATATCATGGGTTTGATCACTAGCCTACTCACCTCAAGTGTGGTATATTGTGGGTTTGATCTCTAGCCTACTCACCTCAAGTGTGGTATATCATGGGTTTGATCACTAGTCTACTCACCTCAAGTGTGGTATATCATGGGTTTGATCACTAGCCTACTCACCTCAAGTGTGGTATATCGTGGGTTTGATCACTAGCCTACTCACCTCAAGTGTGGTATATCATGGGTTTGACCTCTAGCCTACTCACCTCAAGTGTGGTATACCGTGGGTTTGATCACTAGCCTACTCACCTCAAGTGTGGTATACCGTGGGTTTCATCACTAGCCTACTCACCCCAAGTGTGGTATATCATGGGTTTGATCACTAGCCTACTCATCTCAAGTGTGGTATATCATGGGTTTGATCACTAGCCTACTCACCTCAAGTGTGGTATATTGTGGGTTTGATCTTTAGCCTGCTCATCTCAAGTGTGGTATATCATGGGTTTGATCACTAGCCTACTCACCCCAAGTGTGGTATATCATGGGTTTGATCACTAGCCTACTCACCTCAAGTGTGGTATATCATGGGTTTGATCACTAGTCTACTCACCTCAAGTGTGGTATATCATGGGTTTAATCACTAGCCTACTCACCTCAAGTGTGGTATATCATGGGTTTGATCACTAGCCTACTCACCTCAAGTGTGGTATATCATGGGTTTGATCACTAGTCTACTCACCTCAAGTGTGGTATATCATGGGTTTGATCACTAGCCTACTCACCTCAAGTGTGGTATATCGTGGGTTTGATCACTAGCCTACTCACCTCAAGTGTGGTATATCGTGGGTTTGATCACTAGCCTACTCACCTCAAGTGTGGTATATCATGGGTTTGATCACTAGCCTACTCACCTCAAGTGTGGTATATCATGGGTTTGATCACTAGCCTACTCACCTCAAGTGTGGTATATCATGGGTTTGATCACTAGCCTACTCACATCAAGTGTGGTATATCATGGGTTTGATCTCTAGCCCGCTCACCTCAAGTGTGGTATATCATGGGTTTGATCACTAGTCTACTCACCTCAAGTGTGGTATATCATGGGTTTGATCACTAGCCTACTCACCTCAAGTGTGGTATATCATGGGTTTGATCACTATTCTACTCACCTCAAGTGTGGTATATCATGGGTTTGCTCATAGCCTACTCACCTTAAGTGTGGTATATCATGGGTTTGATCACTAGCCTACTCATCTCAAGTGTGGTATATCGTGGGTTTGATCACTAGCCTACTCACCTCAAGTGTGGTATATCGTGGGTTTGATCACTAGCCTACTCACCTCAAGTGTGGTATATCATGGGTTTGATCACTAGCCTACTCACTTCAAGTGTGGTATATCATGGGTTTGATCACTAGCCTACTCACCTCAAGTGTGGTATATCGTGGGTTTGATCACTAGCCTACTCACCTCAAGTGTGGTATATCGTGGGTTTGATCTCTAGCCTACTCACCTCAAGTGTGGTATATCATGGGTTTGATCCCTAGCCTACTCACCTCAAGTGTGGTATATCGTGGGTTTGATCACTAGCCTACTCACCTCAAGTGTGGTATATCGTGGGTTTGATCTCTAGCCTACTCACCTCAAGTGTGGTATATCATGGGTTTGATCACTAGCCTACTCACCTCAAGTGTGGTATATCGTGGGTTTGATCACTAGCCTACTCACCTCAAGTGTGGTATATCGTGGGTTTGATCTCTAGCCTACTCACGTCAAGTGTGGTATATCGTGGGATTGATCACTAGCCTACTCACCTCAAGTGTGGTATATCATGGGTTTGATCTCTAGCCTACTCACCTCAAGTGTGGTATATCATGGGTTTGATCACTAGTCTACTCACCTCAAGTGTGGTATATCATGGGTTTGATCACTAGCCTACTCACCTCAAGTGTGGTATATCATGGGTTTGATCACTATTCTACTCACCTCAAGTGTGGTATATCATGGGTTTGATCACTAGCCTACTCACCTCAAGTGTGGTATATCATGGGTTTGATCACTAGCCTACTCATCTCAAGTGTGGTATATCGTGGATTTGATCACTAGCCTACTCACCTCAAGTGTGGTATTTCGTGGGTTTGATCACTAGCCTACTCACCTCAAGTGTGGTATATCATGGGTTTGATCACTAGCCTACTCACCTCAAGTGTGGTATATCATGGGTTTGATCACTAGCCTACTCACCTCAAGTGTGGTATATCGTGGGTTTGATCACTAGCCTACTCACCTCAAGTGTGGTATATCGTGGGTTTGATCTCTAGCCTACTCACCTCAAGTGTGGTATATCTTGGTTTGATCCCTAGCCTACTCACCTCAAGTGTGGTATATCGTGGGTTTGATCACTAGCCTACTCACCTCAAGTGTGGTATATCGTGGGTTTGATCTCTAGCCTACTCACCTCAAGTGTGGTATATCATGGGTTTGATCACTAGCCTACTCACCTCAAGTGTGGTATATCGTGGGTTTGATCACTAGCCTACTCACCTCAAGTTTGGTATATCGTGGGTTTGATCTCTAGCCTACTCACCTCAAGTGTGGTATATCGTGGGTTTGATCACTAGCCTACTCACCTCAAGTGTGGTATATCATGGGTTTGATCTCTAGCCTACTCACCTCAAGTGTAGTATATCGTGGGTTTGATCACTAGCCTACTCACCTCAAGTGTGGTATATCGTGGGTTTGATCTCTAGCCTACTCACCTCAAGTGTGGTATATCGTGGGTTTGATCACTAGCCTACTCACCTCAAGTGTGGTATATCATGGGTTTGATCACTAGCCTACTCACCTCAAGTGTGGTATATCATGGGTTTGATCACTAGCCTACTCACCTCAAGTGTGGTATATCATGGGATTGATCTCTAGCCTACTCACCTCAAGTGTGGTATACCGTGGGTTTCATCACTAGCCTACTCACCTCAAGTGTGGTATATCGTGGGTTTGATCTCTAGCCTACTCACCTCAAGTGTGGTATATCATGGGTTTGATCTCTAGCCTGCTCACCTCAAGTGTGGTATATCGTGGGTTTGATCACTAGCCTACTCACCTCAAGTGTGGTATATCGTGGGTTTGATCACTAGCCTACTCACCTCAAGTGTGGTATATCATGGGTTTGATCTCTAGCCTGCTCACCTCAAGTGTGGTATACCGTGGGTTTGATCACTAGCCTACTCACCTCAAGTGTGGTATATTGTGGGTTTGATCTCTAGCCTACTCACCTCAAGTGTGGTATATCATGGGTTTGATCACTAGCCTACTCACCTCAAGTGTGGTATACCGTGGGTTTGATCACTAGCCTACTCACCTCAAGTGTGGTATATCATGGGTTTGATCACTAGCCTACTCACCTCAAGTGTGGTATATTGTGGGTTTGATCTCTAGCCTACTCACCTCAAGTGTGGTATATCATGGGTTTGATCACTAGCCTACTCACCTCAAGTGTGGTATATCGTGGGTTTGATCACTAGCCTACTCACCTCAAGTGTGGTATATCGTGGGTTTGATCACTAGCATACTCACCTCAAGTGTGGTATATCGTGGGTTTGATCACTAGCCTACTCACCTCAAGTGTGGTATATCATGGGTTTGATCACTAGCCTTCTCACCTCAAGTGTGGTATATCATGGGTTTGATCACTAGCCTACTCACCTCAAGTGTGGTATATCGTGGGTTTGATCACTAGCCTACTCACCTCAAGTGTGGTATATCATGGGTTTGATCTCTAGCCTACTCACCTCAAGTGTGGTATATCATGGGTTTGATCACTAGCCTACTCACCTCAAGTGTGGTATATCATGGGTTTGATCACTAGCCTACTCACCTCAAGTGTGGTATATCATGGGTTTGATCACTAGCCTACTCACCTTAAGTGTGGTATATCATGGGTTTGATCACTAGCCTACTCACCTCAGGTGTGGTATATCATGGGTTTGATCTCTAGCCTGCTCACCTCAAGTGTGGTATATCATGGGTTTGATCACTAGCCTACTCACCTCAAGTGTTGTATATCATGGGTTTGATCACTAGCCTACTCACCTCAAGTGTGGTATATCATGGGTTTGATCACTAGCCTACTCACCTCAAGTGTGGTATATCATGGGTTTGATCTCTAGCCTACTCACCTCAAGTGTGGTATATCATGGGTTTGATCACTAGCCTACTCACCTCAAGTGTGGTATATCATGGGTTTGATCACTAGCCTACTCACCTCAAGTGTGGTATATCATGGGTTTGATCTCTAGCCTGCTCACCTCAAGTGTGGTATATCATGGGTTTGATCACTAGCCTACTCGCCTCAAGTGTGGCATATCGTGGGTTTCATCACTAGCCTACTCACCTGAAGTGTAGTATATCGTGGGTTTGATCACTAGCCTACTCACCTCAGGTGTGGCATATCGTGGGTTTGATCACTAGTCTACTCACCTCAAGTGTGGTATATCATGGGATTGATCTCTAGCCTACTCACCTCAAGTGTGGTATATCGTGGGTTTGATCACTAGCCTACTCACCTCAAGTGTGGTATACCGTGGGTTTCATCACTAGCCTACTCATCCCAAGTGTGGTATATCGTGGGTTTGATCACTAGCCTACTCACCTCAAGTGTGGTATATCATGGGTTTGATCACTAGCCTACTCACCTCAAGTGTGGTATATCATGGGTTTGATCACTAGCCTACTCACCTCAAGTGTGGTATATCATGGGTTTGATCACTAGCCTGCTCACCTCAAGTGTGGTATATCGTGGGTTTGATCACTAGCCTACTCCCCTCAAGTGTGGTATATCATGGGTTTGATCTCTAGCCTGCTCACCTCAAGTGTGGTATATCATGGGTTTGATCACTAGCCTACTCACCTCAAGTGTGGTATATCGTGGGTTTGATCACTAGCCTACTCACCTCAAGTGTGGTATATCGTGGGTTTGATCTCTAGCCTGCTGACCTCAAGTGTGGTCTGATCAAACAAAGAGATATTGAATCCAGTTAAGAGCGTATTAAAATAATTATTTTGTCAAATTTACGTTTGATTCTGTGACAACCCTTTGCACTTTTACTTATTGAGATTTTGATGGGATCACAATATGTTTTAAGAGCAAGAAAATAGATTTTGGCATGAAATATGTATCACAAAGTGCCATAAGAAAAGTGCCACTGTGACCTAGTGGTTAGCACGCTCATTAAAAAGTCCTTCTCGATCCAAACTGAACACACGTCTACTGCAGTAGTTACTATGGTGATATGAGCTAGCATAAAATACTGAATTTGTTTTCTCTTTTTAATTAAGATATAATAAAAGATCTTGCTGATCTGTAATTAGTAACATTATGATACACTATTGTACTGACTCTTAGGCCATCTAAATAAAATGTTCTGGTTCTCAGACAATGGATTTAAAAAAAAAGGGCAAGGTAGGTAGGGTTTTTACTTTTTGTTTTTATTTCCAATCCAACATGGGAAGGGTTTTTATATTTTGTTTTTATTTTCAGTGGTTTAAAAACAACGCAAACCAGTTCAATTCTACTATTTTGGCAAACAAACAACACAATAGCGTTTACTCTGTCAACAGGCAGGATAGTCCACGGAACTATTTCAAATAGTATTTGTTTGGAACGTAACTGTACATTAAAACTGACGAGGACAGTGTTTTCACTCGTAGCCATGCTGCATTTTTACTTTCGTTTTCGATTGGTCAGTCATTCAAACGTTTGTCAAAACTCGTCCGCGTCACCAGCACGCTTGACAACTTAAATTTGGTGGTAAATTTGAAAAAAAATTTCTGTATGGCAATAAAAACGTTCCATCGACCGAAGTTTTGAGGGGGCGACGTTGTCTGAGAACCAGAACTTTTATTTTCTTTGGCCTTAGTAACATTATAATACACTATTTGTACTGACTCGTTGATAATGAACACAGTAATTATCATGTACTTTTACCAGGCAGTAGTGGATATTTTTTCCTGTCATTATGTAGAAACATGTGATTTTAATGACTAATCTGACCTTTTAAGCTTAATTTCCTTTTTATTTTAAAACATCATTAAATAATGACAAGACCTTTATAATTTTGAATTGTTTGAACCACAATAAAACTAACAATTGTTTTTCAGGTAGAAAGTCAATTAATGGATGTAAGAAAAAATTAACTGAAGAAGTTAACGATAAGTGTTTTATACTGTACGTTTCACACAATTAATTTTAATCACGAACAGTAAAATATATTGTAACCTGTTTTAATTACAAACAGTAAAATATATTGTAACCTGTTTTAATTACAAACAGTAAAATATATTGTAACCTGTTTTAATTAATTTAAGTATTTGTAAGTAAAATTGGATGTTGATGATGGATATAGGCCCATAGATTTGTTAAGTTTGTAAACCAGAACTGTTTGTTGACAAATACAATAATTACGTTAAGCATTCTTCTTATTTCAACGCAGGTGGTGGGCAGTGTAAACATTGGGATCAACAGTGTCTAAAATAAGATATTGTATTAAAAAATAATTGTTTTTATGATTTAATTTGTTTCTCTGTTACCATTTATGGTGGGTCAACACACTCACTGTCCATTCTGAGACAGCCATTTATGGTGGGTCAACACACTCACTGTCCATTCAGAGACAAGCCATTTATGGTGGGTCAACACACTCACTGTCCAATCCGAGACAAACCATTTATGGTGGGTCAACACACTCACTGTCCATTCCGAGACAAGCCATTTATGGTGGGTCAGCACACTCACTGTCCAATCCTAGACAAGCCATTTATGGTGGGTCAACACACTCACTGTCCAATCCGAGACAAACCATTTATGGTGGGTCAACACACTCACTGTCCAATCCTAGACAAGCCATTTATGGTGGGTCAACACACTCACTGTCCAATCCGAGACAAGCCATTTATGGTGGGTCAACACACTCACTGTCCAATCCGAGACAAGCCATTTATGGTGGGTCAACACACTCACTGTCCATTCTGAGACAAGCCATTTATGGTGGGTCAACACACTCACTGTCCATTCCGAGACAAGCCATTTATGGTGGGTCAACACACTCACTGTCCAATCCGAGACAAGCCATTTATGGTGGGTCAACACTCACTGTCCATTCCGAGACAAGCCATTTATGGTGGGTCAACACACTCACTGTCCAATCCGAGAGAAGCCATTTATGGTGGGTCAACACTCACTGTCCATTCCGAGATAAGCCATTTATGGTGGGTCAACACACTCACTGTCCAATCCGAGACAAGCCATTTATGGTGGGTCAACACACTCACTGTCCAATCCGAGACAAGCCATTTATGGTGGGTCAACACACTCACTGTCCAATCCGAGACAAGCCATTTATGGTGGGTCAACACTCACTGTCCATTCCGAGACAAGTCATTTATGGTGGGTCAACACACTCACTGTCCAATCCTAGACAAGCCATTTATGGTGGGTCAACACACTCACTGTCCAATCCGAGACAAGCCATTTATGGTGGGTCAACACTCACTGTCCATTCCGAGACAAGCCATTTATGGTGGGTCAACACACTCACTGTCCAATCCAAGACAAGCCATTTATGGTGGGTCAACACTCACTGTCCATTCCGAGACAAGCCATTTATGGTGGGTCAACACACTCACTGTCCAATCCGAGAGAAGCCATTTATGGTGGGTCAACACTCACTGTCCATTCCGAGACAAGCCATTTATGGTGGGTCAACACACTCACTGTCCAATCCGAGACAAGCCATTTATGGTGGGTCAACACACTCACTGTCCAATCCGAGACAAGCCATTTATGGTGGGTCAACACACTCACTGTCCAATCCGAGACAAGCCATTTATGGTGGGTCAACACTCACTGTCCATTCCGAGACAAGTCATTTATGGTGGGTCAACACACTCACTGTCCAATCCTAGACAAGCCATTTATGGTGGGTCAACACACTCACTGTCCAATCCGAGACAAGCCATTTATGGTGGGTCAACACTCACTGTCCATTCCGAGACAAGCCATTTATGGTGGGTCAACACACTCACTGTCCAATCCAAGACAAGCCATTTATGGTGGGTCAACACTCACTGTCCATTCTGACACAAGCCACACAATTTGTTATGGTTCATTGACTGTTGATTTCCATCACCTTTTCATGATTTAATCTGTATCCCACCAACTATTTATATTGGTCAGCACACTCACCATTCATCAGGTACACATAGCCATCCCATGTTTATGGTTCATTAACTTTGTTGAAATTCCATCAAGTTTTCATAGCTTTATTCTTTCTCAGCAACTATTTAAGGATTCAAATACAAGGGAGATCATCTTATTTTGTCCATGTTTGTTTAATGGTGATAAAAAAAAAATACTCCTACTAAAAAGTACTTCTAAAATTCTAAATGTGCTTACAAAACCAATCTATATAATGAGTTTGTTATCTATCAGAACATCTTCGTGTTAGCTTTAATAATTCTCCAGTAAATGCTTTTTTGTGTTTTTTTTCCTCGAGTCATTAAGGGGTTTTAATGCATTTTCATCTTCAGAGATTATTCTTCTATGTATTTGTTGTAGCTTTTCAGACAGACACAAACATATTATTCTTTTTGTTTCTTGTGGAATTTCAAAATTATTTTTGTCACTTCATGCAATACACAGAAGTAAATAGTTATTTAATGATATTATGTCAGTTCTAAAAATGCAGTTTTATTATCAAAAGGATGACATTTTTTCTGGTTTTGACATATCGTTAAACCTAAATGAACGGTACGTGTCAATACAAGTCAAATTATGTGTAACAATAGATGGTCGTAAAAAACTGTAGCATGCTCGATGTTATTATTGTATCATTTTTGTGGCACTTAGTTTGATTGATAATATATAAAGATCTATTTCCAAGATGTCAGGAATTGAACAATTGTCGCCTGACCGTATTGAGAATTCCCAGTAGTTTGTCGCAAAATACTCGATTTGTTATACTGAATTTGTTGATTAGACGTGTAATTCCAGTTTTGTTCAATATGAATAATGTAATTTTTGCATGCAGCCATCATTATTAATGCTTATATTAGACACTACATTTTTCTTTGATGACGATGATTTTGTTATAAGTTACGTTTCGCATGTGATACTTCAATGTAGAATTTGGACAATTGGTTTTAAATGCGACTTATTGATACTGGCTAAATATAATTTACTGTGGGATATCAACTATTGTATTTTATTTTAATATGATTAGCAAGCTTTTAGTTGTCACTGCATATGACTTGTACAAAGTCTGTTTCTTTGCACTCTATTTATGATAATTTGGCACTGATTACAGTTCCTAGGGCCCAACCCACAACCTTCCCAGTGTAAACCCTGGTGGTAATTAATGGGTGGCCTCTTGAGGGGTGTTGTCAGGATAGACTACTAACAACCTGTCAATGAACAATACTGTGTAACATGTTTCAAGAGTGCCATGCTTCCTGTACATATCTTTTGTACAAGTATAGAAGGTGTATTGTAGTTGTATAGTAGCTGATACGAAAGGTTTATTTTGTCTCCACCCCATGCTTTTACAGTGGCAGTCAAAGGTCTCCCCATGCTTTTACAGTGGCAGTCAAAGGTCTCCTCATACTTTTACAGTGGCAGTCAAAGGTCTCCCCATACTTTTACAGTGGCAGTCATAGGTCTCCCCATACTTTTACAGTGGCAGTCAAAGGTCTCCCCATGCTTTTACAGTGGCAGTCAAAGGTCTCTCCATACTTTTACAGTGGCAGTCAAAGGTCTCCCCATACTTTTACAGTGGCAGTCAAAGGTCTCCCCATACTTTTACAGTGGCAGTCAAAGGTCTCCCCATGCTTTTACAGTGGCAGTCAAAGGTCTCTCCATACTTTTACAGTGGCAGTCAAAGGTCTCCCCATACTTTTACAGTGGCAGTCAAAGGTCTCCCCATGCTTTTACAGTGGCAGTCAAAGGTCTCCCCATACTTTTACAGTGGCAGTCAAAGGTCTCCCCATGCTTTTACAGTGGCAGTCAAAGGTCTCCCCATACTTTTACAGTGGCAGTCAAAGGTCTCCCCATACTTTTACAGTGGCAGTCAAAGGTCTCCCCATACTTTTACAGTGGCAGTCAAAGGTCTCCCCATGCTTTTACAGTGGCAGTCAAAGGTCTCCCCATGCTTTTACAGTGGCAGTCAAAGGTCTCCCCATGCTTTTACAGTGGCAGTCAAAGGTCTCCCCATACTTTTACAGTGGCAGTCAAAGGTCTCCCCATGCTTTTACAGTGGCAGTCAAAGGTCTCTCCATACTTTTACAGTGGCAGTCAAAGGTCTCCCCATGCTTTTACAGTGGCAGTCAAAGGTCTCCCCATACTTTTACAGTGGCAGTCAAAGGTCTCCCCATGCTTTTACAGTGGCAGTCAAAGGTCTCCCCATACTTTTACAGTGGCAGTCAAAGGTCTCCCCATACTTTTACAGTGGCAGTCAAAGGTCTCCCCATACTTTTACAGTGTCAGTCAAAGGTCTCCCCATGCTTTTACAGTGGCAGTCAAGGGTCTCCCCATACTTTTACAGTGGCAGTCAAAGGTCTCTCCATACTTTTACAGTGGCAGTCAAAGGTCTCTCCATACTTTTACAGTGGCAGTCAAAGGTCTCTCCATACTTTTACAGTGGCAGTCAAAGGTCTCCCCATACTTTTACAGTGTCAGTCAAAGGTCTCCTTATGCTTTTACAGTGGCAGTCAAAGGTCTCCCCAAACTTTTACAGTGGCAGTCAAAGGTCTCCCCATGCTTTTACAGTGGCAGTCAAAGGTCTCCCCATACTTTTACAGTGGCAGTCAAAGGTCTCCCCATACTTTTACAGTGGCAGTCAAAGGTCTCCCCATACTTTTACAGTGTCAGTCAAAGGTCTCCCCATACTTTTACAGTGGCAGTCAAGGGTCTCCCCATACTTTTACAGTGGCAGTCAAAGGTCTCTCCATACTTTTACAGTGGCAGTCAAAGGTCTCCCCATACTTTTACAGTGGCAGTCAAAGGTCTCTCCATACTTTTACAGTGGCAGTCAAAGGTCTCCCCATACTTTTACAGTGTCAGTCAAAGGTCTCCTTATGCTTTTACAGTGGCAGTCAAAGATCTCCCCATGCTTTTACAGTGGTAGTCAAGGGTCTCCCCATACCTTTACAGTGGCAGTCAAAGGTCTCCCCATACTTTTACAGTGGCAGTCAAAGGTCTCCCCATGCTTTTACAGTGGCAGTCGAAGGTCTCCACATGCTTTTACAGTGGCAGTCAAAGGTCTCCCCATACTTTTACAGTGGCAGTCAAAGGTCTCCCCATGCTTTTACAGTGACAGTCAAAGGTCTCCCCATACTTTTACAGTGGCAGTCAAAGGTCTCCCCATACTTTTACAGTGGCAGTCAAAGGTCTCCCCATACTTTTACAGTGGCAGTCAAAGGTCTCCCCATGCTTTTACAGTTGCAGTCAAAGGTCTCCCCATGCTTTTACAGTGGCAGTCAAAGGTCTCCCCATGCTTTTACAGTGGCAGTCAAAGGTCTCCCCATACTTTTACAGTGGCAGTCAAAGGTCTCCCCATACTTTTACAGTGGCAGTCAAAGGTCTCCCCATGCTTTTACAGTGGCAGTCAAAGGTCTCCCCATACTTTTACAGTGGCAGTCAAAGGTCTCTCCATACTTTTACAGTGGCAGTCAAAGGTCTCCCCATACTTTTACAGTGGCAGTCAAAGGTCTCCCCATACTTTTACAGTGGCAGTCAAAGGTCTCCCCATGCTTTTACAGTGGCAGTCAAAGGTCTCCCCATACTTTTACAGTGGCAGTCAAAGGTCTTGCTCAATTTTCTGTGTCATTTTATATATTGTTAAACTTGTTCTTGTCCAGAATAGGCATGACATATTTTCTGGTGGAAGTTAAACAGCTATCAACCAATCAATTCTATTGTGATTACAACTTACAAGTGATACAGGCATTATCATGTGATGGTCCTGTATAATATTAACATTGATTAAAGGTTTAGACCAGAAATCAAATGTAGCTGTGATTGTTTTACATAGTATTGTAGTTAGTTATATATTACTACTATTGTTATTTAAGTTTTTGTTCTGAATATGAAATGTAGATTTAAAAAATCTCAGAAATAGCAATACATTATAGATAGTTAATAATTTGTTATGCTGATAATTTGTTATTTTTATACCCCCGTCTCGAGACGGGGCCGTATTACAAATGTATGTGATTGGGTATGGCGAGCGACGGGCATCCACACAGGTTTCCGCACGATAACTTTGGTTCTGTATATCGAATCTTTACTAAACTTGGCCACATGATTCCCCTGTGGAAGGGGAAGAACCCTATTTATTTGGGGTCATTAGGTCAAAGGTCAAGGTCACTGTTACTATAAATATGATTTTTAACAACAGGATGATCGTTTCCGCACGATAACTTTAGTTCTGTATATTGGATCTTTACCAAACTTGGCCACATGATTCCCCTGTGGAAGGGGAAGAACCCTATTTATTTTGGGGTCATTACCATTATACCGTTTGATAATTTATATAGACGGCGTATTTTGTGATGCACACATTTCTTGTTCACCATTGTTAACGGAAGCAAATGCCATTATAGATAGGTCTTGACAGTTAGTGTTAGATAAAGGCAGAAGGATGGTATTGTAGACATGTTGTGTTGATAATACTAAAACAATAGCCACTCCATTTAATGAGCCGAGCAATAACTTTGATGGCATGTGCCTACTTGTTAAAATACCTACCATTAGAATGATGTGTTCTCTACAGCAATCATAACATGTTCTCAATTCTTTTGACATGTCTGCTAATTAAAATATCAAAATCTGCCCATCTTTTATTTGTGTTTATTACCAGTTAATGATGAATATGGTAAGTTTTATGAATTTTTCCTGTGTTTTTATTGTTTCAGGGGGTTGTTTATTTTTCTTTTATATCTTAGCATTTGCAGTTACATAACTGATTTTACTTGTTTTTCACTCACAAAATGTAATGAAGCCTTGTTTTCCAAATAGTTAATTTATGGACTGGTTTAAATCAATTTTAGTTACTGCTTAATGATCAATTTATTACAGACTTGGAATGTTTTCAGATTATGAAAATTGAGTAAAAGTTCACAGGAATATTAAAGCATGTCAGTTCATTGACTGACTATAAAGATTAGTTAGCAGCATACATTTCTACACAAGATAAAAAAAAATTCAAGATTTTATTGAAGAGCGCTCAGTCATGAAGTAAATACATTTATTCAGTATCAAACAAACCGCTTCAGTGGTTTAAGGGTCAACGTGCTCATTTTGAGTGTGGTTGAACTTGGATTTGATCTCTTGTCGGCTCAAACCAAAAAATTGATTTAGATTTAGACTGGCTTCCCATTTCAAATCTGAAAAACGGGCTGAAGCACATACTATCAAATACGGAACCAGAATAAAGACAATCCCAAAACACGTACAACTGTTCCCGGATAAGTACCAATCTTTTTTTGTCGGAAATAAAATAACTGGAAAAAATACCACAATGGAGGGCGAAATTCGCAGGCTTCCGGCTCTTAATGAAAACATTGTTAAGTAAAGACTGCTTGGCTTGAAATCAGGATAATGTGTCTGAGTAGAGCAACTTGTTTTACCTGTAGACTGTTACTTTAGTGAACTAGCACTATAAAAATACAACTAAACATGTTGGTCTAGTACAAAACAGACATCATAATCATCTCCTCCAAATATTAACTATTCTCTTGTACCAAGATTCTATGATTGATACACAATGATAAGTTTTATTATTTTAAGGTTAAGATCTTCAAGTGATTTGTTCTCATCTTCACAATAAACATGATTTAAATTACATGTTTGTTGTATCTGTTTTAATTTCTTTTTCTTTGCTCATGCACTAACATCTAATGGCTCACATCACATTTCATATTTTGAACCGACCAATCAGTATTGAACCTTCTAAATCTGAAGGTATCAAAACAAGAGTTTTTATCTGATTGGTAAATATATTTAACAGTCTCGCATATAATTGGGTTGTCAAAGATGTATGAAGGTTATATGACATGACCCCCAACTCAGTCTATTACTAAGGTATCTAATTACACCCATTTTCCACATAATCCTTCTAATTCAAATTGTTTTTATGCTCTGTTGCTAGGCAGCTGGGGAGCATTGTTCAGTCGCTAGGCATCTGGAGAGCATCAAGTTTTACCCTTGCTGTACAAACTTCACACTTTTGTTTCTGTTCAATAACTAAAAGTCCCCATTAGCAAATCATGTGAAATTTATATACCAGATCAGGAACCTTAAATTTGATTTTGCACTTTTACATTTCTTTCTTATGTTATGCCTATTTTCCTTAGCTGCAGGAGGGGGCATTTGTTTCCTATGAACAAATTCTTCGTTTTTTTAATCCATAGAATAAAGATAAATACAATATAAATGTACCATTAAATATCAGTCTAATTAAAATTTTATATATAAACTTTATCTTGTGTCAAAGAATTAACATTGATTCACATTTCTGTAATGTAATATAATCTTATTTTCCTTGGCAGCTTTGATAGAATTTACCCTAAAGGAACATTATTTATCTGTAATTAACAATTAAGCTTTTAGTAAAATACACATTTAACTGCATTAAACTGTCTTTTTTTCTATTAATTATTGTTATATTGTATTACTACAATTAAAGCATCGGTTTCACCAAGATGATTCCTTTATGTATATAATGACATTATGGGACATTAAGGTGTATATTTCTGGTTATTATTCTGTTGTTAACATGCCTCTAAAAATGTAAATTTTTCACATTAGAAACAACAGTAAGGACATTTTATTAATATGTTATACAAAACATATATTTGTTTACTTTATAATTGCATTCTTATTCCATAACAAATAATATTAACAAACTGAAAATTTAACAATAGATGAACATATTTATATTAGAAAAACTTAAAAGTACAATGAAATATGGTTTTTTTTAAGTTTGTAAAAATGTTAAAACTGTATAATAGAAAACGATTACCAGGAGCATAATAAACCTAATAAATACTGTGAACTGAGGCCATCAGTCGATACCTGGTAGAGTAGCAAAGTTATAACCTCTTTGTAATACATCTGTTTTACAACTTTTTGAATATATTTTTAAGATTTCTACATAACTAGATATTTGTTCAGCATTACTTACATATTAGACTTGGACTTATTTTGAAGAACTTTTTCTTTTTTCGAAAAATCAAATAAACAAAATATTGCCAGATTCCTTGTTAATTTCTTGTGCAGCTTAAGGCAAATTGTAATTATATTAATATTAACATTTTATTTTTATCTGTTCCCAGCAGAATAATTTTTTTCCTGGAGAAGATTATATAGCTTTCACTAATTGTCCTACTGATATATATGGTTTAAACTTGGCTGAAGGCCTTGTCTGTGATGCCAAATAAAGTCTCTACATCTCAATAATCACAATCACAATTTACTTCCTTATAGCTACAACACATTTTAAATATTACAAAGAAACTATTTCTACAACTATTTCCATAGGAATTTTAAAATATTGAGGAAAAAAGTGCTAATTTTGTTACAGTAAAATGATTTAACTGTTCTAAAATATTAGTAATTTATCTGTTTTCGAATTCGGAAAACTTACCATGATCCGACTCATAATTTCAGGATAAACCTGTACATGTGCAAAGTTAAGCTCCGTCCAAGTTCGTTTCTATATTTCTACACTTTTGAGCTAGTTAAGATGGTGGAACAAAGGACAGAGTTAATAACAATAAATATTTATCCCATTTAAGGACGAAAATATAGATATTCAAAAATAATTAACTGTTGAAGCTTATATAGAAAAATATTTATTTAACAGAACGGTAGTACCCAGTCGGAAGTCTGCAAGTTTACTAATGGGTGAATTCTGTAGCTCTATGGTCACAAAGACCATAAGAGGTATGGTTCCACAGCTACAGTATGAATTTGATATACATGACATTGGTCTTTTCTGAGTTATGTACATTATATAATTGTGTAGAAAATGAAGTACTATATTAGTTATATAAAATTTTATATTATTTTAAAGAAAGCTTTAGATGAAGTTCAATTTATTTTTAAGGCAAAAACAATTTCTCAGGTTGTTATTTCAAATTAATTTGGGCATAAATTTTTTTGGGGTTAAAATTGAAAAAACATTCATTTTCTGTTATTATCAGCAGTATTTTTCAACCTGGCAATTTTCTTTCATTGTTTATTTAAAAAAACAACACAACACCTGTTTACACAACACCTGTTTCTTCATCAACATTAACAATACAACATGTTTATCTCTCATTCAATCTTCTATTTTTATTTTTTATTTTGTTTGTACATAGAGAATATTATATGGCTCTTTCCGTATCACATCCTGTATCAACCCGATACACCAATATCATCCCGAGAGCTTTAGCTCGAGGGATGATATTGGTCGAGGGTTGATACGGGATGTGATACGGAAAGAGCCATACCATATTATGTTTATCATATACTTAAACATGAGAAAGTCTTGTTCTGTATTATGAACCTTTAGTCACGTGATCAATATCATTTTAAGGGGTATGATAAAGGGGTGATGATTTTTGAATGAAAGATGGTTATGAATGAATAGAAAAATGATTGGTGAAGCGATTTATATAAGGGTTTCTGATAGAAAATAAAATCTGATAGCCACGAAACGTGGAAATGTGCCGACCTAGAGTTGGAGAGGCAAATCCGTTGATTTCCTTATGTAGAGCTCTCTGACGTCCCACGGCTCCAGCAAGTCGAAAAAAAGCCGTCGGACGGCAGAAGGAATCTCGGACTAACAGGAAACCTATATCATCTCCACGATCTCGCAATTTGAAAGTGATTCAAAAATGTGTACATTTGAAGTGAATTTGTATATGATGTCTGGACAACTGATCTCGGATTTTGTCAGGTAAGCCTTTTAACACATTTTCCATGGCAAGGTTAAAAACATTACAATTTCGTCTGACCCTCACTCCACTTTTCACTGCCACGCATGCATTTCTTATCTCTCTTTCACCATTTTTTTTTCATGATCTGTGATTGGGGTAGTCCGAGTTTCCTCTGCCGTCGGACTATGATTGGGGTATTTTTTTTTATTCTCGTGACCCTCAATTTATGTCTCTTATTGATTCACCGCGATTTGTGAAATTCTCAAAAATAGCCAATTTTAATTTCCGTGAATCTTGATTTTTATTATTTTTTTTATTTTCTGAGATTCGTGACCAGAAACCCCCTCCCCCTTTTAAAGTTGTTGTCTATGGAAAAGGTGTTCAAAATAGATCTAAATTTACAAACATTTTTTTCTTCAATTTTCATCTGTATTTTTAGGAGGCATTCGCCTCTCATTAATTGTCATTATCATCAAATAAGCTTCGCCCTTAAACAGGTTGTGCCTGTCTCATATTATAAATGACATTGTCTCTTCATAGCACCAATAATTGCCACTATCTCAATTTCTTTAACTGTTAATTGGAAGGAAGATCTAGCAAATGAATGCTGATGGAAAGTGTTTTCTTGTTAAGATTGGTCTTTTCTTAATACCATTCAATGTCCATCAACAAGTTCTACTTGCAAAATTGAATTGGATTCATATTTTATTTTGTAACAATTTTAGTCTTATTGTTACATTTTGTTTCCCCAAGTGAACTTGAAACATATCTTGTTGTTTTTATATGGACTCAATACAGTTAATATTTAACATTGAACTTTCTCTGACTCATCCTTTTATCAGTGTTTTGCATATACTCACAAAGACATTTTGAAAATATGGCTTCTGGTGGTAGTTTTAAAGTATAATTATGGAAACCTTAGGTTTTTTTAGCAATTCTTTTTTGAAAACATACAGTACTATAATACATCAGAAATGAGTGCAGCAATAATGAAAGGTTATGGTTAGATGAAATGCATATTTTTAAAATGGTAGTAAGATTCTGCACAAAACTCTCGTTTACTGTGTTTTAAAAAAATGTATTGTTTTCGAGAAAACTTAAATTTTCCATTTTCTAATAAAAAAATGATTACTTTAGGTTGATCATTTGTGTAGAGGATTTAAGGTCTTGTACATGTACTTGTTTACTACTAGTAAAGTAATTATCACTTGCTCAGTTCAGCATGTTGGATAAGATTTTACACTCTTTTTTCTTACAAAAATTCTCAAAATATTTGAAGCTTATTGATTTTGATAGTTGTACTAGTAGTTTAAGATCGGGAGTCTGAATAATGCACTGTGGACTGTGTTGAACATGAAGTAGCACTATGATAATTCAGTTCAGTGTAGCATGTTGGTTATATAAAATAATATGTCAAATGTGGCCTTTTTTTTAGGATGGATGTACATTATCATAGGGATATATTGGATTTTGATTAAAAAGTGTTAGTTTGTAATTCTGTAAAGAATGTGTTTTATATATGCCTCATATTTTTAAAAAGAAAATTGTTTTTAACTGTGTTTTTAAGAAGTTGAACATTAATAGACCTCTAATCAACAATGTAATGATAGTAATGGTGTGACCTACAGGCATGATGGACTAAGTAAGGCAAACCTACAGGCATGATGGACTAAGTAAGGCAAACCTACAGGCATGATGGACTAAGTAAGGCAAACCTACAGGCATGATGGACTAAGTAAGGCAAACCTACAGGCATGATGGACTAAGTAAGGCAAACCTACAGGCATGATGGACTAAGTAAGACAAACCTACAGGCATGATGGACTAAGTAAGGCAAACCTACAGGCATGATGGACTAAGTAAGGCAAACCTACAGGCATGATGGACTAAGTAAGGCAAACCTACAGGCATGATGGACTAAGTAAGGCAAACCTACAGGCATGATGGACTAAGTAAGGCAAACCTACAGGCATGATGGACTAAGTAAGGCAAACCTACAGGCATGATGGACTAAGTAAGACAAACCTACAGGCATGATGGACTAAGTAAGGCAAACCTACAGGCATGATGGACTAAGTAAGGCAAACCTACAGGCATGATGGACTAAGTAAGGCAAACCTACAGGCATGATGGACTAAGTAAGACAAACCTACAGGCATGATGGACTAAGTAAGACAAACCTACAGGCATGATGGACTAAGTAAGGCAAACCTACAGGCATGATGGACTAAGTAAGGCAAACCTACAGGCATGATGGATTAAGTAAGGCAAACCTACAGGCATGATGGATTAAGTAAGGCAAACCTACAGGCATGATGGACTAAGTAAGGCAAACCTACAGGCATGATGGACTAAGTAAGGCAAACCTACAGGCATGATGGACTAAGTAAGGCAAACCTACAGGCATGATGGATTAAGTAAGGCAAACCTACAGGCATGATGGACTAAGTAAGGCAAACCTACAGGCATGATGGACTAAGTAAGGCAAACCTACAGGCATGATGGACTAAGTAAGGCAAACCTACAGGCATGATGGACTAAGTAAGGCAAACCTACAGGCATGATGGACTAAGTAAGGCAAACCTACAGGCATGATGGATTAAGTAAGGCAAACCTACAGGCATGATGGATTAAGTAAGGCAAACCTACAGGCATGATGGATTAAGTAAGGCAAACCTACAGGCATGATGGATTAAGTAAGGCAAACCTACAGGCATGATGGATTAAGTAAGGCAAACCTACAGGCATGATGGACTAAGTAAGGCAAACCTACAGGCATGATGGACTAAGTAAGGCAAACCTACAGGCATGATGGACTAAGTAAGACAAACCTACAGGCATGATGGACTAAGTAAGGCAAACCTACAGGCATGACGGACTGAGTAAGGCAAACCTACAGGCATAGTAAGGCAAACCTACAGGCATGATGGATTAAGTAAGGCAAACCTACAGGCATGATGGACTAAGTAAGGCAAACCTACAGGCATGATGGACTAAGTAAGGCAAACCTACAGGCATGATGGACTAAGTAAGGCAAACCTACAGGCATGATGGACTAAGTAAGGCAAACCTACAGGCATGATGGACTAAGTAAGACAAACCTACAGGCATGATGGACTAAGTAAGGCAAACCTACAGGCATGATGGACTAAGTAAGACAAACCTACAGGCATGATGGACTAAGTAAGGCAAACCTACAGGCATGATGGACTAAGTAAGGCAAACCTACAGGCATGATGGACTAAGTAAGGCAAACCTACAGGCATGATGGACTAAGTAAGGCAAACCTACAGGCATGATGGACTAAGTAAGGCAAACCTACAGGCATGATGGACTAAGTAAGGCAAACCTACAGGCATGATGGACTAAGTAAGGCAAACCTACAGGCATGATGGACTAAGTAAGGCAAACCTACAGGCATGATGGACTAAGTAAGGCAAACCTACAGGCATGATGGACTAAGTAAGGCAAACCTACAGGCATGATGGACTAAGTAAGGCAAACCTACAGGCATGATGGACTAAGTAAGGCAAACCTACAGGAATGATGGACTAAGTAAGGCAAACCTACAGGCATGATGGACTAAGTAAGGCAAACCTACAGGCATGATGGACTAAGTAAGGCAAACCTACAGGCATGATGGACTAAGTAAGGCAAACCTACAGGCATGATGGACTAAGTAAGACAAACCTACAGGCATGATGGACTAAGTAAGGCAAACCTACAGGCATGATGGACTAAGTAAGGCAAACCTACAGGCATGATGGACTAAGTAAGGCAAACCTACAGGCATGATGGACTAAGTAAGGCAAACCTATAGGCATGATGGACTAAGTAAGGCAAACCTACAGGCATGATGGACTAAGTAAGGCAAACCTACAGGCATGATGGACTAAGTAAGGCAAACCTACAGGCATGATGGACTAAGTAAGGCAAACCTACAGGCATGATGGACTAAGTAAGGCAAACCTATAGGCATGATGGACTAAGTAAGGCAAACCTACAGGCATGATGGACTAAGTAAGGCAAACCTACAGGCATGATGGACTAAGTAAGGCAAACCTACAGGCATGATGGACTAAGTAAGGCAAACCTACAGGCATGATGGACTAAGTAAGGCAAACCTACAGGCATGATGGACTAAGTAAGGCAAACCTACAGGCATAATGGACTAAGTAAGGCAAACCTACAGGCATGATGGACTAAGTAAGGCAAACCTACAGGCATGATGGACTAAGTAAGACAAACCTACAGGCATGATGGACTAAGTAAGGCAAACCTACAGGCATGATGGACTAAGTAAGACAAACCTACAGGCATGATGGACTAAGTAAGACAAACCTACAGGCATGATGGACTAAGTAAGGCAAACCTACAGGCATGATGGACTAAGTAAGGCAAACCTACAGGCATGATGGACTAAGTAAGGCAAACCTACAGGCATGATGGACTAAGTAAGGCAAACCTACAGGCATGATGGACTAAGTAAGACAAACCTACAGGCATGATGGACTAAGTAAGGCAAACCTACAGGCATGATGGACTAAGTAAGACAAACCTACAGGCATGATGGACTAAGTAAGACAAACCTACAGGCATGATGGACTAAGTAAGGCAAACCTACAGGCATGATGGACTAAGTAAGGCAAACCTACAGGCATGATGGACTAAGTAAGGCAAACCTACAGGCATGATGGACTAAGTAAGGCAAACCTACAGGCATGATGGACTAAGTAAGGCAAACCTACAGGCATGATGAACTAAGTAAGGCAAACCTACAGGCATGATGGACTAAGTAAGACAAACCTACAGGCATGATGGACTAAGTAAGGCAAACCTACAGGCATGATGGACTAAGTAAGGCAAACCTACAGGCATGATGGACTAAGTAAGGCAAACCTACAGGCATGATGGACTAAGTAAGACAAACCTACAGGCATGATGGACTAAGTAAGGCAAACCTACAGGCATGATGGACTTAAGTAAGGCAAACCTACAGGCATGATGGACTAAGTAAGGCAAACCTATAGGCATGATGGACTAAGTAAGGCAAACCTACAGGCATGATGGACTAAGTAAGGCAAACCTACAGGCATGATGGACTAAGTAAGGCAAACCTACAGGCATGATGGACTAAGTAAGGCAAACCTACAGGCATGATGGACTAAGTAAGGCAAACCTACAGGCATGATGGACTAAGTAAGGCAAACCTACAGGCATGATGGACTAAGTAAGGCAAACCTACAGGCATGATGGACTAAGTAAGACAAACCTACAGGCATGATGGACTAAGTAAGGCAAACCTACAGGCATGATGGACTAAGTAAGGCAAACCTACAGGCATGATGGACTAAGTAAGGCAAACCTACAGGCATGATGGACTAAGTAAGGCAAACCTACAGGCATGATGGACTAAGTAAGGCAAACCTACAGGCATGATGGACTAAGTAAGACAAACCTACAGGCATGATGGACTAAGTAAGGCAAACCTACAGGCATGATGGACTAAGTAAGGCAAACCTACAGGCATGATGGACTAAGTAAGGCAAACCTACAGGCATGATGGACTAAGTAAGGCAAACCTACAGGCATGATGGACTAAGTAAGACAAACCTACAGGCATGATGGACTAAGTAAGGCAAACCTACAGGCATGATGGACTAAGTAAGGCAAACCTACAGGCATGATGGACTAAGTAAGGCAAACCTACAGGCATGATGGACTAAGTAAGGCAAACCTACAGGCATGATGGACTAAGTAAGGCAAACCTACAGGCATGATGGACTAAGTAAGGCAAACCTACAGGCATGATGGACTAAGTAAGGCAAACCTACAGGCATGATGGACTAAGTAAGGCAAACCTACAGGCATGATGGACTAAGTAAGGCAAACCTACAGGCATGATGGACTAAGTAAGGCAAACCTACAGGCATGATGGACTAAGTAAGGCAAACCTACAGGAATGATGGACTAAGTAAGGCAAACCTACAGGCATGATGGACTAAGTAAGGCAAACCTACAGGCATGATGGACTAAGTAAGGCAAACCTACAGGCATGATGGACTAAGTAAGGCAAACCTACAGGCATGATGGACTAAGTAAGACAAACCTACAGGCATGATGGACTAAGTAAGGCAAACCTACAGGCATGATGGACTAAGTAAGGCAAACCTACAGGCATGATGGACTAAGTAAGGCAAACCTACAGGCATGATGGACTAAGTAAGGCAAACCTATAGGCATGATGGACTAAGTAAGGCAAACCTACAGGCATGATGGACTAAGTAAGGCAAACCTACAGGCATGATGGACTAAGTAAGGCAAACCTACAGGCATGATGGACTAAGTAAGGCAAACCTACAGGCATGATGGACTAAGTAAGGCAAACCTATAGGCATGATGGACTAAGTAAGGCAAACCTACAGGCATGATGGACTAAGTAAGGCAAACCTACAGGCATGATGGACTAAGTAAGGCAAACCTACAGGCATGATGGACTAAGTAAGGCAAACCTACAGGCATGATGGACTAAGTAAGGCAAACCTACAGGCATGATGGACTAAGTAAGGCAAACCTACAGGCATGATGGACTAAGTAAGGCAAACCTACAGGCATGATGGACTAAGTAAGGCAAACCTACAGGCATGATGGACTAAGTAAGGCAAACCTACAGGCATGATGGACTAAGTAAGGCAAACCTACAGGCATGATGGACTAAGTAAGACAAACCTACAGGCATGATGGACTAAGTAAGACAAACCTACAGGCATGATGGACTAAGTAAGGCAAACCTACAGGCATGATGGACTAAGTAAGGCAAACCTACAGGCATGATGGACTAAGTAAGGCAAACCTACAGGCATGATGGACTAAGTAAGGCAAACCTACAGGCATGATGGACTAAGTAAGGCAAACCTACAGGCATGATGAACTAAGTAAGGCAAACCTACAGGCATGATGGACTAAGTAAGACAAACCTACAGGCATGATGGACTAAGTAAGGCAAACCTACAGGCATGATGGACTAAGTAAGGCAAACCTACAGGCATGATGGACTAAGTAAGGCAAACCTACAGGCATGATGGACTAAGTAAGACAAACCTACAGGCATGATGGACTAAGTAAGGCAAACCTACAGGCATGATGGACTTAAGTAAGGCAAACCTACAGGCATGATGGACTAAGTAAGGCAAACCTATAGGCATGATGGACTAAGTAAGGCAAACCTACAGGCATGATGGACTAAGTAAGGCAAACCTACAGGCATGATGGACTAAGTAAGGCAAACCTACAGGCATGATGGACTAAGTAAGGCAAACCTACAGGCATGATGGACTAAGTAAGGCAAACCTACAGGCATGATGGACTAAGTAAGGCAAACCTACAGGCATGATGGACTAAGTAAGGCAAACCTACAGGCATGATGGACTAAGTAAGGCAAACCTACAGGCATGATGGACTAAGTAAGACAAACCTACAGGCATGATGGACTAAGTAAGGCAAACCTACAGGCATGATGGACTAAGTAAGGCAAACCTACAGGCATGATGGACTAAGTAAGGCAAACCTACAGGCATGATGGACTAAGTAAGGCAAACCTACAGGCATGATGGACTAAGTAAGGCAAACCTACAGGCATGATGGACTAAGTAAGACAAACCTACAGGCATGATGGACTAAGTAAGGCAAACCTACAGGCATGATGGACTAAGTAAGGCAAACCTACAGGCATGATGGACTAAGTAAGGCAAACCTACAGGCATGATGGACTAAGTAAGGCAAACCTACAGGCATGATGGACTAAGTAAGACAAACCTACAGGCATGATGGACTAAGTAAGGCAAACCTACAGGCATGATGGACTAAGTAAGGCAAACCTACAGGCATGATGGACTAAGTAAGGCAAACCTACAGGCATGATGGACTAAGTAAGGCAAACCTACAGGCATGATGGACTAAGTAAGACAAACCTACAGGCATGATGGACTAAGTAAGGCAAACCTACAGGCATGATGGACTTAAGTAAGGCAAACCTACAGGCATGATGGACTAAGTAAGGCAAACCTACAGGCATGATGGACTAATTAAGGCAAACCTACAGGCATGATGGACTAAGTAAGACAAACCTACAGGCATGATGGACTAAGTAAGGCAAACCTACAGGCATGATGGACTAAGTAAGGCAAACCTACAGGCATGATGGACTAAGTAAGGCAAACCTACAGGCATGATGGACTAAGTAAGACAAACCTACAGGCATGATGGATTAAGTAAGGCAAACCTACAGGCATGATGGACTAAGTAAGGCAAACCTACAGGCATGATGGACTAAGTAAGGCAAACCTACAGGCATGATGGACTAAGTAAGGCAAACCTACAGGCATGATGGACTAAGTAAGGCAAACCTACAGGCATGATGGACTAAGTAAGGCAAACCTACAGGCATGATGGACTAAGTAAGGCAAACCTACAGGCATGATGGACTAAGTAAGGCAAACCTACAGGCATGATGGACTAAGTAAGGCAAACCTACAGGCATGATGAACTAAGTAAGGCAAACCTACAGGCATGATGGACTAAGTAAGGCAAACCTACAGGCATGATGGACTAAGTAAGGCAAACCTACAGGCATGATGAACTAAGTAAGGCAAACCTACAGGCATGATGGACTAAGTAAGACAAACCTATGGGAAGATGGACTAAGTAAGGCAAACCTACAGGCATGATGGACTAAGTAAGGAAAACCTACAGGCATGATGGACTAAGTAAGGCAAACCTACAGGCATGATGGACTAAGTAAGGCAAACCTACAAGCATGATGGACTAAGTAAGGCAAACCTACAGGCATGATGGACTAAGTAAGGCAAACCTACAGGCATGATGGACTAAGTAAGGCAAACCTACAGGCATGATGGACTAAGTAAGGCAAACCTACAGGCATGATGGACTAAGTAAGGCAAACCTACAGGCATGATGGACTAAGTAAGACAAACCTACAGGCATGATGGACTAAGTAAGGCAAACCTACAGGCATGATGGACTAAGTAAGGCAAACCTACAGGCATGATGGACTAAGTAAGACAAACCTACAGGCATGATGGACTAAGTAAGGCAAACCTACAGGCATGATGGACTAAGTAAGGCAAACCTACAGGCATGATGGACTAAGTAAGGCAAACCTACAGGCATGATGGACTAAGTAAGGCAAACCTACAGGCATGATGGACTAAGTAAGGCAAACCTACAGGCATGATGGACTAAGTAAGACAAACCTACAGGCATGATGGACTAAGTAAGGCAAACCTACAGGCATGATGGACTAAGTAAGGCAAACCTACAGGCATGATGGACTAAGTAAGGCAAACCTACAGGCATGATGGATTAAGTAAGGCAAACCTACAGGCATGATGGACTAAGTAAGGCAAACCTACAGGCATGATGGACTAAGTAAGGCAAACCTACAGGCATAATGGACTAAGTAAGGCAAACCTACAGGCATGATGGACTAAGTAAGGCAAACCTACAGGCATGATGGACTAAGTAAGGCAAACCTACAGGCATAATGGACTAAGTAAGGCAAACCTACAGGCATGATGGACTAAGTAAGGCAAACCTACAGGCATGATGAACTAAGTAAGGCAAACCTACAGGCATGATGGACTAAGCATATATTTTAGATTTAAAAATTCATATAATAGAAATATTAGATTGTGGTATTCAAATAAATTCATAGGCAGTCAACAACTAAAGATAATTTAAAGGTTGTTGCTCTTTCGTTTTCAAAACAATAGATGGACCAAGGGATTAATATAAACTTTAGTATGTCCAACCTTCTGGTATGATGGGCTAAGCTTTAATTTAAAACTGATTTTGATAATTCCTTAGACTCTGGTATTCAAATGATTTCATTCCAGGTCAGTAGTTAAGACAATTTATAGGTTGCTTCCCTTTATTTACAAGCAATATATTGATCAAAATATTATGCCAAAATTGGGAATTGCCATCCCTGAGACGTGATTGACAAAACCTTAAATTTATGTTGATAATACATATAACGAAAATATTAGATTATAGTTTTTAAATATTGTCATGCAAGTTCAATAGTAAAAACAATTTAAAGGTTATCTCCCTTTACAATGTAATTAATAAAACAAAATTTATCTTGAGTGTTAATATGCTGTAACACCATAAAAATATATTACCAGCTGTCTGTCATGTATTCAGTCATTTATGAAGGAAAAATGCAACCCTCTTCTTTAATCTTTGGTACATGCAAATAGTATTTATTGAACAATATGAAAAGGCATGTTTAATTGGACATATACTTGGAGAAAATCTTTTGAATAGAGTCCATTCAATCAATGGTTTTAGCCAATAGTATAAGTCATTGATGACTTAGGCTTGAGTAGACATGTACCCTTGGACCAGATGGTCAACTTCTGTGTGCAAAAACTAATATATTATGAACAGTTCTAAATCTGTGTTTCTTGGTTATATATAGACTAGTAAGATATTGGGAGACCCAGATATTGAAACAATGCTTGATGAAGTTAGAAAGGCCTTAACAGCCTTATTTTAAATTTTTATAAATACCAAAAAGTATGTATAAATGTTTGTATTAAAATTGTGTGAGGGGAATAGAAACCTTATGTTTGGTTATTGTCTGTGATGTTGTACTTAGTTTAGTTATTGTCTGTGATGTTGTACTTAGTTTAGTTATTGTCTGTGATGTTGTACTTAGTTTAGTTATTGTCTATGATGTTGTACTTAGTTTAGTTATTGTCTATGATGTTGTACTTAGTTTAGTTATTGTCTATGATGTTGTACTTAGTTTAGTTATTGTCTGTGATGTTGTAGTTAGTTTAGTTATTGTCTGTGATGTTGTAGTTATTTTAGTTATTGTCTGTGATGTTGTAATTAGTTTAGTTATTGTCTGTGATGTTGTAGTTAGTTTAGTTATTGTCTGTGATGTTGTAGTTAGTTTAGTTATTGTCTGTGATGTTGTAGTTAGTTTAGTTATTGTCTGTGATGTTTAGTTTGTTTAGTTATTGTCTGTGATGTTGTAGTTAGTTTGGTTATTGTCTGTGATGTTGTAGTTAGTTTAGTTATTGTCTGTGATGTTGTAGTTAGTTTAGTTATTGTCTGTGATGTTGTTGTTAGTTTAGTTATTGTCTGTGATGTTGTAGTTAGTTTAGTTATTGTCTGTGATGTTGTAGTTAGTTTAGTTATATTCTGTGATGTTGTAGTTAGTTTAGTTATTGTCTGTGATGTTGTAGTTTGTTTAGTTATTGTCTGTGATGTTGTAGTTAGTTTGGTTATTGTCTGTGATGTTGTAGTTAGTTTAGTTATATTCTGTGATGTTGTAGTTAGTTTGGTTATTGTCTGTGATGTTGTAGTTAGTTTGGTTATTGTCTGTGATGTTGTAGTTAGTTTAGTTATATTCTGTGATGTTGTAGTTAGTTTGGTTATTGTCTGTGATGTTGTAGTTAGTTTAGTTATATTCTGTGATGTTGTAGTTAGTTTGGTTATTGTCTGTGATGTTGTAGTTAGTTTAGTTATTGTCTGTGATGTTGTAGTTAGTTTGGTTATTGTCTGTGATGTTGTAGTTAGTTTGGTTATTGTCTGTGATGTTGTAGTTAGTTTAGTTATTGTCTGTGATGTAGTTTGTTTAGTTATTGTCTGTGATGTTGTAGTTAGTTTGGTTATTGTCTGTGATGTTGTAGTTAGTTTAGTTACTTTCTGTGATGTTGTAGTTAGTTTGATTATTGTGTGTGATGTTGTAGTTAGTTTGGGTATTGTCTGTGATGTTTTAGTTAGTTTGGTTATTGTCTGTGATGTTGTAGTTAGTTTGATTATTGTCTGTGATGTAGTTTGTTTAGTTATTGTCTGTGATGTTGTTGTTAGTTTAGTTATTGTCTGTGCTGTTGTAGTTAGTTTAGTTATTGTCTGTGATGTTGTAGTTAGTTTAGTTATTGTCTGTGATGTTTAGTTTGTTTAATTATTGTCTGTTATGTTGTAGTTAGTTTGGTTATTGTCTGTGATGTTTTAGTTAGTTTGGTTATTGTCTGTGATGTTGTAGTTAGTTTGGTTATTGTCTGTGATGTTGTAGTTAGTTTGGTTATTGTCTGTGATGTTGTAGTTAGTTTAGTTATATTCTGTGATGTTGTAGTTAGTTTGGTTATTGTCTGTGATGTTGTAGTTAGTTTAGTTATATTCTGTGATGTTGTAGTTAGTTTGGTTATTGTCTGTGATGTTGTAGTTAGTTTAGTTATTGTCTGTGATGTTGTAGTTAGTTTGGTTATTGTCTGTGATGTTGTAGTTAGTTTGGTTATTGTCTGTGATGTTGTAGTTAGTTTAGTTATTGTCTGTGATGTAGTTTGTTTAGTTATTGTCTGTGATGTTGTAGTTAGTTTGGTTATTGTCTGTGATGTTGTAGTTAGTTTAGTTACTGTCTGTGATGTTGTAGTTAGTTTGATTATTGTGTGTGATGTTGTAGTTAGTTTGGGTATTGTCTGTGATGTTTTAGTTAGTTTGGTTATTGTCTGTGATGTTGTAGTTAGTTTGATTATTGTCTGTGATGTAGTTTGTTTAGTTATTGTCTGTGATGTTGTTGTTAGTTTAGTTATTGTCTGTGCTGTTGTAGTTAGTTTAGTTATTGTCTGTGATGTTGTAGTTAGTTTAGTTATTGTCTGTGATGTTTAGTTTGTTTAATTATTGTCTGTTATGTTGTAGTTAGTTTGGTTATTGTCTGTGATGTTTTAGTTAGTTTGGTTATTGTCTGTGATGTTGTAGTTAGTTTGATTATTGTCTGTGATGTAGTTTGTTTAGTTATTTTCTGTG
The DNA here is from genome assembly GCA_963680875.1 of Bathymodiolus brooksi. Lineage (NCBI taxonomy): Eukaryota > Metazoa > Mollusca > Bivalvia > Mytilida > Modiolidae > Bathymodiolus > Bathymodiolus brooksi. The sequence continues at coordinate 47,354,505 of OY804575.1, read as the reverse complement.
ATGTTGTAGTTAGTTTGGTTATTGTCTGTGATGTTGTAGTTAGTGTGGTTATTGTCTGTGATGTTGTAGTTAGTTTGGGTATTTTCTGTGATGTTGTAGTTAGTTTAGTTATTGTCTGTGATGTTGTAGTTAGTTTGGTTATTGTCTGTGATGTTGTAGTTAGTTTGGTTATTGTCTGTGATGTTGTAGTTAGTTTAGTTATTGTCTGTGATGTTGTAGTTAGTTTGGGTATTGTCTGTGATGTTGTAGTTAGTTTAGTTATTGTCTGTGATGTTGTAGTTAGTTTGGTTATTGTCTGTGATGTTGTAGTTAGTTTGGTTATTGTCTGTGATGTTGTAGTTAGTGTGGTTATTGTCTGTGATGTTGTAGTTAGTTTGGTTATTGTCTGTGATGTTGTAGTTAGTTTAGTTATTGTCTGTGATGTTGTAGTTAGTTTAGTTATTGTCTGTGATGTTGTTGTTAGTTTAGTTATTTTCTGTGATGTTGTTGTTAGTTTAGTTATTGTCTGTGATGTTGTAGTTAGCTTGGTTATTGTCTGTGATGTTTTAATTAGTTTGGTTATTGTCTGTGATGTTGTAATTAATTTGGTTATTGTCTGTGATGTTGTAGTTAGTTTGGTTATTGTCTGTGATATTGTAGTTAATTTGGTTATTGTCTGTGATGTTGTAGTTAGTTTAGTTATTGTCTGTGATGTTGTTGTTAGTTTAGTTATTTTCTGTGATGTTGTTGTTAGTTTAGTTATTGTCTGTGATGTTGTAGTTAGCTTGGTTATTGTCTGTGATGTTTTAATTAGTTTGGTTATTGTCTGTGATGTTGTAATTAGTTTGGTTATTGTCTGTGATGTTGTAGTTAGTTTAGTTATTGTCTGTGATATTGTAATTAGTTTGGTTATTGTCTGTGATGTTGTAGTTAGTTTAAATAGTGTGTGTGATGTTGTAGTTAGTGTGGTTATTGTCTGTGATGTTGTAGTTAGTTTAGTTATTGTCTGTGATGTTGTTGTTAGTTTAGTTATTTTCTGTGATGTTGTTGTTAGTTTAGTTATTGTCTGTGATGTTGTAGTTAGTTTGATTATTGTGTGTGATGTTGTAGTTAGTTTGGTTATTGTCTGTGATGTTGTTGTTAGTTTAAATAGTGTGTGTGATGTTGTAGTTAGTTTGGTTATTGTCTGTGATGTTGTAGTTAGTTTGGTTATTGTCTGTGATGTTGTAGTTAGTTTGGTTATTGTCTGTGATGTTGTAGTTAGTTTAGTTATTGTCTGTGATGTTGTAGTTAGTTTAGTTATTGTCTGTGATGTTGTAGTTAGTTTGGTTATTGTCTGTGATGTTGTAGTTAGTTTAAATATTGTGTGTGATGTTGTAGTTAGTTTGGTTAAAATAAGATAAGGAAGTGTATAAGATATAGAAGATATATATACTGCCTGGTAGAAGTGTATAAGGTATAGACGATATATATACTGCCTGGTAGAAGTGTATAAGATATAGAAGATATATATACTGCCTGGTAGAAGTGTATAAGATATAGAAGATATATATACTGCCTGGTAGAAGTGTATAAGGTATAGAAGATATATATACTGCCTGGTAGAAGTGTATAAGGTATAGAAGATATATATACTGCCTGGTAGAAGTGTATAAGGTATAGAAGATATATATACTGCCTGGTAGAAGTGTATAAGATATAGAAGATATATATACTGCCTGGTAGAAGTGTATACTAATTAGTGTGAAGTAAATCATTGCTATATGTTAGATAAAGTGTCCATGATTGAATGCCTTTGAGGCAACATCCTTGGTGTGTTCTTTTGAATCCTTCATAAGTAGCTTCATCATCAAAATTCTCTCAGAAATATAATTGATCAATTGGGTACAGTTGAAATGTAATACTTTTGAAATTATCTGAGATTTTTTATGATAAATGGTTTAAAATGACATCTTTCTCCCATTTTCCCTTTCAGAAATTTTGTAAAATTTGGATAAAATTACTTCCTTTGTTGGGCTAAAATCTCCAGTAATGAAGAAATGAATTGATTGATCACATTATACATGTATCTAGGTTGACAGAACAAAAGTAGAATCTTGTATGTAGACCACTAATGTATATTATGTAACTTGTCAATTCAAACTAGATTTTATACAATCAAATAGCAGGAAACCAATATTGGTGCATTCCTACTGACTAGGGTTATGGTGTTTAATGCCACTTTCGACATCCCACTAACTATAATGGTCTTTGATTTTTTAAGTCAAATCTGAAATGTTCTATTTGTATATAATTTTTAGCTCACATGGCCCCTTTGGGCCAGGTGAGCTTTTGTCATCACTTTGCGTCCGTCGTTGTCTTCGTCTGCGTATTTTCATCTTCTTCTCTGAAACCGGTTTGGACCAAACTTGGCAGAAATGTTCATTGGGAGGTCCTCTACCAGATTTGTTATTTTGGTGCAGATCGGAAATCCAACATGGCTGCCAGGGCCAATAATGTGTTCTAATTGGTTGAAACTTTGAAGATCTTCTTGTCAGAAACTACTCAGCCCATGGAATTGTTACATTTTAGAAATGATGACTGGGTTGTCCTCTGCCAAGTTTGTTATTTTTTTGCCGATCGCATATCCAAGATGGTCACCACAGGGCAACTTAGTTTACCATATGGGAATTTCGTTGAAAAACCTTTTTGTGAGAAACTACTCAACAAATTGAATATTTTGCATTATTTGAATGTTCCTTGGATGGTTCTACACCTGATCTATTATTTTGGTGCAGATTGGAAATCCAGCATGGCTGCCAGGGCCAATAATGTGTTCTGATTGGTTGAAACTTTGAAGATCTTCTTGTCAGAAACTACTCAGCCAATGGAATTGTAGCATAGAAATGATGACTGGGTGGTCCTCTACCAAGTTTGTAATTTTTGTGCCGATCGGAAATCCAAGATGGCAGCCACGGGGCAACTTAGTTTAGCATTGGACCCTATGGGAATTTCATTCAAAGACCTTTTTGTGAGAAACTACTCGACAAATTGAATATTTTGCATTTTTTTAATGTTCCTTGGATGGTCCTATACCTGATTTATTATTTTGGAGTAGATCGGAAATCGCCAGGGCCAATAATGTGTTCTAATTGGTTGAAACTTTGAAGATCTTCTTGTCCGAAACTACTCAGCCGATGGAATTGTAGCATTATAGAGATGATGACTGGGTGGTCCTCTACCAAACTTTTTATTTTTGTGTGGATCGGAAATCCAAAATGGCCATCACCAGACGATTTATTTTACCATTGGACCCTATGGGAATTTCATTGAAAATAGAAGCCTATGGGACCCTATGGGAATTTGTACTAAGTTGTTCTTCTCAGAAAGTAACAAGCCAGTTGACTTGATTTGTTCCATGTTGCTCCTAACTGCAAACAGAAAGACTTGAAAAATATGCTTGTTGATAACCTTCTTCCAGAATTAAAACTTAAGCAGTCTAATATACTTACCATGGGAGATTTTAATTTTGACTTGCAAAGCAAAATCTTTAGGTTTTCAGAATTTATGGAGCACACATTCAGTAGTAAGAAAATTGTGTCTAAAGTCACAAGAAAATATGAACCTTTGTTAGACTTAGCGTTTCTAAAGGTTTACCCTGCCAAGTTTTACCAGGTGAGCGATTACAGGCTCTCTAGAGTAGTTGCAATAGTGTTCATCTGTAGAGTTCAGACATACCTCTTGAAAGTTTCAAATATATATTGACATCGTTTTGAAAATACAATGTATGTATGTTCACACATTGTGAAATTTTTAGTGTGTTTTAAGAATAATTTAGTTGAAATTTTTATTGTAAATGAAATGATTAAAATGATTAAAATGCAACACATCAGCGAATTGTAGATATTAATATTTTGATTTGTTTTTAATGTTTTTGTTGTGGACACAATACTTTTTTTTTAAATGTTTCCAAAGAGGTTCTTGTTTTTGACATCTGAACATAGTTTGATTTCTGAAACGTATCAAAAATGGATTCCATGGAAACCCATAATTAATGTTGTCATTTGTATGATAGCATCAGATGTTTTTTTTCATTTAATTGTTGAAATTGAAATTTGTTTGAATGCTGAAAATGTAGTATCAGTAAAGAGCAGGTTTAACTCAACCACATTTTTGTACCTGTTTGAAGCCAAGCGTGGAATTTAATATGTAGACTGGATACCATCACTGTTTAAGAAAAGTTTGAAGATCCCAAAGACTCTTAATCAGAAGCCTTTAGTATCTTACTGAAAGGATTGACAATGCAATGGCAAAAAAATGTGGGGAAAAAAACTTTTAAGCAATCCACAAAAAATGACACAGAACACTTAAGATTGGGGACTGCGAACCTCAACTCAAATCAGAATTGAACTCTGGTACTCTTGAAAGGTAAGCAATTTCTTCTCCAATAGTGGCACATGTCATGTTACTCAATAACTCACTTTGGCCAATAAATAATGAATTAGGACAGGACAAGATTATGACTATGTAATAATCTAGAAGTAAAATTTCAGTTTATAAGTATGTTTGATAATTGATTGTCAAATAGGGGGTTCAAATGAGGGTGATGGGGTTATGGTGTTTAATGTCACTTTCAACAATATTTCAGTTATATCATGCTTTATCACATAATGTTGTATTGAGTAAACCTCGCTTGAGTGGGATTCAAACTCACAGCGTTAGTTGTGATAGGCACTGATTGCATAGGTAGTTATAAACCCAACTACCATATGATCATGACCATGAAGGTCCCCGGGTTCAAATGGTGAAATTCATCCTATTTATTAGATATCAAGTGAACTGCCTATACTACAATAATAACCCCAAAAAATTGTGTAATTTACTCTTCTAATTAATTTTGTAAATGTTTATTGATACAACAACCAATACAGATAACTCATTGCCAGTTTCAATTTTAATTACTGGGTCTGACAGAACAAATAGATCACTGTAAGAATTAGAAATTTTATGGGATCTACAAAGAATAATTATATATAACAGAACATACAGGTTCTATTTATCACTGACAGATATAGGTCTAGGCCTTCAGCTACAAAAACAAAAAACAATTGGTTTTATGTTTAATTAAAATATATATTGAAAACCAGATTTTGAAAGAAAAAAAATAGAATATTGTAGTTATTATAAAATAAATAACATAATGTAGTTACTAGAAAAATAGAATCGTGTAGATATTAGAAAAAAATATCGAAAACAATAGAAAGCTATGACATATACCAGTATATTACCATTGTGTCAAGATTGCATAAGTGGATGTAAATATAACTGTCATACCATGATCGCCATCATGTCTGTTACCTGTAACCATTTGATCTGTCATACCATGATCCCCATCATGTCTGTTACCTGTAACCATTTGATCTGTCATACCATGATCCCCATCATGTCTGTTACCTGTAACCATTTGATCTGTCATACCATGATGACCATCATGTCTGTTACCTGTAACCATTTGATCTGTCATACCATGATGACCATCATGTCTGTTACCTGTAACCATTTGATCTGTCATACCATGATCCCCATCATGTCTGTTACCTGTAACCATTTGATCTGTCATACCATGATGACCATCATGTCCATGTTACCTGTAACCATTTGATCTGTCATACCATGATGACCATCATGTCTGTTACCTGTTACCATTTGATCTGTCATACCATGATGACCATCATGTCTGTTACCTGTAACCATTTGATCTGTCATACCATGATGACCATCATGTCCATGTTACCTGTAACCATTTGATCTGTCATACCATGATGACCATCATATCTGTTACCTGTAACCATTTGATCTGTCATACCATGATGGCCATCATGTCCATGTTATCTGTAACCATTTGATCTGTCATACCATGATGTCCATCATGTCTGTTACCTGTAACCATTTGATGTGTCATACCATGATGACCATCATGTCTGTTACATGTAACCATTTGATCTGTCATACCATGATCGCCATCATGTCTGTTACCTGTAACCATTTGATCTGTCATACCATGATGGCCATCATGTCTGTTACCTGTAACCATTTGATCTGTCATACCATGATGGCCATCATGTCTGTTACCTGTAACCATTTGATCTGTCATACCATGATGGCCATCATGTCTGTTACCTGTAACCATTTGATCTGTCATACCATGATGGCCATCATGTCTGTTACCTGTAACCATTTGATCTGTCATACCATGATGGCCATCATGTCTGTTTCCTGTAACCATTTGATCTGTCATACCATGATGGCCATCATGTCTGTTACCTGTAACCATTTGATCTGTCTACCATGATGGCCATCATGTCTGTTACCTGTAACCATTTGATCTGTCATACCATGATGACCATCATGTCTGTTACCTGTAACCATTTGATCTGTCATACCATGATGGCCATCATGTCTGTTACCTGTAACCATTTGATCTGTCATACCATGATGGCCATCATGTCTGTTACCTGTAACCATTTGATCTGTCATACCATGATGACCATCATGTCTGTTACCTGTAACCATTTGATCTGTCATACCATGATCGCCATCATGTCTGTTACCTGTAACCATTTGATCTGTCATACCATGATGGCCATCATGTCTGTTACCTGTAACCATTTGATCTGTCATACCATGATGGCCATCATGTCCATGTTACCTGTGACCATTTGATCTGTCATACCATGATCGCCATCATGTCTGTTACCTGTAACCATTTGATCCGTCATACCATGATGACCAACATGTCTGTTACCTGTAACCACTTGATCTGTCATACCATGATGACCATCATGTCTGTTACCTGTAACCATTTGATCTGTCATACCATGATGACCATCATGTCTGTTACCTGTAACCATTTGATCTGCCATACCATGATGACCATCATGTCCATGTTACCTGTAACCATTTGATCTGTCATACCATGATGTCCATCATGTCTGTTACCTGTAACCATTTGATGTGTTATACCATGATGACCATCATGTCTGTTACATGTAACCATTTGATCTGTCATACCATGATCGCCATCATGTCTGTTACCTGTTACCATTTGATCTGTCATACCATGATGGCCATCATGTCTGTTACCTGTAACCATTTGATCTGTCATACCATGATCGCCATCATGTCTGTTACCTGTAACCATTTGATCTGTCATACCATGATGGCCATCATGTCTGTTACCTGTAACCATTTGATCTGTCATACCATGATGGCCATCATGTCTGTTACCTGTAACCATTTGATCTGTCATACCATGATGGCCATCATGTCTGTTACCTGTAACCATTTGATCTGTCATACCATGATGGCCATCATGTCTGTTACCTGTAACCATTTGATCTGTCATACCATGATGGCCATCATGTCTGTTTCCTGTAACCATTTGATCTGTCATACCATGATGGCCATCATGTCTGTTACCTGTAACCATTTGATCTGTCTACCATGATGGCCATCATGTCTGTTACCTGTAACCATTTGATCTGTCATACCATGATGACCATCATGTCTGTTACCTGTAACCATTTGATCTGTCATACCATGATGGCCATCATGTCTGTTACCTGTAACCATTTGATCTGTCATACCATGATGGCCATCATGTCTGTTACCTGTAACCATTTGATCTGTCATACCATGATGACCATCATGTCTGTTACCTGTAACCATTTGATCTGTCATACCATGATCGCCATCATGTCTGTTACCTGTAACCATTTGATCTGTCATACCATGATGGCCATCATGTCTGTTACCTGTAACCATTTGATCTGTCATACCATGATGGCCATCATGTCCATGTTACCTGTGACCATTTGATCTGTCATACCATGATCGCCATCATGTCTTACCTGTAACCATTTGATCCGTCATACCATGATGACCAACATGTCTGTTACCTGTAACCACTTGATCTGTCATACCATGATGACCATCATGTCTGTTACCTGTAACCATTTGATCTGTCATACCATGATGACCATCATGTCTGTTACCTGTAACCATTTGATCTGCCATACCATGATGACCATCATGTCCATGTTACCTGTAACCATTTGATCTGTCATACCATGATGTCCATCATGTCTGTTACCTGTAACCATTTGATGTGTCATACCATGATGACCATCATGTCTGTTACATGTAACCATTTGATCTGTCATACCATGATCGCCATCATGTCTGTTACCTGTTACCATTTGATCTGTCATACCATGATGGCCATCATGTCTGTTACCTGTAACCATTTGATCTGTCATACCATGATGGCCATCATGTCTGTTACCTGTAACCATTTGATCTGTCATACCATGATGGCCATCATGTCTGTTACCTGTAACCATTTGATCTGTCATACCATGATGGCCATCATGTCTGTTACCTGTAACCATTTGATCTGTCATACCATGATGGCCATCATATCTGTTACCTGTAACCATTTGATCTATCATACCATGATGACCATCATGTCTGTTACCTGTAACCATTTGATCTGTCATACCATGATGACCATCATGTCTGTTTCCTGTAACCATTTGATCTGTCATACCATGATGACCATCATGTCTGTTACCTGTAACCATTTGATCTGTCATACCATGATCGCCATCATGTCTGTTACCTGTAACCATTTGATCTGTCATTCCATATTGGCCATCATGTCTGTTACCTGTAACCATTTGATCTGTCATACCATGATGACCATCATGTCTGTTACCTGTAACCATTTGATCTGTCATACCTTGATGGCCATCATGTCCATGTTACCTGTAACCATTTGATCTGTCATACCATGATGGCCATCATGTCTGTTACCTGTAACCATTTGATCCGTCATACCATGATGACCAACATGTCTGTTACCTGTAACCACTTGATCTGTCATACCATGATGGCCATCATGTCTGTTACCTGTAATCATTTGATCTGTCATACCATGATGGCCATCATGCCTGTTACCTGTAACCATTTGATCTGTCATACCATGATGGCCATCATGTCTGTTACCTGTAACTATTTGATCTGTCATACCATGATGGCCATCATGTCTGTTACCTGTAACCATTTGATCTGTCATACCATGATGGCCATCATGTCTGTTACCTGTAACTATTTGATCTGTCATACCATGATGGCCATCATGTCTGTTACCTGTAACTATTTGATCTGTCATACCATGATGGCCATTATGTCTGTTACCTGTAACCATTTGATGTTAGATTACAGATATGGAGAGAAAAAAAATATGTGACACCATGTGCAATTTTTGTTTGTGATTGTCCCAAGCTTCAAAAAATTTCTCTTCTGAAAGTAGAGTTGCAAATGATATGTTTCTTCTTTCAAATATTGAATGTGAAGTCCTCCAAAATATTTTTTTTATTTGGTCTTGATTGAGTGAAAAAAATAGCCACCATTGGCAACACTTCTTCTTCTTCCAATTTAGGAACCGGATTCACACGTGAATGTATAAGGTTCCGCGAAAACTTTGCGCAAACACTTGCTTCTGATTTCCTGAAACTTAGTTTAAACATATTTTATTTGTCAATTAAATATTTAAAACAAAATGGATTAGACACAAGTTAAACAAACTTATGAAGTCTTCTCCAAATTACAATTTGTTGTATTAAATAAGTACATAAAAGGCATGCAATTACTATATATAGCACTAATAACGAATCAATGATGAATATTCATGAACAGAAGGAAAAATAAAATTTAGATGGATTCAGATGATGTACATGTTCACCCAATTCAATTCCAGTTATACCAGTTATATGATAAGGAATCTTTTTGAACATTTAATCAAATCAAAAACATATTTAAATATAATACAATTTTGTTCATAAGTTAGATTTACATTGCCACATGTCAGAAATTTGATATCTAGAGTATAGCAGGTTGTAACCATGTTGATATTATCTATCAATGTAGTTCTGGCTTGTAAGTATATTGGACAATCCAAAAAGAAATGTTTTGAATTTTCAAGGGCAGCTCCACATCGACAAGATGGGTCAGATACAATTCCTACTCGAAATAAATCATATTTTAAAACGAAGCTGAACTTCTTAGCTGGGTTAAAATAATATTCAATTTCCGAGGACCATAAACATAATGTTTAGGAACAGCATGATTTTCAGTTTCATCAATTTTCTTTAATTCTGATTTAAATTTTGATAAGGTATCAACTTTCGAATAGTGTTATTTAAACTATTCCACATTTTTATTGTGGAGGGGATAAAAGAATCTGTAGTTGAAGACAGTCTACAGAAAGGTCTTTGTAGCTATTTTGTTATGCATCGTCTGTTACCCACAGATCATTCATCACTCATGGTTCAACTGAGAAATCCTAATAGTCATGTGATCATTTTGAAATACTTATTAACCCCAATGACTGTCTTTATAGCCAATCAAATCGCAGCTTTTAAAATGTATCTAAATTAAGAAAGAAATTCCTTGCAAATGATGGGAGCCACCATTTTTCTATATAGCTATTTCACCTCAAAGAAGAAGATTAACAATATCCAACAATAATTTTGATTGGTAACTGATAATAGACTTTTTTCAACAAAAGGATACTTTCTCAGCCAGTACTGGTGATGAGTAGAGAGAAATCGCAGCGTGATCAGCTGTGGGTAACTGACGATGGGTTCAATGATCCTTTGGTTATTTTTAGTTATACAATCAAATCTCTTTGGATTATCCATTATCAAGCTTAAACCCTTATATGATAACAAAATGAAAATGTATTAATAAATGTATGTTGATATAGAAATTTAGTCATCATAACATGCAATTTTGATAAATGACTTCCATCTGTTATTGACCACTTTAGGTTCCATTATGTAATTGCAGGTTGTGTTTTTTCAAGTACATCAAATTACATGGAGAAGACGGTACATAATAGTAGCAAAAAGGAATTCAAATGCTGTTCCTTAATAGTAAGTTATGCCTAAGTTAAAATAAGGCCTCACCAAGTAATATTAGGTTAAAGAAATAGGAGAGCTACTGGTAGCCTCTGGCTGTATGTAATCCTCATGAAATAAATAAAGAATTAAATTAAAGAAATAGAACTATTCAGCTCATGATATATCGCCTCTGAAAATGGTGTCTGCTAGTTGTGTGGTACAAATAAAATATGCAACTCATCCTTAGAACAGGACATAAATGAGTGTCTTGTGTATGAGGAATGCCACACTATTTGCACATGCAAGACAACTAGCAGAAGCTCCTACCAAGCAACATTCTTGTTTAGAATGGTCATTAGTGGCCTGCTGCAAGGCAAACTTTTCTGAACTTATCTTTTGTGATTACATTTTAGCTCACATGACCCCAGGGGTTATGTGAGCTTTTACTATCACTTGATTTCTGTCGTTTGTCCATCCTGCATTGTAAACTTATTCAAAAGTCTTCTTCTCTGAATCAAACCACTGTACCAGTTTAAGCAATGTGTATCTGGAGCATTCTTTGGCTGCCTTCTTTCAAAATTGTAGCCAATCATCTTGCCGGTCATCAAAGTGGGAGTTGTGTTTAATGCCACTTTCAAAAATACTTCAGTTGTATTGTGGCTGTCAGTTTTATTGGTGGAGGAAACCGCAACACTCGAAGAAAACCACCAACCTCTCACAAATCACTGACAAACTTTATTACATAATGTTACATCAAGTACACCTTGCCATGGGTGGGATTCATACTAATAACTTAAGTGGGAATAGGCACTGAGTGCACAGGTAGTTGTAAATCAAAGTACCATACGATTACAACCACGACCCCCCCTCTCCCACCTTAAAGATTAAACCACCAATTGTTATTACTGTACTTTCCAGTTGATTTAACCTTTGATAGTATTCAACTTACAAGCTGTGGAAATGAAGCTCATTCCATAGTGTTATAAAGGGTCTTATGCAGCAACTTTATTCTGTTTTTGGACAACTGAAGACTGTTTATAGAAATTATCTCCCTGTAAATACTCAAATAATATGTGAGCAATGAATACGTAGAAATGACAAGAGATGACCTAAGATATTGGCCAAGGTCACAAGGTCAAGGTTAGATACTCATTTTAATGGTTTATGTTAAATTTAGACAACAATGTCACTTTTTATTCCAATTACAAATGTTTTTTTAACCTTAGGACAAACATATGGTTGAGCAAGTGGGAGTGGGGATGAGGGAAGCACAAATTCTTTAAATTTTTATCCTGTTATTCTTGTACATATGGTTGAAATACCTTCATGTTTTTTCCTTGGAAAGAGGGTCTGTTTAACATATCTCTATGTAAAAGTGGTTTGTTTGTATATTTCAAATGTTGGTAATTATTGCATTTCCTGCAAATATTAATTAATATCTCCCCTTTTAATAAACTAGAGAAATATTTACAATGATATTGTAATATTTATTATAACCAATAATTTGTGTATTACAATTATAAACAGAGTTAGTTTACAGAGCCAAGAATTATAGAGGTGTATTTGTTAGAGAACATTGGTCTGGCATCAGTAAAGTGTATTTGTTAGAGAACACTGGTCTGGCATCAGTAAAGTGTATTTGTTAGAGTACACTGGTCTGGCATCAGTAAAGTGTATTTGTTAGAGTACACTGGTCTGGCATCAGTAAAGTGTATTTGTTAGAGAACACTGGTCTGGCATCAGTAAAGCGTATTTGTTAGAGAACACTGGTCTGGCATCAGTAAAGTGTATTTGTTAGAGAACACTGGTCTGGCATCAGTAAAATGTATTTGTTAGAGAACACTAGTCTGGCATCAGTAAAGTGTATTTGTTAGAGAACACTGGTCTGGCATCAGTAAAGTGTATTTGTTAGAGAACACTGGTCTGACATCAGTAAAGTGTATTTGTTAGAGAACACTGGTCTGGCATCAGTAAAGTGTATTTGTTAGAGAACACTGGTCTGGGATCAGTAAAGTGTATTTGTTAGAGAACACTGGTCTGGGATCAGTAAAGTGTATTTGTTAGAGAACACTGGTCTGGCATCAGTAAAGTGTATTTGTTAGAGAACACTGGTCTGGCATCAGTAAAGTGTATTTGTTAGAGAACACTGGTCTGACATCAGTAAAGTGTATTTGTTAAAGAACACTGGTCTGGCATCAGTAAAGTGTATTTGTTAGAGAACACTGGTCTGGCATCAGTAAAGTGTATTTGTTAGAGAACACTGGTCTGGCATCAGTAAAGTGTATCTGTTAAAGAACACTGGTCTGGCATTAGTAAAGTGTATTTGTTAGAGAACACTGGTCTGGCATCAGTAAAGTGTATTTGTTAGAGAACACTGGTCTGACATCAGTAAAGTGTATTTGTTAGAGAACACTGGTCTGGCATCAGTAAAGTGTATTTGTTAGAGAACACTGGTCTGGCATCAGTAAAGTGTATTTGTTAGAGAACACTGGTCTGGCATCAGTAAAGTGTATTTGTTAGAGAACACTGGTCTGGCATCAGTAAAGTGTATTTGTTAGAGAACACTGGTCTGGCATCAGTAAAGTGTATTTGTTAGAGAACACTGGTCTGGCATCAGTAAAGTGTATTTGTTAGAGAACACTGGTCTGACACCAGTAAAGTGTATTTGTTCAAGAACACTGGTCTGGCATCAGTAAAGTGTATTTGTTAGAGAACACTGGTCTGGCATCAGTAAAGTGTATTTGTTAGAGAACACTGGTCTGGCATCAGTAAAGTGTATTTGTTAGAGAACACTGGTCTGGCATCAGTAAAGTGTATTTGTTAGAGAACACTGGTCTGGCATCAGTAAAATGTATTTGTTAGAGAACACTGGTCTGGCATCAGTAAAGTGTATTTGTTAGAGAACACTGGTCTGGCATCAGTAAAGTGTATTTGTTAGAGAACACTGGTCTGGCATCAGTAAAGTGTATTTGTTAGAGAACACTGGTCTGGCATCAGTAAAGTGTATTTGTTACAGAACACTGGTCTGGCATCAGTAAAGTGTATTTGTTAGAGAACACTGGTCTGGCATCAGTAAAGTGTATTTGTTAGAGAACACTGGTCTGGCATCAGTAAAGTGTATTTGTTAGAGTACACTGGTCTGGCATCAGTAAAGTGTATTTGTTAGAGAACACTGGTCTGGCATCAGTAAAGTGTATTTGTTAGAGAACACTGGTCTGGCATCAGTAAAGTGTATTTGTTAGAGAACACTGGTCTGGCATCAGTAAAATGTATTTGTTAGAGAACACTAGTCTGGCATCAGTAAAGTGTATTTGTTAGAGAACACTGGTCTGGCATCAGTAAAGTGTATTTGTTAGAGAACACTGGTCTGACATCAGTAAAGTGTATTTGTTAGAGAACACTGGTCTGGCATCAGTAAAGTGTATTTGTTAGAGAACACTGGTCTGGGATCAGTAAAGTGTATTTGTTAGAGAACACTGGTCTGGCATCAGTAAAGTGTATTTGTTAGAGAACACTGGTCTGACATCAGTAAATAACCTAGACATTTTAATTGATATATTTTCCCTTTACTAAAGAAGTATTTACATGACAAGAACCAAAATATACTTGTACAGTACTAGCCAGAAACACCAGTACAGTACTAGCCAGAAACACAACAGTGTATCATGAGGGAATAACAGTAGACCACTATATAACAAGTGTGATTGCTGGTGTGGTGCAAACATGACACCTACATTTATGACCCTGTCAACGTATATCTGTAATGGATGTAATTTAGTGGAGTTTTACCCACATTGACAGTGGTAAACTGTGGTTTGACATCAGTTAATCACCTATAAATGTCTACCCCTTTTACTAAAGAAGTATTTACAATATTATAGTAGTGATGTCTGGCATCAGTAGATTGTGGGGACCCTGAATAATGTCAAACCAAGCAATGTTATATTGGTATTAGCTGCTTTTCTGCTAAACAAGCAACATTAAGAAGTAAGAACAAATACTGGTTGGTTCAGAATCAGGATAATGTGTCAGAGTGGAGCATGGCTCAGAATCAGGATAATGTGTCAGAGTGGAGCATGGCTCAGAATCAGGATAATGTGTCAGAGTGGAGCATGGCTCAGAATCAGGATAATGTGTCAGAGTGGAGCATGGCTCAGAATCAGGATAATGTGTCAGAGTGGAGCATGGCTCAGAATCAGGATAATGTGTCAGAGTGGAGCATGGCTCAGAATCAGGATAATGTGTCAGAGTGGAGCATGGCTCAGAATCAGGATAATGTGTCAGAGTGGAGCATGGTTCAGAATCAGGATAATGTGTCAGAGTGGAGCATGGTTCAGAATCAGGATAATGTGTCAGAGTGGAGCAAAAAATGTCTGCAAGTGAAACAGTAAATATAGTACAATCGGGGCTAAGAAAACAATTTTACATGTCTAATTTATTTTTGAAAAAGATCAGATGGTTCATTTACCAGGGTTTTTTAGACATACTTTGGCTTTCTGCAATAATAAAACTGACAAAACAATTAAACTGATATCACCAAAATGCTAAAAAAAATCAGATAAAAATATCAAGATTAGACAGGAGATATGCAAAGAAATAATGATAAACCTGTGATAAAAACAAATGTCCAGTGATAAAATTATAATAAATAGGATGTTTTTGGATGTTCAGATTTTATTACTTAGCATGTTGTATCTTAAAAATGTAAGTTTATGTTTATGATTATAAAGTGTAGGTTTGTGTTTAATAAGTGTAAGTTTATGTTTAAAAAGTGTAAGTTGATGCATATAGAGTGTAAGTTTATGTTATTAAGTCCCATTGTCTCCATCATACACTTTTTCAGTGTTATTGTTAAGATATGGTAATCTTGAAAATTAAATAAAAAACACAGATTTCACTGAAACAGTTTATTAGGAAATATTTGGAAGATGTTAATTATAGCATTTGTAAGTAGAAATACAATGTATGTATTCATTATAGGAATACAGAAAACATTAAATGTATGTATTCATTATAGGAATACAGAAAACAATACTTTTTTGCTTTTTGATACCGTTACATACACAGCAGATTAAAATGTGTCATTATAAACAACAGAGAATTCAGTCAAAAGTGCCTAGATGTTGATTTGTTTTTGTCTTCAGCCAAATGGAAAATATATTAGAATAGATTTCAAAGAATATCATTAATTAGTAACAAAATAAAAAAGACCTAATGCTATATTAGGGTAAAAGAAAAATAAAGTGACATTAATTTTATTTAGTATGGCAGTAGTCTAAATACTTAAATACATGTACATGTATGTATAACACTGTGTAACATCTGTTTATACTCATTTTGTATTCATTTCTTAAAGATATTGTATAATAAGAGTTATAATGAATTGAGTCTGTTCCCCCGACGTGTCCCCGTTTTGATGAGAATTGTATTAATTTGGGTGGTTTCATGTGGAAATATTATATCTAAGATACAGCTTAATATAGATGTAAAATTAATATTTGTGTGCTCAGCCATTGTGTAATAACTGTATCATAGATGTTAATTTTCCACATGAAACTTGTTACAAATGTGAATTATTAAAAATATACCAGTGCTCAAATTTTACTCCCTAATCGATAATATTTACAATGTATTGAAATAGAAACTACATGTTTAGTGTTTCAATCAAAATAATTTTCTGTTGAAAAGAAATATATTAAGTAATTTATTTTATTTCCTTAAATTCCATTAAAATATGATAGCAAGGATTAAAAAGATGGTTAAACTGTACATGTATTCTAGGGAGTTATTCTTATTATGTTCATGATCAAGGTCAAGGCCAAAAGTAAAATAATAATTGTCAATATTGTTACACTGCATAGTTAATAGCTTCAGATAATTAACCCTCTAATATTCCCTACAGTATGGGTATAGGTGTAAAATTTAATACATAAAATAAATGAATTTCTACAAAACTAAAAGATATTAATGATTTACTCTGTTACAACTGAAACAATCTGTTCAATATTAGGTGCGTCTTTTTACCACCGAACTCCCAAAATCTACCACCGAACGCATAAAAACTATCACCGAACACCTGAAAGTCACCACCGAGCACATTTTCTTTATCACTATATGGGAATTTTTAATATCATGTTGAGAAACTAAATTTTACCACAAAACATCTAAACACGGCACACGAACACTTTTTATTATCACAATGTGCACATTTTCACCGAACTAATCTTGACCGCCGAACACTTTACTGCAACCGATTGACTTGATTTTTATGCAGAAAAACAACCATTTAAGCAAGGATTTATATAAATCCTTGATTTAAGAAAAGTGTATTATTAAAATTTTAATGATATAAAGATTTTTATTTTACTTTTATTAAATCTATGAAAGACCTTATTATTAATTCAAAATACAGCTTGCATGTTAGCAAACCCTGGTTAGCATGCAAACTCATTAAAATTAATGCACAATTTAATACTGCATGTGTAAAGTACACAGGAAATATACATCCATTAATCATCAATTATCACGTGTGAATACGACCTGGCACCTATATATAGACAAATGTATTTGATCTTTACTAATTGCCGGTAATTGGCAAACAAATAAATAATTGCGAAGGTGGTACATTTTCCTTTTGATCCAATAAGTTTCTAGTATGGCTTCATTAATTGTAGAATCGTATTGTTTGACATAACTGTTAAATAAACTTCAATTGTTTTCTTTGAAATCAAAATATTTTGAGAAATGTTTTGAGTAAAAAATAAAACATTTTCTTGCTTTCATTCATATATGTGACCATGGCTCAGAAAAGGGGTCCAGATGAGGAAAAATCAGATTTTGAGTTTTTAGTGTTGTACTATATCAATAAAACTTGTGTGAAAATTTTATGGCAATATCTAAAGTACTTTTCGAGATATGGCCATTTTTATAATTAGCCTCACTACAGACCTTGCTTTTGTTTTCAATTGATTTTTCATTCTTTTTCTTGGTCTTCAACAATGTAGCATACCACACTCTCACAATCTACAACTTTCTTATTGTTCAGTGACAAATTTGTAAATAACATTCCATTATTACAAAACACATGGTACTGATTTATATTCAATTCATTTTTGAAAAAATTATCAAATTGCTATCTCTTTAGGTTATACTTTTCGGTGCCATAAAAATGTCAACAATTTCAATAAATGACACTCATCACAACTTTAATGAGGTATTTCCGTTTAATGTTTTCTGAATGTGTCCGGTGGTAAATTTATTGTGTTCGGTGGTAATAAACTGGTCACTAACTTCGTTATTAAAACATTTACACTGACAAAAATTTTGATTTAGTACTTAAATATGTATATTATTACACTGAAGGTGTTCCGGTGATTATTGTAAAGTGTCTATAGGTGTTCTGTGGTCATTTTTAGGCATTTGGTGGTGTTCGGCGGTGTTCGGTGGTAAAAAGACACACCCTTCAATATTTGCCAATTCCTACAAGTATTAAATATTATTATAATACAATTTACATAGACAATTCAGTAAATTTGGTTTAAGTGTAAAAAGATTTATTTTAATATTTGTTTTGTGCAGTATAGATATTTTTAATAGATAGTGAAAATGAATACATTTTTAAAGCCAGATTTCAACAAAAGTTTGTCCATGTACAGTATATGTAAAGACATATGTATGCTGTTAATACTTGTACCACAATTGTCATTAATATTTAATTGGATACCCTTCATTATTTACAGTAAGATACAAACAAATTCTTAGTAGATGAAAACCTTTGAATATCAAAAGTTATGATTAAGATCTACAATAGAAAATTGCATTAATACATATACATTGTACTAATGTAAAATATAAATGTTGTATACTCATAGTCTCAACAGTGAAGACATATACAAAACATAATTTGTAAACTATTTTTTTTTACAAAGATTCCAATCCATCCAACATATAGCCATCCTCTGTTTAAAGCATTTCATTCACAGACACCTGTGTCTACATTCAACTTGTCTTTTCTATCCACACCAATAAACACTGTATATTCTTGTGATAGTAAAGATATGTTGATAAAGACAGGTTCCTGTGATTCCATTGTTACTTGACAACAAACCCATAAAAAAAACCTTTATTATCTAGAAATCATACAAGTATCTTAAAGAGATAACAGTTGTAGTGTTGTTGTTGCAGAGGAAACACTTGGAATGGTCACATGATAATTATATCAATTAAAAGCATATTGATGTTAGTTTGTAAAAGGCTTCATTTTACCACTGGTATATTAGCTGTTAAACATTATTTTGATATTTACAACACAAAAATAAATATTAATGGTTAAAAAGTGACAAAGAAAATTGGTCAAGAAGTAAGCGAGAGCAGTGTGATCTATAATTGACGACCAGGATTTTCTGTTCATCTTTTTTTCTAGAGAATATTAATACAGAAATAAATTTGAAAATATTTTCGCCTTTAGATTGATTGGTTGGTGTTTAACGCCAACTTTAGCAATATTTCAGCTATATCGTGGCATCACCTTTAGAAGATAATGTTAACACAATATTAAATTTGAAAGAAATTTCCCTTTTAGAAAAAGTTTTGTATGGAAAAGAACGTGAGGAGGATTTGATTTTATTTCATTATAGACCTGGACCTGGACTACCTCCAGATGAGTCCTGTCAGTGAAGTTTGTTTTAGTCTTATTTATATATACTCATATTATTAATATTTGATTCATACTTTAAATTGAAAACTGACAAAAGGTGGAACAGTTGGGACAAATTATTCCATGTGACTTGAGTTTATATTACGTTGTTACATAATACAGCATCTGTCTAATAATTGTAGTTCAGAACATGGAAAGATTTTTTTGAAAACTTAATTGGTATACATATTTTTATTTTTCTAATCCCCGCATAACATTCTTACTATACAGGAAGTCATGTATTATAAATTTTATAAAATATTAAATTACTGTTTTTTGATAATGAAATGTTAAAATCCTGAAAAGAATAATTTTTATAACTTTATTGTTCATGTACATTTGTATCTATTAGACTCATCAGATGTTACTGTCAGTTTTTATCCAGCATCTATGTCTAACATTCTACTTAGGGGAAAAGGAAGCAAAACACTACAGGATCACCGTGATCTACATCTTCTTCAAAGGCAATAGAATTAAGATGTCAGCAAATGATTTTTTTCTATGGAATTAGGCTATTTTTAGTTACATCATTACTGTATGATCTTGTGGTAACAACCAGTGTCATGCAGTTATCGTCTGTTAATTAGTTTGATTTGTCAACAATTCTGACAGCAACTTCTCCTGGCTTTTTTGTAAAATTTGACTTTTGATGTGTCAGTCGTCTGACAAACTGACAGATTGTTAGTGGGAGTGACACAATCATCAAGAATTGATTTCATTCACCGGAAAAAATATTTCAGCTGAAAGTTTGTCATTAAAATAGGAAGGATATGAAAGTTTCCTTTAAATATTTTTTTTAAATAAAGAAGTTAATATATTTTCAAAGGTAAAGGTCAACGTTTTGTAGTTTTATTACTTGTACAACAACTATTTCTTAAATTATTTGCTTGACTTCCATCATCCTTGTTTACATCTTTAACTTTTGCATTTTGTTCCTGTTTTTTTTTGGTTTTTAATGTGGACTAAAAAAAGCAATATTAATTGAAGCCTGTTTTGCATGATGAGAATCGTTTCAAGAGTTTACCTAAGGAAGTAGACATGTGAATTAATTAAATCAGAAGCAACACAACAGTTAGAAAGTCATTAGAATACTTGAAGCTTATGTTATTTTAGTCATATCAGGGATTCTGTTGTGCGTTACTTTCAAATTTGTTCTTACTCAAGTTTATTTGTATTTTTTTCTTTTCTCTCTCTCTTTCTCTCCCTCTCTCTCACAAACATCAATATGATGTTCAACTGTATAACAATAACATTAACTTTGTTTTAATTAGTTTTATAACCTAACAAGTATCTAATGAAAGAATGAAAGACTATATATAAAATCAACAATATGCCCTTGTAAGAACACTCTTTATTTTTAGGTCAAGACTCTTGAAAATTCCCCCTTGTACTGCCAGAAAGTTCATCATAGAATAGCAATATGCACAAACACTACAGGATCTTGCTGAGAGTACGACTTTTTATCATTAAAAAACTTTGATCAACATTTTACTTCCTTCATTTTGTCACACAATGTTTATAAACTTATTTATATAACTTCTTTTAGTTTCCTTAATAATGTCTCTTCCTGCTGACATTTAATTTTTTTCCATTCAATTTAATTTTAAGATCTAACAAAAACTGTGAGTGTATTTTATACTTTATATTTTGGTAAGTAGAACTATGTTACATAAAACAAAAGTTTGTCAACAATTGACTAATTAATACATTATGTTGCAGTATTTGTTTTAATTTACAAATATTTAAAAAAAAAAATGCAGATTAGACTTGAGTGACTTCTGTCTTTACTGTACTGTAAGCCATGCCATTTTGTTTAGCAGAGTGTTGGTTTCTTATAGATATAAAGTTACACACAAACAAATTAGTAAATGTATCACGAAACTGTTGGCTCATTATGCAATATAATATAAAATTAATTGCACTGTTTAGAAGCACTAAAAGATCCATAATATCTCCTAGGTTGGAATACACAGTATTGAAGAATTCAGAATTCAGGCCGCTAATTCCAGCTAAAATCCCTTGTGGGAATTCTGTAATCACAAAGAATAAAACAACGGTAACAAGCATCATGGTTGTCCTGTTATGTTCAGCAGACATTTCTTCGTTATGTCGTCCAGCTTGTTGTAACAGACGCTGACGTCTTTTACTTGCTTCGTGCATTGCAATGATAATACACGAGCTCAAAATAGTCAGTAAAACACAAGGGGCTATCTTGATTATTACTCCATATATCCAGAATGTTATTGGCTGATACAAACGATGCTCCTGAGCAAATTGACTCAACTCCACCCAATACCCGGTGTAATTGGGATTATACTCACTCAAAGCATACACCCGATACATGAAATAATTTGGTATGCACAATAAAATTGTTGCTATTACCACTATTCCAACAGATAACTTTGCTCTTTCTAAACTGCATAGCTGATTTGCCACGACATGATGACAAACAAAAATGTAACGGAAAACTGCCAAGGAAACCGTCAGCCACATAGCCATATTGTGACACGTAATCACAACAAGATTGTTCACTACTACGAAATACATCCATCCTTCAGAATGTCCATAAAACTCACGCGGTAATGTAAACACATACAAATACAAGGCATACACTAAATACACGGACATTGTCATCACGTCCGCCAATGCTAAGGCAGTCAGGATTAGATTTGTTGGCGAGATCATGTGTCGTCTTGTCAGAACAATGATGTTCAAAATGTTTGACACCACACCAAAAAAGCAGATGGAACTGCTAATATATCCATGATATTTTGAATATTTTTCACTGAAGTCAACAAATGTATTGACTGACTCCTGCTGGGTCGTATTAAATGCAGAATTGTTTAGCATTTCCATAGTTAAAGATTTATCTCCTTTAACTTCAATTCAGTTAATGTCTGGTTTTTTTTATCATCTAATTTTGATTGTCAATATTTGTAAAATTCTGTTGTCACTTGCTAAATCACAGTAATATTACAAATGAAACATTTATAAAAATAAATAAATATTCTCAATGTCCTCTCATACAGTTAACAACAACAAAAAATAAAGATGAAAATAAATTATCAAATTTGATCTTAAAAAAGCGTAGTATAATATCCATGTCTTGTCCTGGTGTGTGACTCCATGATTGACAATCGTTTTATTCCTTCCATTTTGATTGTTACGTGTTGAACGACAGGTCAATTACCAGTTTCTGTTCTGCTTGTAGTGGTCTTTTTAGGGCTTGTAATCTGCAATGAATAAAAGGAAGATTTTTATAGCTTCTGTATGAGGATAGAAACAATGATTAGAGCCGTGTATAGTAACACCATGCATATTGATGGGTCTTTTTCGTATATAATTTATTTGGTTTAATGTCGCTCCTAATTTACAAGTCTCCTACATCTTTGTAGTAAGAAGATTATTTATCTTTATCTTTTTTCTTCCATTTGTAGTTTTTTTCTGGTGCATAGGAGAATATTTCCTATTTAAAATTTCTGTTAATGAAGAGAATACACAGTTGCCATTTATAGATAAATGATCATTTATCTTCAATTTGTTTTCTTCATTAAAGTCAATTTAAATTTTGTCACCATTGAAATTCTTTTAAAGGAATCACATTTGTCTTACTTCAGTTGTACCTCGTACTATCCATTTTTGTAGTGATATTTGAATGGAACATTCTTAGCGTTAATTCTGATCTAATTAATATCATGTTTGTACATGCTCAGTACATGATCATGTTTATTATCGCAATTTCATGATCATCAGTATTAGTCAATTGTTTATGGATGTTTAACACCACTTTCAACAATATTTAATTTTTATTTATTGAGGAGAAACCACTGATCTGACGCAGGTCACTGACCAACTTTATCACATCGAGTCAAGTCACTGACCAACTTTATCACATCCAGTCAAGTCACTGACCAACTTTATCACATCAAGTCAAGTCACTGACCAACTTTATCACATCAAGTCAAGTCACTGACCAACTTTTATCACATCAAGTTGTATGGAGAACAACTCTCCACAAGGTGGGGAATCAAACTTACAGTATCAATAATATTAGCCACTGTAGATTACATATATAGACTTTAAATCTGACTGCCATACAATCATGGTCACGATGACCCCCTACATAGGTAGATGTAATTTCAACCACCATGCAATCACAGTCACGATGGCCTACTTTGATATTTAGTAACATATTATAATGCTAACCATGCTATTTATCATACTTAAAAAATAGAATTCAATTTTAAAGCAAAAGTACACAAAATTGATAGCAATATTCTGTTTTAATAATAAATATCTTTTTGACTTATGTATTTCTGTAAGCTAGTTTGATGTATTATTGTGGTCTTGTCTAAGGAGAATTATTATTATCAGGAATTTTTCTGTTGGAAATTTAATTCACAGAAGAGGAAAAAAATAGCAGATCATAAGCAATTTTTTTTTAAGCCACAGATAAATGACTAATTTTGTCTTCCTATGAATTTTTATACCATTTATTTACGCTGTCCTTTGTACCCTTAAACCTCTTTATAGAAGAAATAAATACATTTCTTTAAGTCTTTGATCAGAAATATAATAAATGTTAACTACAGTATTAGGACTATAAACCCTCTTAATTGTCATCTAAATAAATTATAGCTTGTGAAATGCTTCATTTGTACATTTTTGAGAGTGCGGTTTCATGTATATTTTCCATTTTTCTTTTGACCAATAAAGGAAATAGGATGATTTACAGCTATAAGATGTAATAAAGTATTCACAAATAATGAGAATTTATGGAAATCCTTGGTTTCTGGTTAAAGTAGATACTGATGTTTTTATTTTTATTTTTATTAAGAAAATATAACAATATAGAAATATATGGGTTTTAATAGATTATATGGGTATTCAATATTACCAATAACAGTAAATCTACAAATAGTAGGATTTTTTTTAAGAGGGAGGGGGGGGGGATTTAAAAAGTTGAAAATTTTACTGTTTAGCATATTTGCAGGATGTTTTAAATGCATACACAATTGACTTTAGATTTAAATATTCTAATATTCTAATCATATGCCTTCTATTATATCAAAAGATGTTTTACTCCATATGTGACAAGTACAGAAATAAAAAAAAAAAAACCCAGAAAAATGTAAAAAACTGATTTTGCTGTTTATTATGCTACAAGTCTGTCATTGACTTTGTTATTATCGTTGTCTGTCTGTAGACAGAATGATTTCCGTGTGATATAAATAAAGGTTTGGACTGATTTGGGGATTGTATCTTTACCTTTTTCCAAAAAGAATGTTTTCTGTTGTTTTTTTTGCATGTCAAGCATTTACTGTTTTTTATGATTTTTTAATGAATTCTTTAGGGAATACCATAGCATCTTTAGGGAATACCATAGCATCTTTAGGGAATACCATAGCATCTTTAGGGAATACCATAGCATCTTTAGGGAATACCATAGCATCTTTAGGGAATACCATAGCATCTTTAGGGAATACCATAGCATCTTTAGGGAATACCATAGCATCTTTAGGGAATACCATAGCATCTTTAGGGAATACCATAGCATCTTTAGGGAATACCATAGCATCTTTAGGGAATACCATAGCATTATTATGTAGCTATTACCATTTTTAACATAAAACTGTTCCAAAATTAGAACTTTTTAAATTTTTCATCCATGCTGTCTTTTGTTATTGATTGTGCTGACTGCTACTGGCAGTATGCTGACAGATTTCCTCCATCTCAAATAGTTTTTGTGATAAATGTGACAGAAAGGGACCAAGAAATGGCAATTTCCAAAATTTGAATGTTTTTATTTTTCATCCAATTTTAATGCAGTTTTCTGCAAAATGTTTATTTAAGTAGTTATTTATTAGTACTTATTTTATTTTAGAAAAGAGGTTTAAATTCCCCCAAAAAGGTGAAGAATTGATTTGTTGCTCTGATATTGTGCTAAGTCTGGCATACCTCTCTATTAATGATAAAAAGAATTTCAGACAAAAAATATCTAATTTAGGCCAGTAATGAAGCTATGGTGGTCATTCTGTGTCGTATAATTATAAATAAACCGGGTTAGTTCAGGAAAGAAAAAATAGTTCAAAACCATAAATACTGATTAGCCATTCCTTGTTTTATAGTATTCTTGTCCTGGAAACTTAAATAATTGAAATTAATTGATATTTATGTTTTTGAAGTAAGGAAATTTTCAGTCCATTTAATTGAAATATTACGTTCTTATCAATTCCTAAATTTGGTCACAGTATTTATCATTTAGTCACTAGTCCAAATGATCACTAATGTCTTTTTTCTATGTTTATATGTCTTAAGTTACTGCTCAGATCAAATAGAATTAATGTCACAAAGGAAACCTTCGATTTTTCTTTTCTTTGTATTATTTTTGGTAGATGTATTTCTAATCTTCCCGTTTATAGTGGCTAAATTGATAATGACACTTTTCCTTTCGTAGATTAATCAATTAATACCTTAAATACTGCTTAGAACTCAATAAAACTCAATAAAACTCAGATGATGTTTTGTCTCAAGTGTTCAAACCAAAATCTTTTCTACAAAAATCCTCAGTCTGAAAAAGCTGAAAATTGCAATAATTCTACAAATTTGATATCAGTCTGTATAACAAGTGAATTATTTTCAATTTATAGAATTTGTTTGTCTGTCTTGTTATGTGAAGGAAAGTTTCATCTTTGTATGGCTAACATCACTTAAGATGGAGGTTTTTTCTATCATTGACTGAAATGTACTTTAAATTTGATAAAATAATGCCATATAATGCCAATATATGTCATTCATCATTTGTTACTTATAACGATTGGCAATTTAACCGTCAGATTTTTAGATTTAGAACTGCTAGAGAACCTAATTGATTATTGGAATGATTTTAAGGAGGATGGAGAAAATTAGGCCAAGTTGGAGTAGGAATGTGTTATTATGAGATTTTGTAATTCTCTGTTGCTCATGAGAAAATTAATTGACTTTGTAATTGGTTAATCATGCTCACAAAACTTATAGTACATATCTTTGTTCATTATTGGTCAATTTAGGAAAAATCGAAATTGGTCACAGCTTTTTTTTTTGAGGGGGGAAGAGGGGAATTAAATGTATTTTGGGAGTGGGAAAAATGAGATGTAGTTATAATATTTATGAATGAAGAACCCACTAAAATTTATACCAGAGACTCGTATTTTAAAAGAAATTGAAAACTGTGACATTATCTAATTGACTCTTGCATTCAATGCCAAATTATTATCTCATTTTTCCCATTTTCTGATCAGTGTGTTTTCTCAAAGCAGGGGTAAAATGTATTTTATCAGTAACTTTGGGCCTCTTTATTTTTCATGAAATGTGATCAGCAGGATTTATTTATTTAAGCCACAAATATCTCAGTTGTGTAATGGTTAGTGTGTTCACCTTGAGGGCGGTAGACCGGGGGTTTGTGTGTTCACCTTGAGGGTGGTAGACCGGGGGTTAGTGTGTTCACCTTGAGGGCGGTAGACCGGGGGTTTGTGTGTTCACCTTGAAGGCGGTAGACCGGGGGTTTGTGTGTTCACCTTGAGGGTGGTAAACCGGGGGTTTGTGTGTTCACCTTGAGGGCAGTAGACTGGGGGTTTGTGTGTTCACCTTGAGGGCGGTAGACAGGGGTTTGTGTGTTCACCTTGAAGGCGGTAGACCGGGGGTTTGTGTGTTCATCTTGAGGGTGGTAGACCGGGGGTTTGTGTGTTCACCTTGAGGGCAGTAGACTGGGGGTTTGTGTGTTCACCTTGAGGGCGGTAGACAGGGGTTTGTGTGTTCACCTTGAGGGTGGTAAACCGGGGGTTGATGTGTTCACCTTGAGGGCGGTAGACCTGGGGTTTGTGTGTTTACCTTGAGGGCGGTAGACTGGGGGTTTAGCCCCTCTCCCTACTATAAAATTGGTATTTGTTGCCTCTACAATAAACATGCAGCATTAATTTAAGTAGTAAGAGCAAAGACGGCTTGGCTTGGCATCAAAATAATGTGTCTGAGTGGAGCGACATGTCCTACCCGTGGACTGTAGTTTCAGTGAGCCAGCACTTTTAAACTCCAACTCAATGTTTTTGTCTAATACAAGACAGATATTATCATCATCTCATCAAAAAGTAAACTGTTCACTCAATGGTATATCTCAAAATATTGCTCAATTGGCGTTAAGCTACAATCACTCGCTCACTAAGACAGAAATTATCTTTATCAGCTATTGTAAAAGGATCTTACCTTGTCACAAAACACATGTAAAATTCAGATTTAGATCAATGAAAAAATAAAAAAAAAGACCTTTGTTTTTTCTATATTCTGATTACGAGTCAAATTATTTATATCTACCATCTGTTGCATGTTTAACTATTGTTGTACTCTAAGATTATTACATGCTTAAATAGAAAAAAATATTATGAAGCAATTTAGAAGCCTTTGAACCTATGCTTCATGTGTTTTATAATCTTTAAAGCCATTTATGAAGAGTTTAGTTGTCAGTTACACATTGATATCATCATTGCATGGATCTGTAAGGAAATCAAATATTGAAACTCAAAATATAATAAAATCAGTCATCTGCATAATTGATGTTGAAATCAACATTAAATGACATGGTGCATTGGTTTTAATCTAAATATTACAGTTTTAAGATTGGTTCAAATTACAGAATAATTGAAGTTTATAGTATCTTGACCAAACTTCCATTCCCTACAAACTAAATAATCATTGTAGATCAAGGATCCAGAATATGGTCCTCCGTTTTCAGGGTTATTTTTAAAATAAAGTATGGCATTGTGGGTTTTTTATGCTGATTATCGGAAAGAAAAAGTGTGTGTGTTTTAAAACATTTTTTGATATATTATATTCTCCTGAATCAGCTGTTTAACTATTACTGTTATCACAGATGGTAAAAGACAATATTTAATGTTTTAGTTTCAAAAATATTTTTTCACTGAATTTGCAGCTAAAAGATCATGAATATTTTGCAATATAGAAACATTACATACTTAAATTGTTACAGCAATGTCTTGTGATGAAAATTGTCATACATTTTTCACTATTGACACTTCACCTGTTTGACTAATTATGTGGTTAGTTCCAAGTATAATAATTAAAGGATATCAAGACTCCACTATATTACTGTTGATTCTATAAAAAGCATGCGGTTTTAATAAAAGCAAATATTTATTAGCTTGTTTCAAAAGTTTGTAAATTTCCGTATAAAATAAAAGAACAGTCAGAACAGCTCCAAAGTCCAATCAGAAAATCGTAGAAACAAGGTCAAAATTGATACCCTAACACACATATACATAACCCCTAACACGCATATACATGTACATGACAAGCGGCTTAATTGCTCACTCTCCTGGTTTGGTACAGACATTTCAGTAATTCAACAAGGCTTCAAGGACCTATACTGGGTTCTGAATAGCTTAGGTTGCAAAAATCTTTTCAGAAAATGATGGGAAAATTGGATTGTGATATTGTAGGAATGTTCATTAGATGGTCTTGTACTAATTTTGAGTTTTTGGTGGCAATAAAAAAACTAACATCGCAGTTTTAACTAATGACTCGAGAGGAAAATGAATGAAACCTTTTTCTTAGAAATTACAGTTATGATTGAACTCAAACTGTACATGAATGGTCATTGGGTAGTTCCTTACAAAGTTGGCATTTTTTTATGTGGATTGGACATCCAAGATGGCCACCACTGCAAGACTTAGTTTTTAACATTATAGGAAAAAGAATAAAAAAAATTCTTACACACTATAAACATGACTGAACCCAAATTGTACATGAATGGTTGTTGGCATTTTTCATATGGATTAGAAATCCAAGATAGCCACCACCACAAGATTTAATTGAGAAAATGAATGAAAGTTTTTAATTAGAAACTTTAAAATAATTTGCCAATTGATAAGAATGGTAATCTGGTGAGCGATGCATGCTCTTGTGAGCCTCTGGTTTGTATATTGTTGGTATCTGTGATCTTGAAAACCTTCCTTATTTGATAATACAATGTAAGAGCTACTATATTTGATACCATAGGGGGTTACTGTTGGAGATAAAGTTCTATCATTTCATATATTTGATGTTTTTGTTGTTTTGTTTCTCATCTTTTTGTTTGTTCATTATCTATGGGGAATATATATGGTGGTAAATAATAGACATTTTGTCCACTCCACTTTCTTTTCAAGGTTAGACTCTCAGGGGGGTACTAATAACTACTGTATGTTCAAGTGAACAACACAGTAAGTTCCCCCTTTGTTTTCAAGTGCAATAGATTGGTTTTTGAATTAGAAATTAATAGACATGTTTTGCAAATTGTTTCTATTATTTGAGTGTGTAATGAAATGCTAAAAAAAATATGTATTAAGTGATTTTGTTTAATGCACTTTGATTGTTCAATAGGAAAGAGGTGATTCATGACATTTCACATAAAAAAAAATCTGATAATACAGATTCTGATCTTGAATTTTTCAAAATACGGGACACATTTATGTTCTTTCTTTGATTTTTCTAAAGAAAAAATAGACGGTTGATTTTTTTTAAAGAAAAAATAGACGGTTGATTTTTTTAAAGTAAAAATGGACGGTTGGATTCAAACTTCCAGAAAACCTTGGATAATTAATTTGTTTAAATGTAGAAAAAAATTAGTCTTACCATGACAATGAAATCCATAATTATATTTCCTTTCTGATTCAACAATACTATAATATAATACATATAATTCCACCAATTAAATAGTAAATTTCAACCTTTTATAGATCTGTCCTAGTTGTAAAACCTAGCACTGATTTCTACTCCAATGGAGAAAAATGAGCCGTGTTTAATGGTCAAGAGAAATCAAATATTGACTACTGGGCTATAATGACATGAGAATACCAATATTTAATGATAATTCATGCTGATAAATATATACCCCCACCATATGATTTAATTGTTGCTGTCCAGTTAACTGGCTATAATAAAGTCAATCAATATTCTAGCCTTATATAGACTTTTACTACTGTTTTACAGCTTGTTTCAGGACATATGTTGTTTATATCTTAGGGAGACAGATTTGACCTCATGGTTCAGTCAATTAGATCAATTTGATTGGTTTTAGTGGAGGTATAAGCATCTTAAACCTCTTTGATCGGAGGTCTATATTGGTTTAATGTGTAAAATTAATGGTACCAGTCTAAAGATCTATAATTTGTAGGAAATATAATTATTATCAGTACTTCAGACCAAACGGTCAACAGATTGATGGTTAGTTTCTATTGTTGTGGGTATATGTAAACAAGGATGACCAACACAAACAGGCACAATCTCTGATGAATGATTGTTAAAGATGAAAACACATAGATGACAATAGCTTTAGAATGTATACTGTAATAATGGACCAAATGTTTCCTTATCTGGATTAGGGGCTGGGATTTTTTATTAGAACAGAAGGTTTTTTTCCATCTCTGAGTTGATATGCTATTTTTTTTCCCAAGAGCATTAGGCATTTGTTGAAAATTTGACCAATAATTCTGTTTTTACATCAGTTAATTCTGTAAAAGTCATGTCCCTTTATATATCTATATCTATGTAATCTGTACAGAAATTGTTGGTAATTTAATGTTTTCAATCTTATACCCTAAATTCCTTGATATTTAAAATTCTCATATATGTTTTCGTTATCTCGAGTAATGATTTTGTTCCCTTTGCACAAAAATCCTGTCTTACCATTAAATATGTATTTTTACATGCTTTACCCATTGGAATCACATGAATCTACCCACCAAAAAAGACAACTCTTCCAAAAATAAGGAAAGGGGGGATAATATTTTTAAATTCCACAGATAGGGGATTGGAATATTTTGTAGCATTTTTGAAGTTAATGACATCATTTTTATATACTGGAATTCAGAAGTGTAATATTAAAAATTCTATCAGATAATTATAGTTTTTTTTTTCATGGTTTAAAAAAAAAATCGGATAATAGGGATAGGGGAATTTCTAAAGTCATTTGGAATCAACATAAACAATGTCTCATATAAACTAGCAACCAATAAGGTCACCAGGGTCAAAATGGTCTCTGATGGCATATGTGCATTATATAGACCAGCATGCAATGATAAGGTCATCAAAGGTCAAAATGGCCTCTGGTGGAATAAATGTCATAAATAAACATATACCAATAAGGTCACCAGAGTCAGAATGGCCTCTGAAGAGATAGATGCCTTATATAGACCAGCATCCAATAATACGGTCATCAATGGTAAACATTCCTTCTGATGGGATTAATGTTGTAAATAAACACAAACTAATAAGGTCATCAGGGTCAATTGATGAGACAAAAGGCTTTATATAAGTTAGCAAGCAATAATGATAAGCAAGCCATTTGAAATTTTGACACAAAGTCAGTGACCATAAAAGGAAGCTCAAGGTCGAGTTTGGAATTTAACGTGTTTTTTATTTGGTCTGGAGTTTTGACCTAGAAATACAAATTTCTCTGGTTTCCATTCAATAATTTAAGCAGACTATTTGGAATTTATACACAAGGTCAAGGTAGTGCAAGTTGTTTTGATTTTGGACTTTGAACACTTTCCATTCTGGAGTTATTGCCCCTTGATATACTGAAAAATACTACTTCACCAATTTTCTGTGTTCTTACTTTGGTTTGCCTTGGCCAAATGTTTTTATATTTTTACACAATGTTTTTAACTACAATACACAGGTCCACTTTAATTTGGCATATTATGCCTTCTGTGGTTCCCCAGTTGTGCCCTTGTTGGAAATATACCCTTGTTTTCTTTAGCTGGACACATTCTTCCATTTTTTCCCTATTTTAATGTATCAATAATATGAAAACCATAGTTTTAATGTAAAAAGGTTGAAATACCTTTTGCAGTGGATTTCTTATAAAGAAGAAGTGATTGATTGCAGTTTAATCATACTTTGTAAGACTTTCGTCCGTGTAATGAATTATTTTGAAACTTGTAAGCTTTATTCCCAGACCAGATCTAGACTATATTAACCAACATGACAAATTACCTTTGGGTTTTAAGATGTATCATTTAGGGACTTTTGTCACTTAACCGTATTTCTGAAAGCATTAAAAAATAAAAAATGATCAATTGATTTGGGATAACTGAAAGCTATTTTAAGAAAGAACGTGAGTTATTTTGTTTTCTTATTTTTTTTAACATATAAATGCAGCCTAGAATCATTTGTTTTAAAAGGAATAAAAGTAATATATGAAGAATTTACAAAATCTTTCTTTTTCCAGATAAATAACATACCCAATAACGATTATTTGCTAAATAGAAGTTTTTAGCTTATTTCTACGTGCTATACATCCGATTATTTCTTTTAAATGTAATTTCAATACACATTATAAAAACCTGTTTATCATGTTGAACAAAATACAGTTTAGCACAGGCAATATTTGCATATTGCCATTCTGCCGGGATTAAACACAATTTCCCCAACTGACAATTGGGATTATTAAACTGTCGCAAATTAACAAGATATTTCAGGATTTTATTGGAAATATATTCTTTTCATATCACCAGGAAAAAATTAACAATGTCACAACATTTTATGGTTCATTAGTCTAATTTGTACTGAAGGGAACTAATAGATTTTATCTGTTGTAATACAGAACTGTTTCTCCATTATATTTTCATTTTTACACTAACCACGTCAGTGTTGTAATGTTCAGGGTGCTCACATCAATGTCAGTGTTGTAATGTTCAGGGTGCTCACATCAACATCAGTGTTGTAATGTTCAGGGTGCTCACGTCAACGTCAGTGTTGTAATGTTCAGGGTGCTCACGTCAACGTCAGTGTTGTAATGTTCAGGGTGCTCACATCAACGTCAGTGTTGTAATGTTCAGGGTGCTCACATCAACGTCAGTGTTGTAATGTTCAGGGTGCTCACATCAACGTCAGTGTTGTAATGTTCAGGGTGCTCACATCAACGTCAGTGTTGTAATGTTCAGGATGCTCACGTCAACGTCAGTGTTGTAATGTTCAGGGTGCTCACATCAACGTCAGTGTTGTAATGTTCAGGGTGCTCACATCAACGTCAGTGTTGTAATGTTCAGGGTGCTCACATCAACGTCAGTGTTGTAATGTTCAGGGTGCTCACATCAACGTCAGTGTTGTAATGTTCAGGGTGCTCACGTCAACGTCAGTGTTGTAATGTTCAGGGTGCTCACGTCAACGTCAGTGTTGTAATGTTCAGGGTGCTCACGTCAACGTCAGTGTTGTAATGTTCAGGGTGCTCACATCAACGTCAGTGTTGTAATGTTCAGGGTGCTCACATCAACGTCAGTGTTGTAATGTTCAGGGTGCTCACGTCAACGTCAGTGTTGTAATGTTCAGGGTGCTCACGTCAACGTCAGTGTTGTAATGTTCAGGGTGCTCACATCAACGTCAGTGTTGTAATGTTCAGGGTGCTCACGTCAACGTCAGTGTTGTAATGTTCAGGGTGCTCACATCAACGTCAGTGTTGTAATGTTCAGGGTGCTCACATCAACGTCAGTGTTGTAATGTTCAGGGTGCTCACATCAACGTCAGTGTTGTAATGTTCAGGGTGCTCACGTCAACTGCAGTAGTTAGTGGGTTTGATCCCACGTCATGTCAAAACAAAGATTTTTGATGCTTCTTCACGGAGTGAAGAGTAAGATCAAAGATTGGTTGAGTCAAAAAATAACTTCTTCTCAATATAGGTTAAAAGTGGCTCACTTTGTGTTAAGCAATAACCACTCACTCACTCACTCCCTCACTCACTCACCATTTTAACCTATATAAGACTTATTATTACCTGATCAGGACTCAACTGCCAGTTTAACCTACCTGTATATAAGACTTATTATTACCTGATCAGGTTTATATTGATTGATTGTTGTTTAGCTCCTAATGAGCAGTATATCATCTGATATTCATGACAAGAATATATTTACAAACATTGAAACATGTTGGTAAAAAAAGGTAGCACTGAGATGGACCTATAGCC
Source organism: Bathymodiolus brooksi (assembly GCA_963680875.1). Classification (NCBI taxonomy): domain Eukaryota; kingdom Metazoa; phylum Mollusca; class Bivalvia; order Mytilida; family Modiolidae; genus Bathymodiolus; species Bathymodiolus brooksi. The sequence goes on along the minus strand of OY804575.1, from coordinate 47,319,893 downwards.
TATAGGGGGGATGTTTTGATTGTCCCAATGATCACTTCAAAAAAACTATTGCTCTTTAAGAGCTGTAACAAGTTGTCATAACTTTTCAGTGGAAGGAGTGTGGCAATCTACAAACACAAGGCACTCCTCTATATCCTTTCCTAAGACAAATTGTATATCGGATCCATTCTTTCAAAGGGATAGTACCCTGAAGCAGAGAATATATGTCCTATTCTTATGCCATGGAGGTTCCCCAAATAGATCAGTGGAAAGTTAAACATTTTGAAGACTTGACAATTAAACAGTGCACAGATCTTGTAGATTATTTTGATAACATGATAAAGAACCATTACATGTTAATACTTAACCATGTTTTAGACTGTGTACACACACATAGAACTATTAGAGGAGGTTGACAAGTTGTGTCAATAAGGAAGGGCCAATACAACACTGGTTTCTACTAAACTTGTATGTACAGTCAATAACATGATTGCTTTGTCAATTTATCTTAGATTCTTTGATAATGGAGAATTCTACTCCAGTGTAGGAAACCAGATGTTTGTCCATTTCTCAATCATTCAGCATGTATTTTACCTTGACTGTAATGGTCAGTAATTATCATGGACCAATCAATTTACAATCTATTCTGTGGGATTATTGAATGATTTGTCATACTGAATGTTATACTTAAACACCTGATGTAATCAACTTCTATTGATAAAGCTAAACTTATTTTCTGAGATTGGTGATTTATTTCTCAACTTGTCATGTTTTATTCCATCAAACCCTGTCTTTCTGTACAATGGAGAATGGCTAGTAATTATGTAGCTAATATCTATCAATATGCAAATATCATATTAATGTACAGTGTGCCAACTTTACTTCAATTTTAGCCTAATTTGTACAAAAAAAGAAACTTGTCCTATGAAGTGATTTTTTATCCTTTTCATTGTTTGTGATAAGAAGATCTTTATACACTTTATCGTTTGTCTGGGTTAGATAATAAGTCATACTTATTTTTAACTCTAAGAGTACATTTAGAAGACTATGCATACATGTATATATTATTCCATACATTTTTTCTTTTTTCTGGGTTATTATAAGAAGACAACTTAATTTAAACACTAAGAGTACATTTAGAAGACTATGCATGTATATTATTCTCTTCTTCATACAAAGAAAAATTGGTTTATCTTTATGATTTTTAATGCCACTTTCAACAATATTTCAGTTATATCGTGGCGGTTAGTTTTATTGGTGAAGGAAACCGGAGTACCCGGAAAAAACCATTGACCTCCAGCTTGAGCGTTAAAAAACCAACATTTAAACATCTGATTTGTAGGTCCTGGTCCTTACTTTATATAAAGGGATAACAAATTATATTGTGACATTTGTTTTACAGGATTTACTGCTGTTTAGTGTTAAAACATAGAACTTATGATAAAAACTGAAGTAACAAAAAAATTGGAGTAACAAGACTTGACCCAGAGTAGCAAAGCTTGACCTGGAGTAACAAACTTTACCTGGAGTAACAAAAGACCTGGAGTAGCAAAGCTTGACCTGGAGTAACAAACTTTACCTGGAGTAACAAACTTTACCTGGAGTAACAAAAGACCTGGAGTAACAAACTTTACCTGGAGTAATAAAAGACCTGGAGTAGCAAACTTTACCTGGAGTAACAAAAGACCTGGAGTAACAAACTTTACCTGGAGTAACAAACTTTACCTGGAGTAACAAAAGACCTGGAGTAGCAAACTTTACCTGGAGTAACAAACTTTACCTGGAGTAACAAACTTTACCTGGAGTAACAAAAGACATGGAGTAGCAAACTTTACCTGGAGTAACAAACTTTACCTGGAGTAACAAACTTTACCTGGAGTAACAAACTTTACCTGGAGTAACAAACTTTACCTGGAGTAGCAAACTTTACCTGGAGTAACAAACTTTACCTGGAGTAACAAAAGACCTGGAGTAGCAAACTTTACCTGGAGTAACAAACTTTACCTGGAGTAACAAAAGACCTGGAGTAACACACTTTACCTGGAGTAACAAACTTTACCTGGAGTAACAAACTTTACCTGGAGTAACAAAAGACCTGGAGTAACAAACTTTACCTGGAGTAACAAACTTTACCTGGAGTAACAAAAGACCTGGAGTAACAAACTTTACCTGGAGTAACAAACTTTACCTGGAGTAACAAAAGACCTGGAGTAACAAACTTTACCTGGAGTAACAAACTTTACCTGGAGTAACAAAAGACCTGGAGTAACAAACTTTACCTGGAGTAACAAACTTTACCTGGAGTAACAAAAGACCTGGAGTAACAAACTTTACCTGGAGTAACAAACTTTACCTGGAGTAGCAAACTTTACCTGGAGTAACAAAAGACCTGGAGTAACAAACTTCCTACAAATGGTAAGTCAAAGCATTTAGCACATTTCAGTGTAAAAAAACAGTGATATGCAGTGTCAATGTGACCAAAATCAAACATGTTGGATATGTAGCAGTGAACTATGAGCCTGAAGATTTAAATATGATGCAACACTTAAAAGTAACCCACTACCATTATATAACTGTTAAAAGAATGGCTACTTAAAGACAAGGAGTTACTGCTGATATATAAAACATTACATAATTCTTTGACTGTAAGCCAATCAAAATTCTACTCTCATCATTCAGTGTTTGTTATAAGGCAGAAGTTGGTCAATCAGAATTCTACTCTCATCATTCATTGATTACTATAAGGTGGTAGTTGGCCAATCAGAATTCTGCTCTCACCATTCATTGATTGTTATAAGGTGGTAGTTGGCCAATCAGAATTCTACTCTCACCATTCATTGATTGTGGTAAGGTGGTAGTTGGCCAATCAGAATTCTACTCTCATCATTCATTGTTTGTTATAAGGTTTTTGTTGGCCAATCAACATTCTACTTTCCATTGGTATATCAGATAATGCTAATTGTTTTATGTTAATGCTGAACCTCAATAAATTAAATGTTGAAAGGTTTTTAATAGTGAAATTATGAATAATCAAGAAAGGAGATGCATTTGACCTAACATAATTTTATATTGTAGCTATATAAAAATGAGATGTTTCTGCAAAATGAATAATATTTCAAGTATTGCCAGTTCTGCAACTCAGGCTTATTTTAAATCATTTCATTAAATATATTTTCTGTAGAAACCACAGAGACAAACTTATGTGATCTTCAAGATTATATATTGTATCAGAAAACCCTGTATGACCATCATTACTAAAAAAAGATATGTTTTTCTAAAGGTTCAAAACTTGTACATTCTAAGACAGAATAAGCAGAACTAAATGATAATGAGTTATCTAGCATACTGGTATGTTCTGGATTTTCCTGCAATTTTTGTAACTTTTGGGATGATGAAATTAGACCAATTTTGACAATTATTGATACTAAAAAACATACTCATAGAGAACTCTAGAAATAGCCAGCTCCGTTTGTAATTTTATCATAACTCTCAATCCAAAATGGCTGACACAACTAAGTGTAAACATTTCTTCAAATGGTCAAACTGTCTATATTTTCAGATAAAATGAACTGAAATTTGAAATATCTACATGATTGATAAAAACAAATTGTATTAATTGTCATAATCAGGACAATTTGTTTGTATCAGATTAACACCTGTATTTTAAATAGCAAATTTGATCAGTAAATCAGTCAAACTTTCCCTAGTGAAAGGATACTTATTTATATAAGTATATGTCAATAGAATTGTAGTTAAACAATAAAAGCAGGTAGCCTATAGGTTCATAGTTGATTCAATCAGATAATCTAGTTTTATATCTACCTTATAGAGTCTTATTGTCTCTGAGAAATCAACCCAGATTTTACACACCACCTCCTTATAATACTAAATATAGCTCTATTAGATTATCTCTATAAATTTGTCTTAAGTTTAGGTATAAACCAGACTTTACTAGACATTAATATATCTAATAAGTTATTCTCATTCTGTGTTTTGTCTTTCTATGATACCCTCCGTCTTTGGATAATTTTCACCAAGTTCAGTATGTACATATTCCTGCCTTGTAGTAATATAACTATCTAGTATACTCAAACACTCCATTCGTTATATACTAATAAGATGTTTTGATTGAATAATTTTGGGGTGCAAGTATAAATCTTGTTCTCGAAAATGTTATTACCGTTAAGCCATATTATAATAGCCTTAGGGTGAATGTACAGTGGCCATTTTTTCAGCCGGGTAAGCATGGATAAGGGAAAGCTATTTCATTTAATCAACTCCTCTCACAGTTTTTTTTTACCCAGATCATTGAAATTGTAATCACTGTTGGCATAGATGATACTGGCATTGTAAAACTTTAAAGCACTGATGACTTCAATTCATTTTTTCATCAGTTTTTTCCACACAACCGGCAGTCATATTTCAGTAACATTTTTAAAAGAGTGAACATATTTGGTTGATTGATTTTTTTTGGCGACCAGTTTTAGTGGTGGAAGAAGCCAGAGTACCCAAAGAGAACCACTGACCATGGACAAGCAACTGGTAAACTTTATCACTTGCGGCTGCGAGTCGAGTGCACCCTTTTTTGTAATTTACAAAGCCAGGCGTGAACCCACGCCATATTGGTGATAGGCTTGTATGAGTTGTTAGGTAATCCAACTACCTAACTCAATGAGCCACCCGGGCCCTTGAACATATTTGATATTCTCAATTCTCCCGCATAGTTTTCAATTCTGGTATTAAATACTTCCATGCACATCACCCACCTTACATTTTAGAAGCATGTAAGAATTTTCATTGTTTGTAAGCTCTTTGCTAGTATTACCGTACTTGTCAAATAGCTCAAAATTACAGATTTAGCCAGATTAATTGTCTCAAATATACAACATAATGAGTGCCTTATGAGTCTCAGAACAAGCCAATGCCTTGAACACAGAAAATAACAAGAAATCAGGCAGAAATAACCTTTGACCCTTTTAGATGTGGCATGAATTGATAAGACATTGTAGCTTTATAAATAAGTCAGGATCAGAGTCTTCTAACAGGAAACATGGAGTAACGATGAGCTTGTTTACTGGCGAGATGCTGTAAAAATTGGATTGTCTAAATTGATTTTCATTAAAATTGTCTTGTACTATCTGCACGTACTTGACAGGAATATCAATACGCCCATATATTGGTAGGTACTTAAGACAAATATTTATATTCTGACAGTTGATGGGATTTAATTGATAAACAGTTATTGAAATAGAAAAAAAAACAGTTCAAGAAGTGGGCTTTGATGAAGATAAAAACATGATTTGTATCAGAGATTATAGAAGAAAAAAATACTATTTTGGTTAATATATAGCAGTACATGAAAGTGCTAATTCATTGTGAGGTGGTGGATATACATCACATTCCCTGTACAATGTTAGTAGGAAATACTAACCACATATGTAATCCTGTACAAATATATCGGTAAATCTCAATTAAAAAAAAATCTCGCACGGAAGCTAGTTTTTTTTATGTACCAGATATTTTATGCAAAAAACTGCAGTATCTGACAACGATTCAAGGTATTTCTTGTGCAAAGAACTGTGTATCTTGTGCGGAAGCCTCAATTTCCTTTTGGAATGTGTGAGAAAATAACATACTCTCATAACTGAAATCTATATTCATTGAGTTAAGAGGATTCAAGTCTGTATCATGGTGGCTACCTAGGAATATTTTGTCTGTCTATATAAACATTGTTTATCCCAGGAACAATAGTAAACAAACATGATTATGGTGATATTTAAAATCTCCTCAACAATGTCCATCCTGTCAAATAAATAACTGATAATTATCTTACTACTGTCATAACATTTGTCATTTCTTGTAGTCTTCTGTGAACTGAGGTTTGTTGTACTTTAGCTAGTACAGATGTAGTTACAAGTATATATTACTGAGAACTTATTATTGTATTTATAATATTGTAATTATGTCATGTAAACAGTCACATGTAAATTGTTTTGAGTCGTAATTACCACTTAAAATATTGTAATTACGTTATGTAAGCAGTCATGTGTGTATTGTTTCTGTTATTGCATGTCGCCACCATGACTTGGTTGACTGTTATGGAATATCTGTGTCACAAATGATAACGGATATGTTCCACTTGTTGTAAACACTTCCCGGTCCTTTCCTCATTCATAACTTGTCACCGGGTTTGTAACTAGATTAACACGATGGGTGCCACTAGTGGAGCAGGAACTGCCTACCCTTCCGGATCACCTGACCTCACCCCTGGTTTTTAGTGGGGTTCTTCTTACTTGATCTTTAGTTTTATGTGTAATGTTTTGTAGATCATTGTTTGTTCTTTTTCTTTTGGCCATTGTTTTGTCTGTTCTTCTTTGATTTACAGATTCTGATTACCTCCCTTTGGTATCTTTTGGCCATTGTTTTGTCTGTTCTTCTTTGATTTACAGATTCTGATTACCTCCCTTTGGTATCTTTTGGCCATTGTTTTGTCTGTTCTTCTTTGATTTACAGATTCTGATTACCTCCCTTTGGTATCTTTTGGCCATTGTATTGTCTGTTCTTCTTTGATATACAGATTCTGATTACCCCCCCCTTTGGTATCTTTTGGTCATTGTGTTGTCTGTCTTTCCCTGATATACAGATTCTGATTACCCCTTTGGTATCTTAGATATACAGATTCTGATTACCTCCTTTTGGTATCTTCAAACTCTTCTAATTGTACCAGTAAATTACAACAATGAACTGCTAGATTAATCAGATGACTAATTAGGTTTGATATTTATTATAATTAATTACATATGGAGTTGTTACACCTCACCAGAAATATAATAAAGATATGTGTGATAATATTGATATAGATAGCTATATTTAATGTTATACAATTAGTAGTCAACACTAAACACCTCTAATTCATATTCTTCTCCTTGCCTCTACTAAACTTATTGAGAATTTTAAAAATTAATGATAATTCTGAGGGAAAATGTATATTTTATTATACATATGTATCTGGAAACCAATATTAATATAGTAGAAATGGTAAATTAATATTTTGATGGTTATGGCCAGGTAATGTTACTAATTAATTAGCCACTTCAGTTTATACCTGGAGCTTGATAATGAATGAATTATTAGAAAGAGAAGCTTTAATAAAACTATTGATAGCTAATTTAGTGGGCACGACACGTTTCGTAATTGTATTTGTTAATGGTGACAAATTCATGCAGATTTTGAATGACAATATGCAAATGAATATATTTTTTCTTATTTGAAATTTCTTGTCTTTTTAATTATTCAGCACAAGATCCACATTTTTTGTCATGATAATCATGGTATCTAATAGGACATTTTTTTGTTCAAAGATTATTAACTGTTGAATTTTCAATATTTGAATGCTCCAAATTCTTTATTTTTTTCTCCCCAAAATGAAAACTTATGCTTATTTGTAAATTTTATATCTTTTGCCTTTCTGGCTGTGAAGTTGATATTTTTTTGTACAATTTTGCTTTGCGGCACTGTTTTAATTAAGGAATTTGTTTTTAAAGAAAGTGATGCAGACTTTTGTCTTTTTCTGCATCAGCTGTTTGACTATTTTCATTGGAATAACACTGAAAAATGGTTGAAAACCTTTCAATATGATCACATCTATATAAAAAGATGACAGGAACTTCAAAATAATTTGAAGCATTTAAGAATAATATCCAAAATAAAAGTGGTGTGATTCTTATGTTGTTCAGTATATAATACAAAAGTCCTTAGTGTAACTAGAAGATGAAGAACGACAATAAAAGCACTGTTCTGTAAAAGTTTCAAGTTGATTTTCATTCATTTATATCAAACTATACAACAAAACTCCATAAAAAGTTATATCAAACTATGCAAAAAACTAAGTATCAATGTGAAATAGATTAGTTAGTTGTTTGTTAAAAGAAGAATTAAATCAAACTTCATAAAAAAATAAACAAAAAATAAACAACATTTATTGTGTATCTTACTTTGTGTGAAGATTTCTAAGTCCTCCTTATATCTATAAGTATTGTTTTGTCAGCTGTCACTTTGACCTACAGTGGTATTTTATAGGTGTTGATCTTAGGTGTGGGTCTTGAAAATGTGCTAATTTGTGTTTCACTGTCTGGAGTGTTTTGGTTAACATATTAAACATTTTGTTTCAAATTAAATACCCACTGAAAGATTACAAAAGAAAAATAGACAAAACAATCATGAAGGAATCGAAAATGTCGGAACATGTTTACTGCTGTGATATAAAGATGTGGTTCAAGATGTCAGAACATGTTTACTACTGTGATATAAAGATGTGGTTCAAGATGTCAGAACATGTTTACTGCTGTGATATAAAGATGTGGTTCAAGATGTCAGAACATGTTTACTGCTGTGATATAAAGATGTGGTTCAAGATGTCAGAACATGTTTACTGCTGTGATATAAAGATGTGGTTCAAGATGTCAGAACATGTTTACTGCTGTGATATAAAGATGTGGTTCAAGATGTCAGAACATGTTTACTGCTGTGATATAAAGATGTGGTTCAAGATGTCAGAACATGTTTACTGCTGTGATATAAAGATGTGGTTCAAGATGTCAGAACATGTTTACTGCTGTGATATAAAGATGTGGTTCAAGATGTCAGAACATGTTTACTGCTGTGATATAAAGATGTGGTTCAAGATGTCAGAACATGTTTACTGCTGTGATATAAAGATGTGGTTCAAGATGTCAGAACATGTTTACTGCTGTGATATAAAGATGTGGTTCAAGATGTCAGAACATGTTTACTGCTGTGATATAAAGATGTGGTTCAAGATGTCAGAACATGTTTACTGCTGTGATATAAAGATGTGGTTCAAGATGTCAGAACATGTTTACTGCTGTGATATAAAGATGTGGTTCAAGATGTCAGAACATGTTTACTGCTGTGATATAAAGATGTGGTTCAAGATGTCAGAACATGTTTACTGCTGTGATATAAAGATGTGGTTCAAGATGTCAGAACATGTTTACTGCTGTGATATAAAGATGTGGTTCAAGATGTCAGAACATGTTTACTGCTGTGATATAAAGATGTGGTTCAAGATGTCAGAACATGTTTACTGCTGTGATATAAAGATGTGGTTCAAGATGTCGGATTGAAATAAAATAAAAACATAAATACAATTGACACTTTCAGTAAACAAGCTGAATGACATTATGCACTTTCAGTAAACAAGCTGTATGACATGATGCACTTTCAGTAAACAAGCTGTATGACATGATGCACTTTCAGTAAACAAGCTGTATGACATGATGCACTTTCAGTAAACAAGCTGTATGACTTGATTGTGTGACTATCCGTGTCTTGTTTACAACCTTATTCCAGAAAACATGTTTCACAATTTCAGAGTCAAATTGTATTGTCCATATATAGTGTAAAATATAATAGAGAATAGATTCTTAAAAACAATTAAGGAGACCTGTATGAACCATGTTCATTCTTAATAAGAAGTTGGAGTGTATTCTCTTGCTTAACACATTTCCATCCACAATTTTTTTTCATTGATATGTTAATAAATTGCTGGGAATGGGAGGGGGACAAAATCCAAATAGTTTGTTAGCTTTTCACAAACTACTTGTATGTATTGATGATATGATGTAATGGTTTGGTGTGCATTGAACTGTCAGTCTTCACTGTTTGTCTTCACTTGTTTCTATACAAATTAATTAATTTTCTGGTTGATGTATTGAGTAGACCTATTTTGTGTTTCACCTGTTTTACTGAAGATTTTACTTTTATAGGAGGATTCTTCCTGGCTTCAACATTGATTCATAGACATAAGAAATAGAAAATTCATAACAAATTTGATTAGAAACAGTATTTTGATATGTACAAAATGTTTTTTAAAAGCCAATTGTTATGCATAAGTTGTTTGGTATTTTGGTTTAATTTTTCACAGTAATCAATGGTGACAACATGGTACATATTAATTACAATACCTATGAATGAATAATCAATGGACAACAAGATTGGTTATGTGTCATCTTTACTTCAAACTTCTTCTAAATAATTAATGATTTTTATCAAGTTATATAATCTGAGGGGAGCGGGGTGGGGAATCTGAATTGAAAAAAAACATGGATTATAATAAAACATTGTAAGCTATAGTGTGGCTTCCCAACTTATGTACAAATGTGAAATAAATAGGAATAATTTAGTTAAGTATTGATACATATTTTGTACATACAGAAAACATGTAATTTTTGTGTTTTAATATTTTAACACTGCTACAAATAGTAACTCCATTTAGACATACAAAATGTCGGTAATGTTATTCAGTCTTGTGTTTTAACATAGACTTGACTTTTTAGAGGCAAGAGATGTCATTTAAACTTGTATTTAAGGTAGACTTGACTCTTTAAAAGCAGGAGGTGTAATTTAGTCTGGTATTTTATGGTAGACTTGACTCTTTAGAAGCAGGAGATGTCATTACATTGTGAAAGGCTGGTTACTTTTATAATGTACACTATGTAACCAATATCATTTTATACCAATAGCTGTAAGGATTACTTCCCCTGAAATTTGAAAAGCATGAGAATATTGATATGTGAAAGGTCAGAACAGATTTTGGTAAAAAGGTTTCAATTTAGCGATAATTTTGCACAGCTTTTGTCCTGTATATTAAGATTTTTAGAATGGATGTTTGTGTTATTAGAAACCAGACACTTTGAATGATTATTTGTGTCATCAGAAGTAAGAGTTCTGAATTAATTTGTGTCATCAGAACAAAGTTGAAACAAGAAGTAGACCATTTAGTCTTTGAAACTTTTTTTTTTATCTTATAATTCAAAATGCTCATTTTCTTATACATGTATTTACACATCACCAATCTTTCCTGTCATTTCCCCCTAATTTACTAATGATTACCAGTTTGGTATCCTTATTTTTCTTAATATTATTAACTTAAGCTTAATTTCAGGCTTTAGTCAACATCAAATGAAACATTCAACTTGTTTTTGTTTGTCTTGTTTGTTTGATGTGGTTGATTCTGTTAAGTTCCACACAATTTTCTAACAAATAAGTCTGTCAAGGTCTCAGTTAGGTCTGTCAAAGGTCTCTGTTAGGTTTTGATGCTGATTATATTTAATTGCTGCTCTAGTGGTCAGCTAAAATCATAGCCTTTCTTTTCTTAGTCAGCTCAATATTAAGTTGGCCTTTTACAGGGTATAATTATACCTAGTTAGGTTGGGATCAACAATTGGACAAGTTTTAAAGGATCTATGTTTTTGATGGTTTTTAGATCTAATTTTTTTTATAGTTAGTACCTTACTGTTAATTTTGTATCTTATTATCTCTTATAGTTTATTGTTTATGGTTTATGGTGTTTAACGCCACTTTCAACAATATTTCAGTTATATCGTGGCGGTCAGTTTTATTGATGGAGGAAACCGGAGCACCCGGAGAAAATCACTGACCTGTGGCCAGTCACTGACAAACTTTATCACATATAGCTGTATCGAGTACACCTCGCCATGAACAGGATTCGGACTCACAACGTTAGTGGTGATAGGCACTGATTGCATTAGTAGTTGTAAATCCAACTATCATACGATCATGATCACGACAGCCTCTTTTTTTTTTATGGGTATTTATCATCACTTTTCAGTAACTTTTTTTGTAATGTTGTGACTACCAGACTTACTGGGGGAGGAGGGGATCCTGGATAGTTATAATTAAATGATCTGTGAAACCCCTTACCTTTGATCTAAGTCTTAAAGTCTTAACACCTGAGGTAGTCATAAAGAAGTCAATGACCTTTACCACTCCCCCATCCAGCCAGTCATCCAGGCCCCATTAGCATCTTTCAAAAGTTGTATATACATTTTGTATATGATATGTTGGGTTAAAGAGATATAATGAGAACTATTCTTGATAGTACTTACATAAGACATTAGTGTCAAAAAACAACCAAATATACATTAAAAAGATACCAAGTTTTTAAATGTACCAGGCATTATCAAATGTACCAGTATTTGACTGACACCTAAAATTGATGGTTTTAAAAATGCAGATGCCATCCTTGATTCATATATAACTGGTAATAGACTTTTAGTCAGGTTTTCTGTTTTTATCCATTGGACATTATAAGATCATTTAAGATATGAACAATAACAAAGAGTCAGGTAAGATATTGTGATCACTTTGGAACCGTTGTAGTGGTCTATCATCTTCATACTCATCGCCATCGTCCAGGAACTTTTACATTTTATTCTTCTCTGAAACCACTTGGCCGATTGAAGTACAACAGCATATTATAATACTCTTGTTGTTTCAAAGATTTATTAGGGGGTCCAAATTGGGCCAATGACCAAAATTTGTTACTTTTATTTTAAGTTGAATTTTGATAGTTTATTTCATTAGAATCCTTTTGTATTTTCAAACAGATTTGACCTAGCTCTTGTGTTTTACAGATAAAAGGGTCAAAAGGGGACAGGGATCAGAGGGACTCAAAAGGAACCTACACCAAAAATGATAACTTTTTTTATGGAAAGTTCATTGAATTCTTTTGAATAATTCCTGTCTGAAGTGTTCCAACAGATTTTTTGTATGATAGGACAAAAACAGACCAACACATATTTTTTTTTTATTATTTTAAGTCCTATTTTAAAGGGTTAGAGTTTAACATTAGAACCCTATGTGAATATTAATGAAACAATTATTCTCAAAATGTATATTAGCGTGCAAGATGCATTGATGGAATTTCTATTTCTTTTAATTAAAATTGTGGGTAAATATCTTAAGCTTAGTTGTCATAAAACTGTCTTTAAGTATGATTGTTGTCAGAATGCAGAAGTTTGTTTCTGTCATTTCTGCTTTATTTAACACATGATTAAAACCATAATATCAACTGTACAGTACTTTCAATATATACTTCCCCTAATCTCTTTTTATGTCCCGGCCACTTAGTGGCCGGGACATATAGTGTTACCCATGTCCGTAATTCCGAAATAAAACAATTGCGACCACTTTTTTTCGCTATGCTTTGGGATATTGACTTAATATTTGGTATGTGGGTGTATAATGATGAGTTACAGATCAAGTTTACATTTTGTTCTGGTCCAATGACTTTTGGCAGAGTTATGGCCCTTGGACTTTGAAATTTGGCCAAATATTTAGTTGTCACCACTTTTTTTCACTATGCTTGGAGATATTGACTTGATTTTTGGTATATGAGTGTATAATGATGAGTTACAGATCAAGTTTACATTTCGTTTCAGTCCAATGATTTTTGGTCGAGTTATGGCCCTTGGACTTTGGAATTTGGCCAAATATTTAGTTGTCACCACTTTATTTCACTATGATTTGAGATATTGACTTGATTTTTGGTATGAGAGTGTATAATCATAAATTACAGATCAGCTTTGAAATTCATTTGTTATCCTTAGCCTATTACTGAGGGAATTAAAAAAGGGTGAAACATTTGCGAGCCTCCTTAATATTCACGGTGGGGACATTCGTGTCGTTCCGACGCATCTAGTTTGATTTTATTTAATTCTTATTAAAAATGAAACTGCACAAGTTTCTTATTAAAAATGAAACTGCACAAGTTTGAATTATAACCAGAGCATCACCCACTCACTCAATAAAATATTTTGACACACTTGAAATATATGTGAAATGTAATAAGTTACAATTGATGATGTCAGAAGAATAGTAAATAAAAAAAAATATAAAGCTACATGTAATAGCATTTAGGTGTTTAGGAGGATACTGTAGGGAGGCCTTACATGTTATAGCATTTAGATATGTAGGACACTGCAAGGAGACCTTACACACATTTTATTGGATCAAACATAAATGCAAACATTTTAAACAAGGAAAATCACAGTTATAAACAAATATCTGACATTCAGCATAAAATATTTCATTGCAATTTGATAGAATTTGATCAAATCTGATTTTTTTTCTCATTAACTATTGAAATTTGAAAGTACCTAAGTTGAAGAAAGAGGAACAAAGGTACTTTACAAGCTGTAGTAACCACTATAATTGATGTCTCGTTGCTGCTATGTATGTTTTGTTACCAACCATATAAATTTGATTAAATATCATTTTAGACAGATTTTCCAAAGTAAAAATTGTGTTATTGGAATGATGATCAGGTACAATTGAATCTCATTGTGACGAAGTTGAAGGCAGCTATGATTTTACTTAGAAATATCAGAATACTCTAGTCATCTGAATTAAATTAAAGCTGAACACTACTTCGGATGAACCCAATTTTTAGTTTCAGTTATCCCAGGACTTAGAAATAACATTCCTTGGTCCATTCTGTTCGAGCATTAAAGTTCTTTTACTTATTTCAGAAACTCCTTAATCATACAGGTTATTTTTATTACAAGATATTAAGATTCCAAATGTCCAAACGTCCGTATCCACCATTTTGTCCTCCAGAGTCTCTGATTGGCTGACACCTAAGATAAATATTCTTAGCAGTAGCAACCAAAGAGGACTAAATTTAGTATTGACAGTGTCCTGTTGATTCCTGTTCAGAATTATTAGTGATAGGTCCAAACATCACACAATTTTCAGATGCCAATTTTTTAAAATTCTTTCATTTCACAAAATGGCCATCATTTATTCTACGTTCATTTTAGTATCAAACAAGAAAAAGCTGTGTTTGTTGTCTACTTGTAGCTTAGATTCTGATGGGAACCAGTTATTATTTCTAACTTTAGTACTCAGATGGGAATTTCTCCAGAAACAAAAGTGATTGTTTAACGATAACATACACGTTTATGAAAAGCATCAACTTATCGTCCCTCTGCTGACTTATTTTTATTACATTCTCACGGTGTGGTAGGGAATTTCTATATTAGTCTGAATACCACATGAATTGGTGCTATTCGCTTGGTTAATCCCTTCAACAGAATCAATTACATTTTTGTCTCCATGTTTCCGCAGGGAAATCAGACATGTGACCACTTTGGACATTGATTACAGTTGACATAGAAATTGACGCTGATTTTATGTTACAAACAACTGTCAGATCTGTCTTATTACTTTTTTTCTGTTTTCAATTGCTACTTTTTATGTAACCTTTTGTAATTAAGCATATTATCACTGATGCAACAGGATGTTTTGATTTGTTTCATTGTTTTACGGTTGCTAGGCGATAATTAATTTCATCACCATGTCTATTGTTGGAAATTTTAGGACTTTTTTACTGGTATTACAAAATAAGATGCTTGAAGTATAATAAGTATGCCTGGAGTATTAACCTCTTAGATGAGGGTCTGTCATTGACATGATTATATGGTACAGTAGTCACCCCTTCTTTTAAGGCCACTCCCACCAAAGGCCATCTCTCTTATCAGACCAGATTTCAGAATCACTAAGATAGTAAAATACTACCAAATTATGGTAAGTATGGTTCTTCTGTCTGTAATAGGTTATTACATTGATTGATAATAATTAATGTATTGTAAAAATTTCTGGTCAGAAACAATTTGTATAATACTGGTAATATATAATATGGTATATAATATATATTACTGTATGTCCTACCTAATTCAAAAAGTCATATTTTAGCAATATTTTACAGGAAATGTGAGTAACCTACCACTTTTTCCTCTGATTACCAAAAACTCACAATCGTAATTGAATCACCAGAACATTGGATACAATACTACTTTTTCTTTCAAAAACTACCCCAAAACAATGCTTTTATTAAGATTTTATATATTATAGCATGTTAGATTTCACTGGATGGAAAACTGCAACGGTAAAAAAAAAAAACATGTAAAAATCTATCATTTATCTAAAAATTGATGTAATATTATATTACAATTTAACACAACATTTAATTGAAAAATATCAACATTAATACAATCTCTATATTATTTTATAATTCCCTGATATAATAATAATCTGTTAAACATGCGAATGTCCTATCAAAGTCATTTTTGTAGTATATATTATATTTTTCTGGTATATTATTTATGACCTAACCTAGTGCAATACAGTTAAAACAATTTATAAAATACACAAATGTACATCATTGTTTTTAATTTTTGAGGTAGAAACACACAGTAGGGATTTAAAATGCATATTTTAAGAGGGAAAATCTTGATTAAAAGGTTTTGATCTTCAAGGATCTTGTATCACAAATCAACCCAAGTAAGTTAATGCATTTTATTATCCATGTTTTCTAAATTTTCACTTTCATCATTACCTTATCAAGCAACGATCATGATGTGAGAAATTATCATTGTTTTCTATGTACAACTACGAGATGTTATACTGACATGAGTGACATTGACTTGACAATTAACTCAATAAACATATTAAGTGGAAAATATGTAAAACAATATTTTTAAATTGCTCCAAAATTAAATGTGTTTAATTGTTTTATTGATAAATATAAGTATTTAACTTCTACCCAATACAAATTATCCTTGTTGATTTTAAATTAGACAATTCTATTTTCTTCAGAACCATTTATATACTATAATAACTATTTCTCAGGAGCTTATATGGGAGACTTTGTCCCCACTGGGCACTACATGGGCCTGATTGGATCTTTAGATTCCTAGTCTACAAAATGTACACCCCACAAACATAGTCCTGCATCTGCATCTGAGATTATCATATTTAAATATATGATAGACATCATGTTTAATAAGAATGAACTTTTATTTTCGTACTTTTACTGTACTTTTACCATGCTGATCTGATTAGGATCAGTATATGATTATTTACACCACTTGTCATACACAGAAAGTGAAAACATTCATTTGACAAAAGGTCAAACTGTTGATGTTGAGAAGTAATACCAACTTGTCACTAACTTGGGAAGGAAGGATTCCTTATAAAATACACTACCAAACTCTAAGTTTCAAGTTCACTTTCATATAATACGTTGTTTCAGTTTTAAAATAATTTAATATTTACAATTTCATTGATGAAGTTTTATTTTGTTTTTACTGATTTTTTTACAAGAAAATGTCAAAACACCACCAATTAGTATTGAAATGTCAGTGTAGAAATCAATGTTGACATGATCAATGTGAAACAAATCTTCTGATTTCTGATTGTTAGTAGTTATGTAAAATCTACAGAAAAATCCTAGTTATGTACAAATGAGTTTACTAATTGATTAAGTTGGGACCTGTTTTTAACTAATATAGAGCCCCTTGAGGATCAATACTAATATTAATTATAGCATTTAGTAATTAACTTGTAGTATGGTATCTATAACTGGTCAAAATAACTGTGGTCTTGTTAAAGAAGATTGGGCAGTAGTTGTTTCCTGGTGTGAAATAGCTATTTCTTTTTATTATGATTTGGAATATTCTATGTAATTCTGATAATTGTTAAAAAATAATATTTTTGTTGTCATTATTTTTTTTGAAATGTGGGATGACTTTATGATGAGTAGTGTTTTCCTTGGTCTTACAGAATGTCAGTGGCAATGTACACAATATGTTGTATTACAGAATTCATTGTCTCAGATACACATGCAAATATATAAATTATGTCTTCCAAAAATCATTCAAATCTAATAATTCAAATAAAAAAAAAAGGAAATATAAGAACTAAGCTATTAAATCACAGTTCTTTAATTGTCTTATTTTATTTGTAGAAAATGTCGTTGTAGTTCTATGGTTGAATGTGGATGATAAACCATTATTAAATACAGGATTATGTAATATAAACTTTATACCAATGTCAGAGCAAGTGTCAGAAAACTCTGTAATACACATAATTTACTGTAAGACATGAAGGCAGTCATCTGGAATGTTTAGATTTTTATAATATAGTAATTTGAATGTAACTCCAGGAAGGCAGAGCTGTTAGATGTCATGTTAACAAGATGATTTTTTGTAAAAGGGGTTTGCTTATATGATTTGGCTTGTGGCAAATTAGTTTGCAGACATGTTCAGTAAATGAAAGTGAGAGACTATTTAACTTTATACTGCTGTATTCTTTTAAGCAAATGCTAACCAAATGTTTTTCTAAGGTGGACATTTTTCAGAGAAACGATAACAATTGCTGATAAGTATTTTGAATGTTGTCATATTTGGCAATATTTAATAAATAGAACAATGTTATTAAAATTAGATGTTTGTTGCATCTTTTTCTTGCCCTGTCTATTTGTTTTAGTGATACAGTAATATCTAATAACATCCTATATAAAATCAAGTCAGGGATTCAACCTACCAATCAATAAAAAGCTTACCAAATTTTGAGGCATGAAGGCCGAGTGCATGCTGAGAGCTATTGTCTGATTGGTCAATATATTTAACTGTCTTGCATATGATTGGATGGTCAAAGATGAATGAAAGATTACCTGACATGACTCCAAGCAGAATGCTGTTTGATGCTAGAATGAAAGATCATCGGACATGACCCCAAACAGAATGCTGTTTGATGCTAGAATGAAAGATTACCTGACATGACCTCTGACATGACCCCTGACATGACACCAAGCAGAATGCTGTTTGATGCTAGTGTATCAACAAAGAAAAAAATAAAACAATTAAACACCTAATTTTAATTTGATTATAAATAGAATAACAATGTAATATTCTAGTAATTTACTCAAATTCTCCATGGGTGAGTGAGTGATTGTTGTTTAACACCATTTTTCAGCAATATCATGATGAGAACCAGTTACTTTTTGATAAATTGGTGATGATGCTGCTTTTATGCTTTTATACTAAGACATGCTGAGCTGCAGTTTTATGGTGCTAACTCGCCTGCTTTTATACTAAGATATGCTGAGCTGGAGTTTTATGGTGCTAGATCACCTGCTTTTATACTAAGACATGCTGAGCTGCAGTTTTATGGTGCTAACTCGCCTGCTTTTATACTAAGATATGCTGAGCTGGAGTTTTATGGTGCTAACTCGCCTGCTTTTGTACTAAGACATGCTGAGCTGAGATAACCCTACACAGGATCAAACCTTACTGCTCTGGAGGAAACCCCATTCTAACAATCACACTACAGAGGTAGTTGACCCAACACAGGATCAAACCTTACTGCTCTGGTGGAAACCCCATTCTAGCAATCACACTACAGAGGTAGTTGACCCAACACAGGATCAAACCTTACTGCTCTGGAGGAAACCCCATTCTAACAATCACACTACAGAGGTAGTTGACCCAATACAGGATCAAACCTTACTGCTCTGGAGGAAACCCCATTCTAACAATCACACTACAGAGGTAGTTGACCCAACACAGGATGAAACCTTACTGCTCTGGTGGAAACCTCATTCTAGCAATCACACTACAGAGGTAGTTGACCCAACACAGGATCAAACCTTACTACTCTGGAGGAAACCCCATTCTAACAATCACACTACAGAGGTAGTTGACCCAACACAGGATCAAACCTTACTGCTCTGGAGGAAACCCCATTCTAACAATCACACTACAGAGGTAGTTGACCCAACACAGGATCAAACCTTACTGCTCTGGAGGAAACCCCATTCTAACAATCACACTACAGAGGTAGTTGACCCAACACAGGATCAAACCTTACTGCTCTGGAGGAAACCCCATTCTAACAATCACACTACAGAGGTAGTTGACCCAACACAGGATCAAACCTTACTGCTCTGGTGGAAACCCCATTCTAACAATCACACTACAGAGGTAGTTGACCCAACACAGGATCAAACCTTACTACTCTGGAGGAAACCCCATTCTAACAATCACACTACAGAGGGTAGTTAACCCTACACAGGATCAAACCTTACTGCTCTGGTGGAAACCCCATTCTAACAATCACACTACAGAGGGTAGTTAACCCTACACAGCATTTAAGTTTTGTTTAGAAACAGGTGATATTAAATAATTATACAATTATTTTATGGACCAATGGAGCAAATTTATTTCTGTTTGTAGGGACATATAAAACCTTGAAGCTTATAATACCTATGAATTAAACTGAGCATTCTAATCAATGGCATGTTTACTTTTTTAACAGGAAATTCAGATTTATAGTAAATATAGTATTATAGAAAAGGTCATAATTTACTTTATTTTAATTGCCTTGTGTTGATAGTTTAATGAAACTCAGTTTTGAATTTCCAAGTATTAATCCATACTGTTAAACAGTTAAATCTATATATTTTATGCTACAATTCAATAATTTGATGTCAACCCTTGATGTTAGTTATTTCTATCAATCTTTAACATAATGATTTTAATTCAAGATCATTAATTTTGAAAAGTTAAAGTAACACTATATCATGAAGATGATAATATATTGTAATGACACTTTTTTTTAAAGTAAATATTTAAAGTAAATTTAGCTTTTTCTTTTTTAATTCTAGTGTTTATACTTTTGTATCATGCATTGTTTTTATATTTATCCATACGGTATGTCTTAATTAAAAAATAAATAAAATTCATTGAACAAAAAAAAAAGATTAATTGTAATAAAAGTGTCTTACCTTATTTTTCAAAGAGACAATATTTTTAAGAAGTCCAATCTGTTGTTATTAAGAGTTAAGTAATTATAACTATGTATGGTGTTGTTCACCTGTCCACCAGTATGTTGTCTTCCTACAGCAGAGTCCCTATCATTATGAACACACACAGAAAAGTGGTATTTTCCTCTGAATGTTAAAATAGGTATGTGTTATTATTGGTTGTGTTGTCATTAGGCTGATTTCCTAACAATATCTACAGCTTCCTATCCTACATTTACTTTGTATTAATATTTACCTTTCTAGCTAATATTTCACTCATTTTATTTTCCTCTATAACTTTATTTTATGGGATTTTTTATCTGATTTTTGTAGCCGCAACAATGAAAAAATTAGGTGAGATATTGATGCATGAATGGACATTCATGTTCAATTAAAATCTTAGTTAATTGACTAATTATTAGTGGGGAAAGAGTTGTAAATAATAATAACAAATGTATCATTGTTTTCAATATTGACTTGAAATTTAAATCTTGAAAAGAAAAGGAAATAAAAGTTTTGTTATAAATTGATTTATGTCTGATGGAGAGATAAAGATATTCCTGTTCCTATAAGTCAGGAAATATTGAGGTAAATTTTACTGTCAGAGATAAAGATATTCCTGTTCCTATAAGTCAGGAAATATTGTGGTAAATTTTACTGGCAGATATAAAGATATTCCTGTTCCTTTAAGTCAGGAAATATTGTGGTAAATTTTACTGGCAGATATAAAGATATTCCTGTTCCTATTAGTCAGGAAATATTGTGGTAAATTTTACTGGCAGAGATAAAGATATTCCTGTTCCTATAAGTCAGGAAATATTGAGGTAAATTTTACTGTCAGAGATAAAAATATTCCTGTTCCTATAAGTCAGGAAATATTGTGGTAATTTCTACTGTCAGAGATAAAAATATTCCTGTTCCTTTACTCATCCAGTGAAATGAGATTATTGCATCTTAAATAAAGAGCAATCATTTTTGAGTGCATTGAGAAGCTATTTTATCATATATTTTCTTTTACTTGAGTAACTTTATGATATTCATTAGGCGAGGCTTCCTGTCATTTATGTAGTTTTCGTCTTCTCCATTTTACAGATTCATTATAATTTGAAGATTATATATATTCATTGGTAACTAAGCTGAAGGTTTTGCTCCTCGTTCAGGAAGCACAAAACTAACTATAAACCATGGCTTTGCTTTACATTAAAATTAAATATTTCAGTTTCAAAATGAAATAAAACATCAATTTGATGGACCATTTTGTTCCTGGAACATGGTATATACACGAGATATACATATTGTGTTGGTGCAATTGTTTGTATCATGTATTTTCAGTTGTGTAAATGGTATCACTACGAGATACATAGTATCAAGTAGTGATGCTGTTTACACAACTGCAGAGAAGAGCAGCACGATTCGTTACAAACAGGTACCATAATAAATCATCGGTTAATGACATGCTGGGAAATCTGAAGTGGCATACATTGGAAGAGAGAAGGACAAATGCAAGATTAACGATGTTGTATAAGATAAAAAAACCCAAAGAAGTCAATATCGAAGCAGATCACAAATTAATACCAACTAACAGGAAACTTAGAAATACAAACAGTAACTGCTTCCAGTTACCATCATGCAATACAACAACCAGGAAAGAATCCCGAGAACAATCTGGGATTGGAACACCTTACCCAACTCAGTGACCGCCGCAAGTAGTCTCGAATCCCTCAAGAGGCTACTAGCCACCAAGTAAAATATTCTGTCATTCTGTTTTTATTCTCACTGTAAATATGTAAAGCACCGATTTAACTCATCCAATACATGCGCACACCTAAAGTGACAGAATAGTCAGCCAGATGATGGTGGTCACAGTATGGTAGAAGTAGAAGTAGTCAGCCAGATAACGGTGGTCACAGTATGGTAGAAGGAGAAGTAGTCAGCCAGATGACGGTGGTCACAGTATGGTAGAAGTAGTCAGCCAGATAACGGTGGTCACAGTATGGTAGAAGTAGAAGTAGTCAGCCAGATGACGGTGGTCACAGTATGGTAGAAGTAGTCAGCCAGATGACGGTGGTCACAGTATGGTAGAAGTAGTCAGCCAGATGACGGTGGTCACAGTATGGTAGAAGTAGTCAGCCAGATGACGGTGGTCACAGTATGGTAGAAGTAGTCAGCCAGATGACGGTGGTCACAGTATGGTAGAAGTAGTCAGCCAGATGACGGTGGTCACAGTATGGTAGAAGTAGTCAGCCAGATGACGGTGGTCACAGTATGGTAGAAGTAGTCAGCCAGATGACGGTGGTCACAGTATGGTAGAAGTAGTCAGCCAGATGACGGTGGTCACAGTATGGTAGAAGTAGTCAGCCAGATGACGGTGGTCACAGTATGGTAGAAGTAGTCAGCCAGATGACGGTGGTCACAGTATGGTAGAAGTAGTCAGCCAGATGACGGTGGTCACAGTATGGTAGAAGTAGTCAGCCAGATGACGGTGGTCACAGTATGGTAGAAGTAGTCAGCCAGATGACGGTGGTCACAGTATGGTAGAAGTAGTCAGCCAGATGACGGTGGTCACAGTATGGTAGAAGTAGTCAGCCAGATGACGGTGGTCACAGTATGGTAGAAGTAGTCAGCCAGATGACGGTGGTCACAGTATGGTAGAAGTAGTCAGCCAGATGACGGTGGTCACAGTATGGTAGAAGTAGTCAGCCAGATGACGGTGGTCACAGTATGGTAGAAGTAGTCAGCCAGATGACGGTGGTCACAGTATGGTAGAAGTAGAAGATATGATACAAACAACTGTACCTACACATTTATACATATAATACGTTTATCTAACATTTCCATAGGACAAAGGATGGTGATACTGTTTGGTTTCATTGGTCATCAATTCCACCAATATCAACAAAGCGAACAACCAACTCTCATCTTAACTGAACTCACTGAACACAAAAAAGACAGAGACATATGGCATTGGAAATCCAGGTCCTGGTTGGGAAAGGCATACAAATGTGGTGAGGCTCAACTGGTTAATAGGACCCAACCCCCCCCCCCCTTCTTGATAATAGGATCTCCAACGGCAATAGAAATATAAGCAAACGATTATAAACCTGCACAGATTCACTTCCACTCAAAAAGACTGCATATTATCACACAAATGAATAACAACATAAACATGGACAGTAGGTTGTTTTTAGACATGTTACACCATTTGTTATTTATTTATGTTTTTACTTTCTCAAAGCATAGTTACAATAAAGAAACATGAAGTGTTATTGGTCCTAAAAGGAACTTTTGAAAATTTCAAAATTTTGTACCACTATTGATGGGATAATAGTAATGGAGAATTGATCAAATTAATGAATTAATTGAGAGATCCATTAATATAAGATTTTGACAGTTTCTAATTGAGAGATCCATTAATATAAGATTTTGACAGTTTCTAATTGACCAACTTTAGGTACTAAACCTTTATCTTTCAATAAAATTGTAATAATTTAGATAACTAGATAAGTAGTTAATGTATTATATCTGATTCATTTATAGCGGACCCGCTGTTAGTTTACCCATGTTTCAATTGGTATTGTGTTAGGAGTTTAAAAAACTGCAATTGGAACTGATCTATTGAAGGAATACAATTGCCTTTGTTTACAGGTGAATCCTATTGTTGGACATTTAAACTTCTTATTGTATGACTGGAAGAGAGAAGTCAATCACCCATTGATTAAAACTCCCTAGAAAATAATTCAACTCATATCTTATATCTTATATGTATAGATGTATATGTACATGACCTATAGAAAGAAATACTATCATTACCGTTGCATAAGGTGCATTGGTGCATAATGCGCACCTCCTCTTGGGCAAGCAACTGGTAAACTTTATCACCTGCGGCTGCGAGTCAAGTGCACCCTTTTATGTAATTTACAAAGCCGGGTGTGAACCCACGCCGTATTGGTGATAGCTTGTATGAGTTGTCAGGTAATCCAACTATCTAAACTCATTGAGCAACCCAGGCTCTAATTAAATTTGATGTTATTTGCATACTGCTTTTTGGATAAATTGGTATATATTGTGCATAATACTCAATCCCACTTTGGTAAACATTTGGTAAACATTTATATGAAGCCAGCAATTTTATCATTTGAGAAAAACATTTTTGATATTTGAAATGCTTATTGAAAATAAAAATAATGAAAAGCACAAAAAGTTTGAAGATATAGTCCGTTTGACCAGCCTAAAACAGGACTAAAAAGTTAATTAAAAATAAACAGTTCAACTTATTGATTTTTTTTCTTCACACATTTACTTGTATATCATCTACCTACTGGGACAAATAATTTCAGAATTTTGACACTATTTTCCAAAAAGTTGCCCATTAGGTCTCTATGTTAAATATTTGTACCAAATGTGGATATGTGCAGAGGGAGTTAGTATGCTTGTTGTAACCAACTTCCAGTGTAAACTATAACAACAACACATGTGATTTTATTTACATTTCACTGTCATGTGATTACCTAATTTGAATATGTCACCAGAACACAAGCATGCATGAGATGTTCATTTCATTTTCACCAAGTGACAATTTTGATTCGGCTTCAAAATAATCAAACACTTTTAGTATTAAATCCTGTTTTTCATCTGAAGTTTTGAGAGGCATGACTATCCTTTCTATATAAGTATTGGTAGAGTTCTAAATAAGGGCAGATAATTTTTAATTTGTAAATATTAATTTATGAAAAGACAAAAAAAATCTTGTTTTTTTTCTACCTTTTTTTTTATATTTTTTCTATTATATTTAAAGAAAATATATATTAATTACTTGGTTTTTTTTATTATGCTTAAATAACATACATAAAACTTGTTTTCATTTTCTAAAAGTATACACAAAGCATGCAAAGCATGGGCTATTTACATGGTATATCTTGTCAATACACATAGGCTTACTTTATAACCATGTTCTTTGAGTTCACATACTGGGCTTTAGAAAACACCAAAACAAAAGTGATTTTATTTAGAATTTAAAGAAAAAGATTTAAAATTCAAAGGCTTGCATTTATACTTTTTACTTTTAAATTTCTAAAATAATTTCCAATAAAATGTAAAAAGTTAGACTTTGGGTGAAAATCTTTGGGTTTGTTTATAGAATAACCTATAGTCACTTGAAAGTGAAATGAATATCTCATGCATGCTTGGGTTCTGGCAACATATTCAAATAAGGTAATCACATGACAGTGAAATATAAATAAAACCACAGGTGTTGTTGTTATAGTTTACACTGGAAGTTGGTTACAACAAGCATACTAACTCCCTCTGCACATATCCACATTTGGTACAAATATTTAACATAGAGACCTAATGGGCAACCTTTTGGAAAATAGTGTCAAAATTCTGAAATTATTTGTCCCAGTAGGTAGATGATATACAAGTAAATGTGTGAATAAAAAAAATCAATAAGTTGAACTGTTGATTTTTAATTAATTTTTTAGTCCTGTTTTAGGCTGGCCAAACGGACTTTACCAAAGGGGTAATCAGAAACTGTAAATTGTAGAAGGATACACAATACAATGTCCAAAAGTAAAAGGACAAAGGACTAACAATGATCTACAAAATACTACATAGAAAATTAAAAGTTGAGCAACACGAACCCCACTAAAAATTGGGAGTGAACTCAGGTACTCTGGAAGGATAAGCAGTTCCTGTTCCACTAGTGGCAACCAGTCGTGTCAGTCTTGTCACATACCCGGTGATATGTCATGAATGAGGAAAGGTCCGGATTGTGATTACAACAAACAGAATATATCTGTGGTCATTTGTGGTGACCGTAAAATTTTCAAATTTGAGTCCCATAATTTCAAATATTGATATTGCTCACGGTACCATAAAAATAGTTTAAAAGAATTAAGGTAAAAAAAATACAGATATAAGAAATATTCAGAAAAGGGACAATCTAGATAAAAAAAAACCAACAATGATTTTATCACAAACATCTCCACAAGGTGTTCCAGAAGACCATGTACAACTGATTTCTTGCCATAACCTCCTCGTAAAAAATAATCATGGGGAAGATAATTTCAGAAGAAGAAAAAAATAATTTGCTTGATTGTTAGTTCAAATATCATATGAGAGGAACCAGAAAGGATCTTTTTACATATTTTCTTATACAAGAAATTATGAACAATCAGACAGACTGGATTCTAATTGTATTTCTCATCAACTTTCTAATGATAAGACTTACATACACTAAAGGAGATCAATGTTTTACTTCAAGTTCTAAACCAGATGAGTTGAATTAACGTTTTTTCTTTTTACTCATGTCAAAAATGGACTTATTTCTTTCTGTAGGTCATGTACATATACATCTATACATATATAAGATGAGTTTAATTTTTTTCTGGGGAGTTTTAATCAATGGGTGATTGACTTCTCTCTTCCAGTCATACATTAAGAAGTTTAAATGTCCAACAATAGGATTCACCTGTAAACAAAGGCAATTGTATTCCTTCAATAGATCAGTTCCAATTGCAGTTTTTTAAACTCCTAACACAATACCAATTGAAACATGGGTAAACTAACAGCAGGTCCGCTATAAGATTCAGTGAATATCTTTCGTATTTTACTAGATTAATATTGTTTTAAGACTTTGATATTAATTTGTTTGCTATAATGCAATAAAAACTTGTCAGTTTCACCTGGAGAGTTTCTGAAATGACTACATTTACTGTAGTTTCCTGGAATTATATCTTTGATAATTTTTACTGGATTTTCCAATAAAGTTTTTTTTTATTGAGGAAGCGATGAAATCAATGTATTACAGGATTTTGGGTGAGTGATCAATGGATGGTCATTATAAATCCATTGTGGTGTTTTTTCTTGTTGATCTGCATGGAGTTTTTACTGAATTTATGTTAAACATTAAATTGTCCATAGATTTTTTAAAGGTATAATATTTGTCTTTTTATATCATTATGTCTCCCCCACCCCCTACTTAGGGGGACACATCATTTTCAACTGTGTATCTCTCTGTCCATCACAAACATTTTTTTCACATCCATCCTCTCCCCCTGAAACTCTTTAGCCATTCATAAACTAAAGTGACCCGTATTCAGACAGACTAGTTCACCCATTATATTCATGTTATTTTCTTTGCCAGTGTGACCTATTTAATCGTGACATTCATTGCTTAAAAATCCTTTCCTTCTACGACTATAGGATAAACAGGAAATTAGAGGTTGGACCTCCGCCATACTAATGACCAAATCAAAGCTTCAAACTTTGTCTACAGTTTAATGTCATCAAGACACAATTGATTGTTTCCTCCTTGGCTTAAAAAAACAATTTGCTTCTTTTTTTATTTGCATGACTTGTACCAGTATATGTAGATATATGATGAACTACAGCAACAGTTTGGCACGAAATAAACAGAAGAATTTCACATTCAGTATAGCCTCATTTTAAGTAGATTTCTTTTTTTAAGGAGTAAATGTATCAGAAACAGATTCTTGTTGAAAGTGATATTCAGCCTCGTATCTCTAATTCTATTTCCGCATTCAATGTTTACACTGTTTTCAAAAACAGAAATTATTAATCTTAATGATGTTTATTTTAATAAGTTGCTTGTGGTTTTAAGTATAATAAAATGAATAATTGAAAGAAATTCCATTCAAACTCATTGGTGTGTGGTTTTCAGAATAACATAATAAATAATTGCAATTAGCTTGCCAGATGATATATAGAGAGAAATGTGATGGTTGTTTATGTTAATATAATATAAATATTAATTGTTAGATGATAATATATGATTGATTGTGGTTTTGAATGGAAGAGTTGTTGTCCTTTTTAGAGATTGGATTTTGGGAGATTGTGACCTTAATTCTAAAAATTGTTACCCTTTGAATGGGTTAAGTTTTGGACAATATTGACATTACATGAAAGAGTTGTTATCCTTTTACATGTATTTATAAGTTAGATTTCGGAGGATTGTGACCTTTTATGAAAGATGTGTTTCTCTTTTTATAGGTTAGATTTTGGATGATTGTGACCTTTTATGCAAGAGTTGTTTTCCTTTTTATTGGTTAGATTTTCGATGATTGTGATCTTTTATGGAAGAGTTGTTTCCCTTTTTATAGGTCAGATTTTGTGTGAGTGTGTCCTTGTACGGAAGAGTTGTTGCCCTTTGTAAAGGTTAGATTTTGAATGATTGTGAGTTTGTATGGAAGTTTTTTACCCTTTGTAGATCATAAGGTTTTGTGTGGTTGTTGCCTTATATGGAAGAGTTGCAGCTGTCTAAATGACAAAAATGTCTAATTGTACTTAATAATCAAGATTATTTAAAGGCTGGAAACTTTTTATCTGTATGCAATATTTTTTACCATTTTTTTTTATTGATGTTCAAATGCCAACAAGATGGTCATTTACAGTAATAATTCCCGTCAGTTAACAGGGTGAAAATAAGTTGACCAATGGTATGGACAGTAATAGTATCACTACAATGAATCATACAAAGTATTTGTACACTTTATCTTCTTTCTTTGGTGCACCTTATTTTTTCCAGCATTGTTCATCAAGAAAAGCATTTGTTAGTGTCTATCTTATATGACATGGTATATTTAATTGGTATTCAGATATAGCTTACTTTTTATTGTCGATCAAGAATAACATTTGTTACTATTCTCTATGACATTGTAGTTTTTATAGGTATTCAGCTATACCATTTGTCAATTTTGAATGAAAGGAAACAACTGTACTCTCTAAAGAATTCTTAGTTGTTACAAGAAAGATTTGTGTTGGGGGTTTCTTTGATGAATGTAAATGTGGTTGTTTATATAAATATTTATATATAAATGTGGAAGTTGTATATTTAAGTCTATACTCTAAAGAGGGGGTCAATGTTTCATCCCTTGTTTCAACCTTGTTGACCTCTCTATAAGAACTGACATGTAAATATCCAGTACATACAATGAGAGACACCAACTACCCATGTCACCATCTCCCCCCCCCCCTTTTACCCCTCTTTCATTATGGTTAATTCAACCTTCCTCCTGGTGCAGAGGTCAACCATAACCAAAGCCAAAAGTAATAAATTGTAAAATGGCATGGAAAGTCCCTTCCATTTATTACTTTTTTTTTTTTATAAAATTGATTTTTAAGTCCCACTTTCAACCTTAGTGTGAAATTGGCATGTTCTACATGAAGCTGTCTGCAATTTCAAACACAGATTCAATAAATTTGGTGGGGATGTGCAAGAGTTCCATTAAGTGTGGGAAAAAAATATATATAAATTTTCGTCTGGACCCAATTAGACCCCAAGAATGTTACAGACCCCACATTTTCAGAATGTCTTCATCCACCTTTCAATGTGTTCAAAATACAATATTACTTTTAGTAAGTAGACTAGCATGTATGACTTATTGTCAATAATTAGTCAGTGTTCTTATCAAAAACTACTTAAAATAGGACTTCAAAATGTTTTTTTAGAACTAATAGTTTAAAGATAAAGATGTCTATATCAATCACTTTGTATTGTAATAATTTGACAGGATCTTTTAGTTTCTATTAATTATCTAATGACTTAGTCAGTTTGTTATCATAAAATATCAGACCAGGTCACCTACCTCTCTCTGTAAACCTAGTGTTTGTGGGTCAGAAAAAAAAGCAAACAAACTCTAATCTTGAGTTTGTGAGTAAAAAAATATCAAAATCACTTTTTTAAGCAAGGCTTTGTAGCAAAATACAGGTAAAGTTTGAAATTCAAACATTGAAAATATTAGAAACACAGAGGCGATTTGATTTTGAAACGTCATGACATCATGGCTTTTCATTATGGAGAAATACAGGTAATTTGGCTGTGAGTTTTGTTGATAGATACTATTACCTCTACTGTTACTATAGTAAATAAGGGTAATAACAAAATTACCGTACTCCGAACAATCTTCCAAAGGGAAAGTCAAAACTCATAAGTATATAAACAGACAAAATCAGTCAACAACCGGAAAACTGTGAAAACCGTAATGACCCTGACTTGGTACAGGCATTTCTAAAGAAATAGTGGGTTGAATCAGATTTTAAAGCACCAAACCTCCCGCTTTCATTACGGCTCAAAGGTTCCGGCTGTCACTATAACAGTATTTATAACAATACTGGAACAAAATAGGTAAAATAGTTGTCAAAGCAGTACCAAATTCAGTGAGGAGGGTGGAACATCTATCGTGAACCATCTCCATCAACAACCCAGAGTCACCTGAAGTATATTAACTACGAAAGTAAATGTCAAAAACACTTTTACGTCACACATTGATAAAAATAGTTTTGACATTTTTGTTGACTTCCTTATCTTTATACATTTTCACTACCGTATTTAGGGTTGTATAATGCGCAGGATTTTGCCCAGATTCTTTATTTTGTAGGAGGGGTGCGCATTATAAACAGGAACAATGTGTTTCACTCTTTCCCAGACTGGGAAATCACATTTCTGCCATGTTTTTTTGTTTACTATTGTCAACATGCAAAGTTAAATATTTCATCATATGAAACATGCTCAAAGGACTGAAAAATATAACGATTGATATTTAATTCTTACATTTCCGACGACGATTTTTTTCAAATGTCCATGTGCATTATAGACTCGAACTAGTTTTTTTCTGGAGATTTTCAAGGCCAAGAGGGGTGCGCATTATGCAACCCTATATACGGTATATGAAAATCCATCGTTTATTATCGTCTGCAGAGACGGAATATATTTCGACAAGATCTTGGTATCGGAATATAGACTTTTTAAGAGATCGAATAAGGCGAATCTTTTTATAGCCCTGGTCCAGTAGCCTGTTTCTCAGATAAAGATGACGTTTCAGGAAACCAGAATAATTGCTACTGACCCTTGCATAACGAATCAATTGCAAGATGTAAGCACCATATGCAGGAGAAGCTGGTATATTCTCTTTTCCGGGGTGACGTCACTTCCTCTAACAACAACGAGTCGGCCATCTTTAGGCGGTGAAAATCAAATTTAAAATGGCGAATGTTTCACCGCCTCAATGACAAGGGAGATAATTTGTTGACCGGATGCCCGGAAAAGAGAATTGCTGCACATATTTGGAAAATTTATGATTTTAAAATTGAAGTCGTCCCGTTTATCATAAATTTTATTACTGAGTTGACCACTGTCGTCAAATTCGAGGTATATATTTTGACAAATACTTTTTATGATTAAAACCTATTATTGATGAAGACTTTGGCTTCATACCTATCTACTCAAGGGTTTCAAAGTGGGCCGGTACCCGGTACTTTTACCCGTCTGAGATCGTGTATAGTACCAGCAGAAATTACTGAATCCCCCAAAATTAGCCATGGTCAAAACCACAAGTACGATAGGCTTGTGGAATATTTTTCATAAAAAATTAATGATCATGTCAATTGCTGAATTCTCGCATTCAAATCGAACAACTGCGTCATGACCAAGTTGATGGGATATTCCCTGTTTTGAAAATAACTTTATCTTAGAATCGTAAATAGCAGTTTGCGCATGCGGTAAATAGATATGTTTTCGCCCCAATATCTTTTCATCCTTGTGTAAAACTCGGACCGGAACAAAGCTGACATCATTTCAAAATAAAAAATGACCTATTACAAATTATGTTCAAACACAATTTAGTGTAATCTTCAGTAATATAAGTATGATCATTATGTATTATGAATATATGACTACACAATATTTTGTGCGATTTTTTTTATCCATTTAAAACCCAGGGTCGAATCATTCTGGGGCGTACTGTCTTGTTGCTTAACTCCGTCCATATTGTTTAACTTCCGGTATAAAAAAATAAAAACCTATGGTTAATTTATTTACATATTTTGACGGGGCCCTACTGCGGTTGTTCACAGAAATGAAAGTGTGCTGAAAAACATTTTTAAAAGGGGGTACGAGGAGATAAGGGATAGAAAATTACTAGAAATCTTAAAAAAGGACCGGACATGGCTCAAATACGAATTACATTGTAATGTCAAAACGCCGGCCCCACTTTTTTTCCAAAATAATTTAACTTTTGTGATTCAAATGTTAATAAATGTCTTCCCGTGAATCGTTTTTGTTCGAACATTTTTATTGCATATAAGTCGTGAAAGTAACAATATATATTGTTTTTGTTTAATTATATTTGTTGTATTGATCTATTAAAATTATAAATTTTATTAAAGATTGATGATTGCAAATTAAATTTATATGTTTCATTAATTATGACACTTGTATGTCTTGATCCGTGCCAATGCTCTTTGATGAGTTTAATTACTGGTAATAAAGTAAGAAAAACACACAAACCAAGGTATTGTGAAAAAGAAAAGGACAAAGCCAACAAAAGAATTTTGAGAAGTTTAAGCTTTGATAACAATGGCTTGGTCAAGCCTAGCTGCGGAACCGTAGCCCTTTATGGTCCTTTTGGTTTTTTTTAAGATATGGCAGACTATCTATGAATAATCTTGGCTGAAGTCTGTAAACTGAAATATTCAATAAAGAAATTGGGGGACAAAATCCAGGCATTATGCATGGTCTTCACTCTTGGTGAAATCTGAACTCTAAAGTTAATGGGATTTTTCTTTCAAAAACACTTAATGTTTTGCAGTCTCTGAAGTACATTTTTTGGTCCACAAAATGCTAGATTTCAGGAGCTTCCGCCCCATGGACCCCTTACGGCCCTCAGCCTAATTTTTTAGGTACCTCCTAAAATTTAAGAAGTACCTCCTATTATAAAAAACTTTGAAACCCCTGATCTACTATTTACAGATGTTTGTTTCTATTAATGGATGACATATATATTATTTTGTTTTCTTACTCTCACAGAGTAATGAGGTGTGAATTCTGGGAGCATAAATGTAGGTTGGCTCTACATGATGTTTACATGTGTTTCACTCTCAGATGACTTTGACAACAACAAAAATACCTGATAAACATGGGTTTGATATGCTTATTATTTAAAACAGGAAAATTATAACATGGTTAATGTGTTGCTATCCAGCTGACATATACCTTATATCACAGGAGATTTTCCTATTGGATTATAGAACTGGTCCATCAGTGTGGGAAGTTTTGTTTTTCATTTGATTAGTTTTGTGACATAAATTAGTAAGGAAAAGATAATTATTAAATATTCCTCTTTGGACAAGTTTGGAGTTCAGTGAGGGGAATTATTAAATATCCCTACTTGGACAAGTTTGGAGTTCAGTGAAGGGAATTATTAAATATCCCTACTTGGACACCAAGTACCGTAAGGGAAATAATCCATACCCCTCTTTGGACATCAAGTTCTGTAAGGGAGATAATCAAATAGCCCTCCTTGGATACCAAGTTCAATAAGAGAGATTATCAAATAATCCTCCTTGGATACGAAGTTCTATAAGTGAGATTATCAAATATCCCTTATTTGATACCAAGTTCTATAAGTGAGATTATCAAATATCCCTCCTTGGATACCAAGTGCAGTAAGAGAGATTATCAAATATCTCTCCTTGGATACCAAGTTCAATAAGAGAGATTATCAAATATTCCTCCTTGGATACCAAGTTCAATAAGAGAGATTATCAAATATCTCTCCTTGGATACCAAGTTTAGTAAGTTACCTCCTTGGACATCCATGTTTGATAAGGGTGATAATATATCCTTCTTTGAAAACTAAGTTTGGTAAGGGTGACAATCAATAAAAAATATCCTTTAACTTCAAAGTTTGAGAATGTTTTAATCTGACTGTCAACAAAACACTTTTCTGTTCATTTGTATGAATTAATATCTTTAATAGTATTGTAACAGTGGAGCATATTTTATCTCTGAAAAATACAATGTCTGCAATTAAAAACATTGAATCATTGGCCCTATGACATTGCAAGCCTATGGTCTTCCAACTGAGCTAACAGAGGTCTCCTCTACCATATACTGTTCTACCCCAGGTAGATGAGTGTACCCATTATTACCTGGTATAGTATGTACATGTAGGGTAGATTGAATTCTAGTTTTTTTCTCTAAATTAAATAAAATTGATATCTTCAGGTAACAACGATTTATATTTGAGAATAAATAAAAGGATGAAGCCATAATGATTGTGTTACTGATGATGTAGATTTGATTGTGTGTCTGTTTTATTATAAATTAGGTATTATCATCAGATTATTACTATTACATCTTAGTAACATTGATTGTCAATATAAGGAAGATTATTTACAAATGAATTGAAACGAAAAATTGCTTTTGAAAAAAACATGAAACATGAACAGTAGTTAGGATTAATCAACCTGAAATTACCTTTATTTGTGGAATTCACGGAAACAAGTCGTCCATAAATTACAAGATTTGTGAAAATATTACCACAATGTTTGTGTAGAGTTGACAGCATTTGATTGATTATAAAGAGATATATATTTTATTCAATACATTTTGTACTGTTATAAAAATAAAACAATTCACATATACACTATATTATTATTTCACAGAAACCTTCCACTTTTACTGTGCAACCATCTTTGTGATGTAAATGACTAGCCAGTTAGTCTCAAGTTTGGCAGATCATGGGTTCAATTCTTTACCAAGTCAAACCATTAGTATTTACTGCTTCTTAACTAAGCATTGCGACATTAAAAAGTCAGAGTAAATTCTGGTTTACTCA
Organism: Bathymodiolus brooksi; assembly: GCA_963680875.1. Lineage (NCBI taxonomy): Eukaryota > Metazoa > Mollusca > Bivalvia > Mytilida > Modiolidae > Bathymodiolus > Bathymodiolus brooksi. Next base: position 47,284,808 of record OY804575.1, on the reverse strand, counting down.
CAATCATGATGTCCTAATGAATCAACATATTTACCAGCAATCAACATGTTTACCAGCAGACTGTTGTTTCATTGAGATAGCACTATAAAGATAGAACAAATCATCTAATCTCTTACCCATGGGCAGGGGGTTTCTCTAGTCAGTTTGTTAGGGTATCCAGACTCTTACCCATGGGCAGGGGGTTTCTCTAGTCAGTTTGTTAGGGTATCCAGACTTACCCATGGGCAGGGGGTTTCTCTAGTCAGTTTGTTAGGGTATCCAGACTCTTACCCATGGGCAGGGGGTTTCTCTAGTCAGTTTATTGGGGTATCCAGACTGCTGTGACATTCTGGGCTTTTCCTCCCCTTTTAAATCTGGTAGTCATAATATTGTAGTAAAATCGGTGAAAGTGATGATAAATATATCAATAACCCAACCTTCTCTAGAGTATGACATAGCTGTGTTATAACTTGTGATGTTTTCCATAACTCGGTTGTTTTCTCAGGTGCTAGACTAAATGACAGCCTTTTATAGACTCCTTGACAGAACATAATCTCCCCAAGTACAGAGTAAACAATTTTTTCTGAGATATTACTGGCAGTAACTTGGAAATAATTTTGTATCCAAGGAAATCTTTGAGATAATAACAATGTCATTTATGGAGTATGCAGCTATATTGAACCGAAGTCATTAGTCATGTGATTACTTTTGACATTAGGAATCAAATGTTATGACATCCATGTTTGACTGTATTAATCAGTCTTGATGGCGTTGAGAATCTCCAGAGATCTTTACTGGACAATCATCAGTATTGTACAGTAATTGTATATGACAGTCTGATTTTATGTTATATAGCACACATATTGTCTGTTTTCTGTGTCTTCATCACCTACTTATTTACCCTACAATGAAATCTGCCTCAAACCAAATTCCTTTTATCCTACAGTGAAAGCTGCCTCAAACTGAACCCCTTTTACCCTACAGTGAAACCTACCTCAAACTGAATCCCTTTTATCCTACAGTCAAACCTACCTCAAACTGAATCCCTTTTATCCTACAGTGAAACCTACCTCAAACTGAATCCCTTTTACCCTACAGTGAAAGCTGCCTCAAACTGAACCCCTTTTACCCTACAATGGAAGCGGCCTCAAAGTGAACCCCTTTTATCCTACTGTGAAACCTACCTCAGACTGAACCCATGTTATCCTACAGTAAAAACTGCCTCAAACTGAACCCTTTTATCCTACTGTGAAACCTACCTCAAACTGAACCCCTTTTATCCTACAGTGAAACCTACCTCAAACTGAAACCCTTTTATCCTACAGTGAAAGCTGCCTCAAACTGAACCCTGTTTACCCTACAGTGAAAGCTGCCTCAAAATAAACCCTTTTACCCTACAGTGAAACCTACCTCAAACTGAACCCCTTTTATCCTACAGTGAAACCTACCTCAAACTGAACCCTTTTTATCCTAGTGAAAGCTGCCTCAAACTGAACCCCTTTTACCCTACAGTGAAAGCTGCCTCAAACTGAACCCTGTTTACCCTACAGTGAAAGCTGACTCAAAATAAACCCTTTTACCCTACAGTGAAACCTACCTCAAACTGAACCCCTTTTATCCTACAGTGAAACCTACCTCAAACTGAACCCTTTTTATCCTAGTGAAAGCTGCCTCAAACTGAACCCCTTTTACCCTACAGTGAAAGCTGCCTCAAACTGAACCCCTTTTACCCTTCAGTGAAAGCTGCCTCAAAAAGGAACCCCTTTTACCCTACAGTGAAAGATGCCTCAAAATGAACCCCTTTTACCCTACAGTGAAAGCTGCCTCAAACTGAACCCCTTTTATCCTTCTGTGAAACCTACCTCAAACTGAACCCCTTTTATCCTATAGTGGAAGCTGCCTCAAACTGAACCCCTTTTACCCTACAGTGAAAGCTGTCTCAAACTGAACCCCTTTTACCCTACAGTGAAAGATGCCTCAAACTGAACCCCTTTTATCTTACAGTGAAACCTGCCTCAAACTGAACCCCTTTTACCGTACAGTGAAACCTACCTCAAACTGAACCCCTTTTATGCTACAGTGAAATCTGCCTCAAACTGAATCCCTTTTACCCTACAGTGAAAGCTGCCTCAAACTGAACCCATTTTACCCTACAGTGAAAGCTGCCTCAAACTGAACCCCTTTTACCCTACAGTGAAAGCTGCCTCAAACTGAACCCTTTTACCCTACAGTGAAACCTACCTCAAATGGAACCCCTTTTATCCTACAGTGAAATCTACTTCAAACTGAACCCCTTTTATCCTACAGTGAAAGCTGCCTCAAACTGAACCCCTTTTACCCTACAGTGAAAGCTGCCTCAAACTGAACCCCTTTTACCCTACAGTGAAACCTACCTCAAATGGAACCCCTTTTACCCTACAGTGAAACCTGCCTCAAACTGAACCCTTTTCGGAGTGACATTTTTGTTCGAGAACAGACATGTATTAGTTTTCGACATGTTCAATTTACACAGGTTTTACATATTGTGACTAGAAATAATTTTGACAGATTCAGGGTTCATCTTAGACAGATTTCATTGTATTTTATATAATGCTACTAGTGTTCCAGAGTTTTTAAAGGATTAAATGGTTCAGGAGTTCAGGCATGTGTAAACGGTGCTGATGCACTCACAAACTAAATAAACGTCTGAAGGAAGGAAGGATGTTTATTCAATTTAATGAATGTTTTCAATGTGTTTTGTGATTACTCTAGTTTGATTAAGCTAATTTTCTTTAAACCCTACCAGATTATCAGGAGGGTCTATGCACATTATAACGTGTTTCATTTTCATTGTTTAAGAGCAATGGGACTTTTTATGGATGTATCATGTGCATATTGTACAGCTGTGTATTGCACTTAATGTACATGAATTATATAATAGGTTTATATTTAATCTATGTATAATCATTCTATTTATAGATGAAATATATTATTTACAGATATATTATTTATGTGTAATCAGAGCTCCAGATAAGCTGCGTATTTGCGTTTTTTATGCTATGAAAACGAGTAAAAACGCATGTATTTCAGATCAGAGTGTACATTTACGCATACATATTGCTGTGTAAGCAAACTTTCCAAATTCGGAGCGTACTTGTACGCTGTTGACGATAATACATCGTGTACATAAACAATACATTTTTGACTTTGAGAAATTCCCCGTAATTACTTCTCTTTATACTTTTCGAAAGAGAAAGTGTATACATCCGAGGGGTACCGAATGTTTGCCTTTCTAAGCATCGATGTCAAATGAGATCTGATTGGATGTTTAGGATAAATCATCCAATCGCGGTCAATATTACAAATAAATGCGGTTTAGTTAAGAACTAAAACGAAAGTGAATTTGGGAACACGTTGTTCGTTGAAAATGAGCAAGAACATGAATAAGCGCGCTATGGAAAATTATATTCTTTTTTAAAAGTTCCTGACAGTTTCATCTGTGTCTAGTGACAGTATAGTTAAAGGAATCATTGATGACATTATCAACACGGCTGTGAAAACTGCCGAAATCGACGAGCAAAAAACAAAATATTTACAACATTTTATTAATAAACATGACACAATCGTGTCAAATTAAACAGAGATATACATTTCACTTGCATCCTGTGTTTACTGAATAACACTTGTGTCAAACATAATTTTAAAAGTGTACATGTAAGCAATCTTTTCTGAAGTAGAGAGTACAACAGTGTAAAGGAAATATGCAAATACGCATCATATTCAAAAGTAGGGGGTAATTACCCTTTGGACTTGAAAATTATCTGGAGCTCTGGTAATGAATTGTTTCATTTTGATGTAGCACAGATGTACAGTATATATTATTACATCAATCTTAACTAACATATATTATAGATATAATTAAACATTTATACACAAGGCCATTCCTGTGATCTTTGTTTATTACATCATTACATCGATTTAGAAGGATCATTTTGTGACATTTTAGATGCAAATACATAGAAATATAGATTTGTGAATTACATGACTTAATTCTTCTAATAGATATTATTATTTTACAGTGAAACCTGTCTAATCCAAACCTCAACTGAACCAGCTTTTGTGTTCGGAATAAACATGTGTTCAGTTTATATGAGTTAAATTAACAAAGATTCCAACCTTGGGATTTTGTTTTAATTCAGTTTATACCAGATTGTTTGATTTAGGATTCAGATTAGACAGTTTTCACTGTAAATCACAAAGACTAGTAGCATTCTCTCTGTTTAATAAATTAGACAAATGGTAGTTATTGAAAATATATGTTCCTCATGTTCTCATTAGTATTGAATAATTTATATAATCTTCAAAATTAAAACCTGAATATTAGACATAATCTAAAATATAAATTAAAACCAGGACTGGGTTGCACAAAGCACAATTAAAGTTAATTTACTATTAAAAGTACTATTAAAGTTAATAGTGAATTATTTATGTTGCACAAATGTCAATTAACGTTTATAGACTATTAACTTTCTAATATATTTAATTGTACAAACGATCGCTATTAAATTCTTAATTGTAAATTAAACATAGATGCCATGCAAGTACTTATGTTGCCTGGTACCAACAATCACCAATATAGACAACTTACAGTGAATGATTTGACAGAACGGGAACCTTTTTCCCCGATATAAATTTGGGAGAAATACAATAAATTAAAATTATGTAAGATAACAAACATCATAAGAGATGACACAGATATGTCCAAGTGATCACACTATCAAAATTTCAATTTGATTTTGATACGATATTTTTTTTATAAATATTTAACAATCCTAAGGTCCTTGAAAACAAGTCAGGGTATGAATATGAACAGGATTTGATTCTGTAAATAAGAAAAACAAACATTATGAAAGTATGAACGAGCTTTTATCCTTGGTCTGGTTGTTGCTTCTCCGATAAGCATGCAGCATTAAGGATAAAGAGCAAAGACTGGTTGGCTCGGAATCAGGATAATGTGTCCGAGTGGGGCGACGACATAACGACATATGTCTATCTGCGGACTGTTGTTTCCTTGAGTTAGCACTATGAAAAAAATCCAACTAAGCGTGTTGGTCTAGTACAAAGCGGACCTTATCATCATTTCATTGAAAATTAACTTGTTCTTGCCATGATATAGCTAAAAAATTGCTGAGTTGAGTTGAGCAACAATCACTCACTCACTCCTTGGTCTGAAATCCTGGCATCATAACTGTTTCACAACTGAAATAAGTAATTAATTTTTGATTCACTATCCTTAAAAGTACATATATTTAAGTATCTTGCAGTGTAGACTACATAAAAGGATTGGAAGATAGGTGACAAAAAGTGTACAAATTATTAAAAGAAAGATTTCCAATGAAATACTAAATTATCAGTACTGTTTTAATATTAAAACCACCCCTTTTCATGTGTAATGCGAAAGTGAGCGGCCATGCTGTATGAGGTATTTCAATTTTGCCTCTAAGTGTTGCGACAGTATTTTTTTTCACATTATTGACACAGTTGACATTTTTGAAATGTGCATCTATGACCATTATGGTGCCGAAAATAATTTTATTTCCTTTTGAAGAGTTATATTTTCCTTCTTAATAAATAAACATATATTCTGAATGTTCTAATGTTTAAGAATATAGTCTTTCTCGTCAACATGTTAATATACAATAATTATTTAATTGATTTCCATTACATTTTATATATGATTATGGGGTGGCATGTTTAACTGAAAATTGTGGATGTACATGCAAAATCATCAAATACTTGTAGTGTAATCGTTGTTAAAATAGGGAACTGGTGTTTATTTTTCATTTAATTGAATATTAGTTAAGATAAATAGATGTCTGCGTCACACATGAGCTCGGCAGAACACTTATTACAGAAGACATATCAAATATTATTATTATTTTTTTGTATTCTTTTGAAATGTTGCAAAAGCCAAAACGGAATAGTGGGGAAAGTAGGAAATAAATAAAATGACAAAAACTGATTTTATCAGAGAACAGGCATACATTAAAATGTTCACTAAATTGATACTTCAATTAAAATCAGATCGAATTTCTATTACCGTTCTCACGATACGATTCTCATCAGACTGTTGATGGAAATAGAACGCCAATCGATTTTGAAACAATTTTTTTATTCGACTTTTGAGTTCACATCATAAGATTTTTGCCGAAAGCTTATCGCAAGGAAATATCGGATGGAAAATCGTATCGCATGACCGCACCTGTACGCACGACGGTTCCGTAGCTACTTTTGCAGCAACCTGCCATATAAAGCAATCATTGAACTTCGTCTTTAAAAAAACATGCATATAATTTCTACAGCTATTGTCAGAAAAAAAACTTAGAGATTTAAAAGAAGTTGCTAACTGATGTGTCATGCCGTAATGAATTATGGGATCGATTTTAACTTAATTGAAGGTTAATTTACTATTAACTAATAGACAGTCTAATTGACGGTCAAGCAATGCTATTAACTCATACTATTAACTAATTTACAATTAGCGATTTAATTGACTATTAACTTAATTGACATTTGTGCAACCCAGTCCAGTATATTAGACATAATCTAAAATATAAATTAAAACCTGTATATTAGACATAATCTAAAATATATATACAATATACGTACATTGTCGGTAAATATAAAATTTATTTGTACGAGCTTTAGAAACAGGCAGAATAGCGAGCCTTGGGCGAGCTTTTCAGGCCTGTTTCGCAGCGAGTACAAATGAATTTTATATTTAACGACAATGTACGTATATTGTGTTTATCCTGCAATGTCAAAAAAGTCAGAAAACTTGTCAGATTTAAGCAAAAAGGACAGAAACCAGCGTCATTCCTCGCCTTTCATAAATGTTGTCAAGAGTGTCTTCTTCGTGGTCCGCGTTACATTAGTACCAGTTTCATACTTGTCTGCACCCTCCGCTGTACATAGCTACAGGGTACCAGGAAAGTTTATTCGTAGGCTGAAAAGTTTATTCGTATAGTACGAAAAGTTTATTCGTCTAGTACGAATAAAGCAAAAATTTATTCGTATAGCATATTTGTACAGCAAATGTACTGATTGCAGGATAAAAAGGCAATTTTGGACATGCAATTAATGATCCATTTCAAATTAAAATTTCAGCACAGAAATTAATAACTTTGCTGCTATGGTAATGAATATTTAATAAGGATCAGATTCTCCAATAGGGATGGGATACAATTTTGGTGCTATGGTAATGAACATTTTAACCGGTGGAAAAAGGGATAAGATTCTCCTATGAAAATGGGATTTTCCAATAGGCATGATATACTCCAAGCACGTTTAGATGTATCTATACAGACTGTCGTGCAGATGAATTTATAAGGTCAGGGTCTGATTTTTAAATGTTTGGTGTTTGATTGTTATATAAATTGTAACAGAACAGCTTTCCATAGATAATTATTGACTTGATGTGATAGTTATTGGATAAAATCAAAGTCAACAAAACTTCAAACAATAGATAATGAGAATTAAATATGTTTTAGAACATAACTATAGATAATGAGAATAAAATAAGTTATGTCCTATGTTTTAGAACATAACTTATTTAATTCTCATTATCTATTGTTTGAAGTTAAAAAAACAAAACACATCACACTAGTATCAGGGTAGGATATTTGTCAGTATCACACTAGTATCAGAGTAGGATATTTGTCAGTATCAGAGTAGGATATTTGTCAGTATCACACTAGTATCAGAGCAGGATATCAGGGTAGGATATTTGTCAGTATCACACTAGTATCAGAGCAGGATATTTGTCAGTATCACACTAGTATCAGAGCAGGATATCAGGGTAGGATATTTGCCAGTATCACACTGGTACAAAGTATCTATTGAACAGGTATTGTCAGAAGTATATTTCAGGTATAAATTTCAGATGTTGTTAATGCTTGAATAGAACTCAATGCAACAATGGTCTACAATAAACAAATTGTTATGCTTTATCTATCATATTTAACCGTCATCAATACCTACTGCCTGATAAGTTTACCAAACTGATGACTAATTAGGAACATTCATACAGTTCCGGTGGTCACTTCAGTTTAGTAATTGATCAGTCAATTCAATTCCAAATCCTATAAGAACATGTCTTGTTATCACTTTGAAGTGTGGGTTATTTTTACCACTTTTGTTGGCCCTTACCACCCCTCTCTTTTTTTATTCAAAATTGAAAAATGTATTTTTTTATCAAAAAAATGTAGTTCTGGAAGAGAAAACTGGGAATGAGTTTATTTAAATATTTTATTGCTTTTTCAAGGAGTGAAATGCATTTCATGTTTCTAAATTTTTCAATTTTATGTTAAAAAAAATCCACTTTCTCAATCAAATATAGTAAACAAGTTGCCATTTTATTTTTTATTTTTTTTCCCTAAAATCCTTAACATTTTTTTGCCACTAGATTCAGAGAAGAAAAAAGGTTCTTGAAAAAAAAATGCACATCCAAAATTAGGACTGCAAAATCCCAAAAATTGATTTTTTTTCTTGTATTTGTATTTGGTTTATTCAACAAATTGAATACACCTGATATAATATAGAAAGTAACTTTAGGAACTGTCTCCAAATTAGTAACTTAATAAGTTGAGATCTTTAGAGATTAAGAAAACATTTTGTCTTCTCGTCCTCTGTCAACTTTGGTATTAAACGTAGGAACATGATTGAGTTTATTAACAGTTCATTCATTTTGTTATTTATAATGTCAGTGATAAATGACGGAATGTTTACCACTTTTCTATTATATGTATGTATGTCATGTTCAAGACAGACTAAAGACAAATGTTCACATCTATTATTAAGGGAATAAGGTACACAGTGTTAGAGTTATAACTGATTGGAGAATTCAATATAAATCCTTTTTTTTTATCAGATCAGAGGGTACAGAAGGGATGTCCTCATCTTAAAGAGAAAATAACAGATGTGATTGATTTTATTTTTTTTGTTTATCAGAATGTGGCATAGAGATGAGGACAAATGAGTAGAAATATAATGAGTTAGGAATATATTACCAGAGGTTGTTAGTAACTGTATCTAGAATGAAATCAACAACCATTAATTTAACTTATAATATGTAAACCAATTTTATCCAAAATTAAAATCAGAAAATCCACAAAATGACAATTTAAATCTTAAGTGACATTTTCCTGTATATATATTTGGTTCATTGAACATATTGAATTTGATTTTATTTATTCTATTTTTCCCTCATACCGGTGTATTATACAGGGCAGTAGAAATGACATGGTACCATGGCACTACCAGCTATTTTTTGGGGTACATTTTATTGATTATAATTAACCAGTTACTCAAACAAGTAACTATATGACTATTACATATACACCAGTTACTCAAACAAGTAACTATATGACTATTACATATGAACCAGTTACTCAAACCAATAACTATATTACTATTACATATAAACCAGTTACTCAAACCAGTAACTATATGACTATTACATATGAACCAGTTACTCAAACCAGTAACTATATTACTATTACATATGAACCAGTTACTCAAACCAGTAACTATATGACTATTACATATAAACCAGTTACTCAAACAAGTAACTATATGACTATTACATATGAACCAGTTACTCAAACCAGTAACTATATTACTATTACATATGAACCAGTTACTCAAACCAGTAACTATATGACTATTACATATAAACCAGTTACTCAAACCAGTAACTATATGACTATTACATATGAACCAGTTACTCAAACCAGTAACTATATGATTATTACATATGAACCAGTTACTCAAATCAGTAACTATATGACTATTACATATGAACCAGTTACTCAAACAAGTAACTATATGACTATTATATATGAACCAGTTACTCAAACAAGTAACTATATGACTATTACATATGAATCAGTTACTCAAACCAGCAGCTATATTACTATTACATATGAACCAGTTACTCAAACCAGTAACTATATTACTATTACATATAAACCAGTTACTCAAACCAGTAACTCTATGATTATTACATATGAACCAGTTACTCAAATCAGTAACTATATGACTATTACATATTAACCAGTTACTCAAACAAGTAACTATATGACTATTATATATGAACCAGTTACTCAAACCAGTAACTATATTACTATTACATATGAATCAGTTACTCAAACCAGTAGCTATATTACTATTACATATGAACCAGTTACTCAAACCAGTAACTATATGACTATTACATATGAACCAGTTACTCAAATAAGTAACTATATTACTATTACATATAAACCAGTTACTCAAACCAGTAACTATATGACTATTACATATGAACCAGTTACTCAAACCAGTAACTATATTACTATTACATATAAACCAGTTACTCAAACCAGTAACTATATGACTATTACATATGAACCAGTTACTCAAACCAGTAACTATATTACTATTACATATGAACCAGTTACTGTATGACCTTTACATTATGATTGGAGTATATTGAATCAGTTACTCAAATCAGTAAATATGTGACCTTTAAATTATGATTGGAGTATATTGAATCAGTTACTCAAATCAGTAACTATGTGACCTTTACATTATAATTGGAGTATATTGAATCAGTTACTCAAATCAGTAACTATGTGACCTTTACAGTGTTTCAGTGTAAAATAAAAAAACAATATTGGCCATATATATATACGTACCTATATCATGAACCATATACCTATTAGTATATCAGTGTAAATTAATAAATCACCATTAGTATTTTGGACCCATTTATACATTTACTTGTTTTCTAAGAATTGTCTTAAAGTATTTTAATGAGTCAGTGGGAGATTTTAATTTGCATATTTTTTTTACTATTAACAAATTTTATTTATCTTTATGCATTATTTATTTATTGACTGTAATTACAACAAGGAAATCAATTTTTATATCAATTTTAATTTAATTTTCTTTAAAAAGATTGATTTCTCTTTTGAGTTTCTGCATGTAGTTGTACTATATAAATTAATCAAATGTTTTCCATTTCCGTTCTGTGGGTATCAGATCTTTTTTATGATTTATTATGAATTTTCATTGGCTTGTAAATAAGTTTTACTGGAAATTCTTCAAAGTAAAATCATTAACTAAAATGTTTGTTTTGTCAGTATTGTTTTTTTTATGTTTTTTTTTTTTAATTAAAATTCAGCATCCAATGCTATTTGTTTACAGCGTGAAATTAATATGTAGCAGAAAAAAACCTCATCTGTATTAGACATATATTAATTTGTGTGTGGAGTTCATCAGTACTTTTTCTATAGTTATAAAAAATGGGGGTCACCGATTTTGTTTTTTCACTATATGCGTTTAAAAAATGTTATTTTTGGGGGAAATTAACATAGACAAATAGGGAAAATGCCGACTTTTGAAGTCTTTTTTTTTTAATTTGTTTAAATTGGACAAGCACATGATACAGATCATGACCAAAAACTAACATATCATTGATATAAAAAAATATATATGTCACCGATTTCGTTTTCAAGATATAAAACCGTAAACTTCCCCTAATCTATATAAAAATGCCAAATTTGACGTTGTGGATTTTGATGTTACTCTTTACATGATGGTGTCTAAAACAGTGAAAATATTACGTTCTGCTGAAACAATTAATCAGGTTTTGATTCTTGTTTGAATTTCATACAAATGAATCTGTGACCTATTTTTCACCCCCACCACAAACGTGATCAGGGCACATCTACTTCCTCTTTAGGTTCCTTTTCGGCGGTTGTTTTTTGCTCAGCATTTGTTTGTGTGTTTATTTGGATTTTCAATCATTTCGACACCAAGGACTACTGGATGCACAAGATTTTGACCTCTCAAGTTATAGAGCGGACACAATTTGTTACGGACGGACGGACAAACTGATGACAATAGGACGTTCGCCACTTACAATTTGGGCCCTTATATTTATTTATTATTGGCTTAATAATACTACGTGGGCGGATGTGTGCATATTTATGACCACTCGTTTTGTGTGCCCTCGGGGAGAGGTGCCGCTGTATGCTTACTTGACATAATGACATATGATGTCAAAAACTATTTTGGCCTTAATCTGAGGGGACGACCATTTAAATCTGAATGGTGGGGCCTGGCAATTTTTGTCGGGTCCGAATATTTATTTTCAACTTTTAGTAGTCCTGACAGAAATTAAATTTATTTTACGCATAAAGTACAGCACAGATTTTTTTTATTTTCTGTTATTCTCAGGTCGCCCCTGATTATTTATTTTCTATGGAACAATGGCCAGAATTTTTATTTTCAAACTTTTCGGGCCAGAATATTTATTTACAAAATCTGCCAGCCCCCTCCCCTCAGAATCAAATGGTCGTCCCCTTATGGCACATAGTAAACATTTTTACGAAACAGCTAGACGGGCGAGGAGAGGGCAGAAGTTAATTCTTTGTTTCAGAGAGGGACGAATACGAATATTTTATTCATCCAGATTAAAGTGCCCTTGGAGGGTATAATACATAAAATATATGGGTCCGCCATCGGTTTTGGTTTGTTTTAATATGGTCATGATTTTTTTTAATTTGGAAGATATAGGGACTTGAATACAAATTATAACGTATTTAATCTATGAGTGCATACATCTACCAATTGGGTATTGAAGTCCACACACTGACCCCTAGTTGTAATATTTCAGGTTTCATAATTGTTTACGGGGAGTGGATGGTTGTCTCATTGACATATCCGTTCTTTTTTTTATCAATTCTTGATTTTGCCTTGCCTAAAGTGCTCTTTGTGTTGATATCGAAAATTTTCATTCCTTTATCCTTTTTTTCTGACTGTGTTGTTTTCTGGTGTAGATAGAGTTTATATATTTGCACCCGTTACTTTTGATCTTCAAAATTCTGCCAAACCCGTACCGAATCTCGTTAACACAATCGACAAGGTGAAGCGGTTGAATTTTGCACCGTTGGCATTCTGTCAATTGACTGGCAATATACTCTAGTTCGACTATTCGTCGTCCATCTGACCACGAAATATTTGCAGTGTTATCTGTTTGGGTTTCACTCTCCGCGAATGTCTTCCTACTCTTTCTGGTATCTTTTCTGCTCGAAAAATTGGCCGTTCTTCTGCCGATTCGGACCTTGCGTAATATATTTTTATTAATTTTTAGTTACATTCACTGATTTCGATAGCTAAGTTTATTTATTATTCAATTTCTTGTCCATTTTTAGACCTTTATTTTAATTAATATTTTTAGATATGTTTTCCCTAATTCTCTTATAATATGCAATTTTCTTCTTTTTAATTCAATTTGGTTAAGCTTTTTGAGTCTTAAAGTTTTTATAGCGACATTTGATTAAATTGGGCATGCTTTTAAATGTATTGTTCTTACTTCACTTATTTTTCTTATGTACAAATTTGTGTATATTTTAAACATGTAAAGCGCTTAGAGTAATTGTATTGTTATATAATGCACTATAAAAATGCCTTGTAGTGATAATAATAATAATAATAATTTGGGGGTGTATATAGGAATGTCTGTCTGTCTGTCTGTCTGTCTGTCTGTCTGTCTGTCTGTCTGTCTGTCCGTCTGTCCGGACCAACTTCCACATCTTTTGTCCGATTTCCACCAAACTTTGTGGAACTTAAGATCATGATCTGATGTGTGAACTTTGCAGTATAAAGGATTTTATTGTCCATTGAGTTTTACCTCTGTTATGTTTCTTTGGACTTAGAAATTTTGAGACAATTCAGTATTCACTTTGTCATCGCAAATTCTCCTACATGATTAATCAGAAGTTCATGAAACTTTGTTCATTGCAAGATCCTAATATGAAGATGTGCACGTTAGTAGGATATCCCGGTCCATTGAGTTTTACCCCTGTTATGCTTCTTTGGACTTAGACATTTTGAGACAATTCAGTATGCACTTTGTCATCGCAAATTCTCCTACATTATTAATCAGAAGTTCATGAAACTTTGTTCATTGCAAGATCCTAATATGAAGATGTGCACGTTAGTAGGATATCCCGGTCCATTGAGTTTTACCCCTGTTATGCTTCTTTGGACTTAGACATTTTGAGACAATTCAATATGCACTTTGTCATCGCAAATTCTCCTACATGATTAATCAGAAGTTCATGACACTTTGTACATTGCAGGATCCTAATATGAAGATGTGCACATTAGTAGTATATCCTGGTCCATCAAGTTTTCCCAGAATTATGAGTCTGAAAGTTGTGTTCCAAATATGTTTTGGATCAATTAAGATGATGGGGACGCAGGGGGTATTAGTCCCGCGTAGCGGACAGTTAAGTTATTCCATTTATGTATCAATGCGGGACTCCTGCGTCCAGCAGTACCTCTAGTTTTTTCTAAGTTATGAACCTTTTTTTTTTATCTAAACAGGAGTAAACTGATAAATAAATTAAAGAAATTCTTTTATCGACAATCATTTATTAAAAGCAAGGTATTTCAAATTAGCTCTGCTCTGTATTTTTCAACACCATATACATTTGACATTTAAGATTTATTATATATTTATTACTCAGGCTATTTTTAAGTCTTTGGTACTTTATAACCTTTTTTTGTATTATATTCTTTCAGATTGTTTAAAACAAAAAGTTTTGGAATCTGAAAAATTAGATCACTCTGTCATTATTATTTAAATATTTTAAATTTCAAATTGATATAAGTGGCTGTGGCCCTGATTGTATGGTACATGTAATATGATTTGCCTCTAACTTTACAATCAGTGCCTATCACCAATATAGAGTTGTGAGTTTGATTACCGCACGATCACAAAGTGTACTAGATGACAACATTATATGATAAAGTTTGTCATAGTATAATATTTATTTAGATACCCTGTATTAATTGTACCTGATCATGGTATAATGCCCAATTCCTAGAAGACCCTAACCTTAATTTTTGGGCTGCAAACATAGAATCATAGTACAAGTCAATTATACCAGGATATCAGGATTAGGAACCATACAGTGGAATTCTGTGAATTGGTTCATAATCTCACATTTGTCACCATACATTGAAAGAGAATTATATAGTTACAGTATTGTACATTAGCCATAATGTTGTTTCTATATGTAAACAACACTTGTTAGATTTACCATTTTGATACAGCCAACTTCAAACACTAGGAATTATACCTATAAGCATCATTAACTTTCCATCTTATCTGCTTTAACATGAAGCTTATTTCAGACTGATTTTGTAAAAATAAGCAATTTTTTTTTTAATTCTTTTCAGACTTTTCAATCAATGGTATTAGGGTTACAGAGGAGATATGGTAATATCACGACTGACATCGGTGATTTTATAGACGTTAACGGATTAACAAGGTATACTATACATTTAGACATTTGTTTCAGCATTCATGTGAAGATTTAACATAGATTGTACAGCTGTAGCTAAATTCAACTTGTTAACAAAGCATATGATCTAGTTACACAAGAATATATGGGGTTCAAAGAGGGGTTTGGGTCTCGGTTATAGATGTTTGTCATCACTTTGAGCAATATTTCAGCCATATTGTGACTACCAGGTTTGATAAAAAAGGGAGGAAAATCTAGACGGCTGTAATGAATTGACTGATGAAACCTCTTGACCATTGTTAGGAACCTTAACACTTGAGGTGGGTATCGGAGCAAAATGAATATCAGTGGTTTTATGCTGTTGTTCAGAAGTCAATCACCTTAACCACCCAGTGACCAATGTCCACCTGTCCAAAAGAGATTTCAATGACTAAGATTGAAATAGAATGAGCAATCAGTATCAACACTTGTGAGAACATTTTGGCTGGTTCCTATTGACAGGTACAATTATTTGCTGGTTCATATAGGACAGGTC
Organism: Bathymodiolus brooksi; assembly: GCA_963680875.1. Taxonomy (NCBI): domain Eukaryota; kingdom Metazoa; phylum Mollusca; class Bivalvia; order Mytilida; family Modiolidae; genus Bathymodiolus; species Bathymodiolus brooksi. The sequence continues at coordinate 47,268,956 of OY804575.1, read as the reverse complement.
CAATTATTGGCTGGTTCTTATAGACAAATTCATTTTGGCTGGTTCCTATAGTTAGATTCATTAGTGATCACTCTGTCCATCCGTGCGTCCGTAACAAATCGTGTCTGGGCTGTAACTTTTTTGTCGTTCAAGACAGGCTTTGCATATTTGGCATGTAGGTAGACCACCTCTAGACGATGTGTTGCGTACCATTGTTGGTGACCTTTGACCTTGAACTTTGACCTCAAGGTCAAACTGGGTTGTGCATCCATAACAAATTGTGTCCGGGCTGTAACTTTTGTCGTTCAAGACAGGCTTTTCATATTTGGCATGTAGGTAGACCACCTCCAGACGATGTGTCACGTACCATTGTTGGTGACCTTTAATCTTGAATTTTGACCTCAAGGTCAAATCGATCCCTGCATCCGTAACAAATAATGTCCGGTCTGTAATTGTTTTGTCGTTCAAGATAGGCTTTTCATATTTGGCATGTAGGTAGACCACCTCCAGAAGATGTGTCGCGTACCATTGTTGGTGACCTTTGACCTCAAGGTCAAATTGTTCCCTGCATCCGTAACAAATCGTGTCTGAGCTGTAACTTTTTTGTCGTTCAAGATAGGCTTTTCATATTTGGCATGTGGGTAGACCACCTCCAGACGATGTGTCGCATACCATTGTTGGTGACCTTTGACCTTGAACTTTGTCAAATTAGTTATTTTACCATAGCAAACTGTGTCATCTTGTTCGTGGCATTTTGATACTTCATCATTGACGCCTAAAGTGATTATTAATTGTCACTAGGGTATATGTTAGGTAAGAAATCTTATGTTTTTATGCTTTTGTTATAATGCTTCTATATGGCACTATGGAAGATTTTTATGTTAGGTAAGAAATCTTATGTTTTTATGCTTTTGTTGTAATGCTTCTATATGGCACTTTGGAAGAAATGATGTCAGCATCATATTCTCCCTCTAGTCTTCTAGTGTGATTTCTGTTTTGAATAAGTGATATTCATTAGGGCCCCGCCACTTTGTGGCGGACGCCCTATAGTGATCACTCTGTCCGTCCGTGCATCCGGTCCAAATCGTGTGCACCCCAGAGATTTTTTATTTTTTCATATAGGTTTATGATATTTGGCATGTAGGTGCATTACCATGAGATGATGTGTCGTGTACCAGTATTGCCTCTGTACGACCTTAACCTTTGACCTCAGGCTCAATTATTTATTATGGAGGAGTATATATTCGTGTCTCCCCCCCCCAGAATTTTTTTATTTTTTCACATAGGTGTATGACATTTGGCATGTATGTGCATTTCCAGGAGACGATGTGCCGCATACCAATATTAAAAATTGTACACAATTACCATACATCCATTTTTTCTGTCCTTCAGGTACACAAATTCCATCTTCACATGACACACTGGCGGGGCCCTCATGAGATGGCTCCCATCTCAATGGTATCTAGTTTTGGCTGGTTCATGTATGACACAGGTTCCGAATGTCAAAAGAATTTGATATAGAATAAGCAAACACTATAATGTGCAAACCAATATATCAACATGGGAAACAATAAAGTAACAGTAACAGAGTGTTGGGACATGTATACTATAGGTAGAACTAATGACCAAAACCCTTCATCAGTATAAGATCAATAAAGTAACGGTAACAGAGTGTTGGGACATGTATACTATAGGTAGAACTAATGACCAAAACCCTTCATCAGTATAAGATCAATAAAGTAACAGTAACAGAGTGTTGGGACATGTATACTATAGGTAGAACTAATGACCAAAACCCTTCATCAGTATAAGATCAATAAAGTAACAGTAACAGAGTGTTGGGACATGTATACTATAGGTAGAACTAATGACCAAAACCCTTCATCAGTATAAGATCAATAAAGTAACAGTAACAGAGTGTTGGGACATGTATACTATAGGTAGAACTAATGACCAAAACCCTTCATCAGTATAAGATCAATAAAGTAACAGTAACAGAGTGTTGGGACATGTATACTATAGGTAGAACTAATGACCAAAACCCTTCATCAGTATAAGATCAATAAAGTAACAGTAACAGAGTGTTGGGACATGTATACTATAGGTAGAACTAATGACCAAAACCCTTCATTAGTATAAGATCAATAAAGTAACGGTAACAGAGTGTTGGGACATGTATACTATAGGTAGAACTAATGACCAAAACCCTTCATCAGTATAAGATCAATAAAGTAACAGTAACAGAGTGTTGGGACATGTATACTATAGGTAGAACTAATGACCAAAACCCTTCATCAGTATAAGATCAATAAAGTAACAGTAACAGAGTGTTGGGACATGTATACTATAGGTAGAACTAATGACCAAAACCCTTCATCAGTATAAGATCAATAAAGTAACAGTAACAGAGTGTTGGGACATGTATACTATAGGTAGAACTAATGACCAAAACCCTTCATCAGTATAAGATCAATAAAGTAACGGTAACAGAGTGTTGGGACATGTATACTATAGGTAGAACTAATGACCAAAACCCTTCATCAGTATAAGATCAATAAAGTAACAGTAACAGAGTGTTGGGACATGTATACTATAGGTAGAACTAATGACCAAAACCCTTCATCAGTATAAGATCAATAAAGTAACAGTAACAGAGTGTTGGGACATGTATACTATAGGTAGAACTAATGACCAAAACCCTTCATCAGTATAAGATCAATAAAGTAACAGTAACAGAGTGTTGGGACATGTATACTATAGGTAGAACTAATGACCAAAACCCTTCATCAGTATAAGATCAATAAAGTAACGGTAACAGAGTGTTGGGACATGTATACTATAGGTAGAACTAATGACCAAAACCCTTCATCAGTATAAGATCAATAAAGTAACAGTAACAGAGTGTTGGGACATGTATACTATAGGTAGAACTAATGACCAAAACCCTTCATCAGTATAAGATCAATAAAGTAACAGTAACAGAGTGTTGGGACATGTATACTATAGGTAGAACTAATGACCAAAACCCTTCATCAGTATAAGATCAATAAAGTAACAGTAACAGAGTGTTGGGACATGTATACTATAGGTAGAACTAATGACCAAAACCCTTCATCAGTATAAGATCAATAAAGTAACAGTAACAGAGTGTTGGGACATGTATACTATAGGTAGAACTAATGACCAAAACCCTTCATCAGTATAAGATCAATAAAGTAACAGTAACAGAGTGTTGGGACATGTATACTATAGGTAGAACTAATGACCAAAACCCTTCATCAGTATAAGATCAATAAAGTAACAGTAACAGAGTGTTGGGACATGTATACTATAGGTAGAACTAATGACCAAAACCCTTCATCAGTATAAGATCAATAAAGTAACAGTAACAGAGTGTTGGGACATGTATACTATAGGTAGAACTAATGACCAAAACCCTTCATCAGTATAAGATCAATAAAGTAACAGTAACAGAGTGTTGGGACATGTATACTATAGGTAGAACTAATGACCAAAACCCTTCATCAGTATAAGATCAATAAAGTAACAGTAACAGAGTGTTGGGACATGTATACTATAGGTAGAACTAATGACCAAAACCCTTCATCAGTATAAGATCAATAAAGTAACAGTAACAGAGTGTTGGGACATGTATACTATAGGTAGAACTAATGACCAAAACCCTTCATCAGTATAAGATCAATAAAGTAACAGTAACAGAGTGTTGGGACATGTATACTATAGGTAGAACTAATGACCAAAACCCTTCATCAGTATAAGATCAATAAAGTAACAGTAACAGAGTGTTGGGACATGTATACTATAGGTAGAACTAATGACCAAAACCCTTCATCAGTATAAGATCAATAAAGTAACAGTAACAGAGTGTTGGGACATGTATACTATAGGTAGAACTAATGACCAAAACCCTTCATCAGTATAAGATCAATAAAGTAACAGTAACAGAGTGTTGGGACATGTATACTATAGGTAGAACTAATGACCAAAACCCTTCATCAGTATAAGATCAATAAAGTAACAGTAACAGAGTGTTGGGACATGTATACTATAGGTAGAACTAATGACCAAAACCCTTCATCAGTATAAGATCAATAAAGTAACAGTAACAGAGTGTTGGGACATGTATACTATAGGTAGAACTAATGACCAAAACCCTTCATCAGTATAAGATCAATAAAGTAACAGTAACAGAGTGTTGGGACATGTATACTATAGGTAGAACTAATGACCAAAACCCTTCATCAGTATAAGATCAATAAAGTAACAGTAACAGAGTGTTGGGACATGTATACTATAGGTAGAACTAATGACCAAAACCCTTCATCAGTATAAGATCAATAAAGTAACAGTAACAGAGTGTTGGGACATGTATACTATAGGTAGAACTAATGACCAAAACCCTTCATCAGTATAAGATCAATAAAGTAACAGTAACAGAGTGTTGGGACATGTATACTATAGGTAGAACTAATGACCAAAACCCTTCATCAGTATAAGATCAATAAAGTAACAGTAACAGAGTGTTGGGACATGTATACTATAGGTAGAACTAATGACCAAAACCCTTCATCAGTATAAGATCAATAAAGTAACAGTAACAGAGTGTTGGGACATGTATACTATAGGTAGAACTAATGACCAAAACCCTTCATCAGTATAAGATCAATAAAGTAACAGTAACAGAGTGTTGGGACATGTATACTATAGGTAGAACTAATGACCAAAACCCTTCATCAGTATAAGATCAATAAAGTAACAGTAACAGAGTGTTGGGACATGTATACTATAGGTAGAACTAATGACCAAAACCCTTCATCAGTATAAGATCAATAAAGTAACAGTAACAGAGTGTTGGGACATGTATACTATAGGTAGAACTAATGACCAAAACCCTTCATCAGTATAAGATCAATAAAGTCCATTTAACCATAGACAAAAGCTAGAATCCTATAGGTAGATTTTACTTAAAACCAAAGGGTGTAAAATTCTACCATTTGGTGGGGTTTTTTTTAAAGCCTACCGGTACATGTTTTTTTTTTATCAAATTTACTAACTGTAAGAAATTCTAAAAAGTATGAAGATAAGTGAATTGTTAAATGCCTTTCTATCTTCTATCCTCAGTAAGAAGTAAAATATTTTGTATGAGAAGACAATTTCAGACACTACAAATTTAATGGACATTCCCATTTATATTTAGATTACATTCGATGATGAATCAGATATCATAATATCAGACTATGACGGTTTTGTGGTCATTGGATAGACCCTTTCATTAACTCTACAATAACATGTTAGACATGGTAGATTAACTATGATAATACCCAAGGACTCGTAACAATGCTTAAGTGCTTCCTAGTTTTGGGTCAGCTTTAATCTCCATATAATAATACCCAAGGACTCGTAACAATGCCTCAATGCATCCTAATTATTGGTCAATTTTATTCTCCACATTATTCCATACTTGCTAAAGATGCTCACAAATAATTTGTTATAGGTTTCATTAAAAATGAGCATTTTTAGAGCTTGTTTTTTTAATATAACTTAAATAATTTGCATGCTTTTAATGGTGTTCACAATGTGGTCTTTTAATGGTGTTCACAATGTGGTCTTTTAATGGTGTTCACAATGTGGTCTTTTAATGGTGTTCACAGTGTGGTCTTTTAATGGTGTTCACAATGTGGTCTTTTAATGGTGTTCACAATGTGGTCTTTTAATGGTGTTCACAATGTGGTCTTTTAATGGTGTTCACAATGTGGTCTTTTAATGGTGTTCACAATGTGGTCTTTTGTTCATTGTCATCTTCTAAAAATTAACTTCCATTCTGTAATTTTGTTTTACTTTATACAATTATTAAGGTTTCTGACACATTGTACATGATATTACAAAAGAAACCATTCATAAAAAAGAAACTATTTTGTAAGGTAGTAAAGTAGAAGTAAAGATTCCTGTTAAAACATTTTACATTGGTTTCTCTGCATTGTTATCGTGTTCTTGACAGTAAAAAGATAATAAATATGTTATTTAGCAAAAAAAAAATCAAATATGTACATTTGATAAATGTTAAATTTTTTTAAGCAAATTGAAATAAGAAATAAAATTGTATTTTTTAGAAACTTGGTCATTTAAAAGTCAACTAGATGTCTTCAAACATGTGCTTATATAGATTGTTAAAAATGATATAACATACATGCCCACCCTAGAGAGACTAAAAGCGGTGGGGGGGGGGGGTCTGGAGAATTATCTTTCAGAAGGACACAAAATGGTGCATTCTGCTGCATTTTGGATATAAAATCTGTGTAGTCAAAACTTTAAATTTAGTATGATAAAACCATGATAAAATGGAATTTTTTTCAGAAGGATGCAAAATGGTGCATTCTGTTGCATTTTTGGATATAAAATCTGTTCAGTCAAATCTTTAAATATAGTATGAAAAAACCATGAAAAAATGGAAATTAGCATTTTACATATATATATATTTGTCAGAGTTTTAATAACTGTGACATAGGTATGAAATACAATTAAAAGATTACTTCCTGTAATCTAATTAAAATAGGTGTAGTCATTTCTAAGATACAATAAGCATGACATGTTTCAATAGTTAAGAGCCTGATATGTTGCAGATTTACAACGTGCTAAAAAGTCACCAGTTGGTTTCCATTCATGACAGTTTGTGCCCTTCAAGACATTTATTTTGCTGGTAAGAAGTCCACAAAGAGTGTTTCTGACGCCATGAACATCTTTGTAAACACTCACTAGCATGTCCCTCTTTGCCTCTACCAAGCTGACTTCTCATGTCTGTTGTCATCTTTTTAGCAATACTAAAGAGGGTTTCACAGAAACTGTTGCTGTGAGGTATTAGAAGGACATGCATGATGAGCTTGCACAAATTTAATTGGATACAGTTGTTTCCCTGTGGCAGGATCTTGGAGCCTTTGTATCACTACCCAGAAGGCAATCACACGATCACCTATTTCATATGCAGGTACTGAACCTGAGTCAAGTGCCTGATAATCAAAGAACTCGGAACACAAAGCCTCTCTGTCCTTTTTTAAATATTTTAAATACCGTTTTTGATTGGTTTAATGATAAAAAATTGACCAATGGAAGTTTCCTGTACAAATTAAGATGGAAAAGAATACGGAAAGGGCCTAAATAATTTGATTTGTACTCATTTATACGTCGTAGAAATCTACAAGAATAATCAACATATGAACAATTCACGATAAAAAAAATTACATTAAATTTTTTCTAAAATCGGTAGGCGGTAGAAGACTTTGAAATTCAGTAGACTACCACATAAATCTGTAGGGTTGGCATGTATGATATAACATGACTGTTTGTATGGTTTAGATTTATTGAAGTTTTACTTGTCTGTAATAATATATATGTCTGGTAACATTCAAGTCTGTCTGAAATAAGATATATTGTATTGTGGTGTTATATTTAACATCAAGTCAGACATTTTCTTCTCTTACTCTGGTCTCCTCTTTATATAAGGCATGATGGATAGAGAGGTAAGACTTGCCTTCATCATTATTTTAAGGTTTGAGTATAGGAGTCATTAGGTACATTGATATAACAATAGAAATGTCAGGTCAATGTGGACGTTATTAACCCACTGTTATAAGTAACACAAAACTTAATACTTATCTGTAAGCTTAAAATCATACAGAGAAAATTAGTAACCATTCTGAAGAAAAAATCATAATTAATATGTATTATTAATTAACTTTGATTTATAAGCCTTTGTATGATCAAATCTGTCAATACAATATAAAAACTTTCATCGGGCCAATACGGCAAAAAACAGTCCAATACGAATATTTTCCGTCTTGGCCCGATTCCAGTCAGTCCAATAACAGCTAGATCGGAACCCGCTAGATGCTTCGACAATTGCAAGGAAAAGTCCCGAAAGATATTGGACTGGTTAATTAATAAAGGTATCATTACGTGATGTTTTTCATATTGACCTAGTTATAGGTCCTCGGTCTGATGTATTGGGCTTTGGCTGCGCCTCAGGCCAATACAGCAGGCCTCGGACCTATGACTAGTCCAATATGAAAAACATCACGTAATAATACTATAATACATATGGATGAAAAGTTTAGTTTTTGTAGAACAAAATGATAAAAATCCCTCATGGTTAATAAAAAATATATAATACCAGTAAGCTAGTTAAGAAACTGAAGTTCAACCTTTATACTTGATGTATTTATGCTGTGGAAAAAAAAATTATGTGGCAATTTCAGAATTTACAAATTACATGATGCTAGTGATATACAGGAAAATGATGAATGGAATCATGTATAATGTTTGAAACAAATTCAAAAGAACTTGATTAAATCAAAATTGTGGCTCACTGCCCCCTAACTGTATCAATGATACCCTGCTGTTATAAGTTGAATAGTTTTGCATTGCTTAAAACAACTTATATTGACGTAATTTGTAAGCATATAGGTGAAAAGTATCAAAAAGTTATTTATCTCGAGCTGTGTCAGAAATGTATCTGTAACACCACAATGTTGAAAATAGTCAACAAGTGCACACACAGTAAACAAAACAAATTGTGCAGTATTGATTTGTGTACTTTAAATTAAACACTACATGACAGTTTGTTATTGTTTAATATTAGCCATGGAAATGTACTTTCACTTTGAAATATTACAGCTTGGACCATAGTTTTCCTCAGAAATAATTGTCTAAGCTATGGATAACAGTAGTAATATTATACCCCTAGAGACATAGGATAGCTAAATGACTGCTACATGTACTCCAAAACATAGTTAAAATTACAGAATAATTTACATGATCATTAATGCTTCTTAATACAGTCAAGCCTCATTTTGAAATTGCATTTATGTAAAATTTTGTGTTGATTGACAGCATGAGTAATTTTTTTTTTTTTAAGCAAGAGAATAATTTGTGAATTTGTAAACTAATTAAGATGTAACAACTAAAATGACTTTTTCTTTGTATATAAGATTTTGACCTTCCCTCAGCGGGATTTGAACCCACACCGTTAATACACTGCAGCACCAATTATCTTAGCATAATGACGAACCATTTAGCCCTCTCGGCCAAATCCTCTATATATACTTATATATAGTAAAGACTATAAAAGGTTATATTAATCTTAAAAATGTCATAGAGATAATGGATGGTTGACCATATATCTAGAATAAATCAATTAAATCTCTGACCACCATGTCAGGTTAATTAGTAAGCGTATCATAAAATAGCCTGTGTTATATTGGTTTATTATATTACAATAATCAAATATTAATAACAAGTTAAATCTGAATTATCTCCTGTCCTGTTTACAGGGGACGGAATGTGGACATTACTTTTTTAAGAGATAAAAGACAAAAGAGTTGATTGTTCATATGATATTTTTATGTGTTTAATTTGGTTAGGATCTGATCAAAGTTTGATATCTACAGATAGCTTGTCAACAGTAATAGTCCAGTCAATCTATCGAATATACAGCTGGACCTCAAAAAAATTGCAACAGAAATCATTTTAACTTTTTTAAGCACAGTAACCCCGCTAGAAACAAATATGAAAAATCGGCTTTGAGCTGAGTATGGGAAAACTGTCATTTTGGGGTAAAACATCGATTTATCAACAAAAAATCGCAGAAAACTGGAAAACTTCAAATATTTGTATTTCTCATGAAATATGCTTAGTAGAAATATATCATATGAAAAAACGTGGGTAGGATGAAACAATATAAAAAATGTAGGGAGTAGATACTAGCGGAAGCCCACAATTTTGGGGGAAAACTGGAATTTTTGTGAAAAAATCGCTAAAAACTGGGAATTTAATTTTGGTCCATCCCTGTCAATATAAAAAGTAAGAGATATAGGATCTTTTGTAATTTCAAAAGAAGAAGAACGATTTTCATCAAAATCTTATTTGTATACTAGTATTTAATAAGAATAGGGGAAATCGCGATAATTTGACATTATCAACATACATGAAAATCAGGATATTATCATGCAACCATTCCGTAAACAAAATCTATTAATCAAAATCCTTGCTACAACTAAATACTAAGAATTGTTGTACTTGAACCAACATTAGTTCTAAGTATGCATTCTGAGCTTATAAATGTTATGACATGAATTAATATAAGACATTTCAAATAAATATCTATGTGCCCTGTTAAAAGTTATTCCAAATCATTTTGGTCCTCTTCAGCTTCAACTTGTTCGGCATTTGAGCAACTACGACCCCTGCAGTCAGTACAAGCTGTAGTACATTGGAGACCATGTTTTCGACAGGAACAACGACGATTGTCACAATTAGATTTGCACTTGCAACGGATGACATTTATTAACTCATCCGGAGCAGCAGGGAGACAAGTTTTTACAGGAACTAATTTACCATTTGACATAGTCCATCCCCAGTCAAGAGGATCTAATTGTAAGTCCTCATCACGTTTTGTCCATTCAATGACTTGGTAGAAAGTTCGCTTACAGTGCTGTTCTGCTGCAGCTGTAGTTGGTGGTAAGGTTTGAATTTGCAAGAAATTGACAGAATTCGATACAACCTTACTTGCAAACTTCCTGTAACGCATGATATCAAGAGTTTCAAACTCGAAGCCGCCATACATTCGAATAAGGAGCTGGATTCCAAACTTTGCTACAACATCAGATGAATCAACATCGAAAACCTTTCCAGCTATTTCTATCAGATCCTGATTTCCCATTACTTTTTTCAGTACTAGACCTTTCCCGATACCAAATAACCTTGATGTCGTGTCACAACCAGTAATTGCGTGTATTACTGGTAACACATGACAAAGCTGATCTCCTAACAACTTCTTTGTTTTCGAAATGTCCCACACCTTTAAAGTATTAGCACGGCGATTGCTTTGATCCGATTTGTAGTGTAGCGTCGTATTTGTACTTGAATGAAATAGAAGAAGTACTAAGACATCCGTGTCCTCACCAATTATAATAGTTGGATAATTTTCCGCCAAGGCAATACCAGTGTTTGCAATCATAATATCAGCATCTGCTTCAGCATGTTCAGTCCTTATACCATTACTGACAAAAAATTCACTAAGCATGTTGATGAATGCTTGTTTATTTTCATTATTCTAGAGGAAATTTTCTTTTTTACTCTTGAATGGTGTGTTTTTCCTAAATTCAATCTTTGTACCCTCTATGCCTTTGGTTCTTCTACTGTGTGTGTGATCTTTAGTGCTTGGCCCCAAGGAGTAACCATCAAATACAACAACTGGATGTGCATATCTTTTTGTCAAATAATCAAGGTACATTTGACTAATTTGTCCGAAGGTTGCACCTTTATTCCATGGAATACGTTGAATCAAAGATCCACCGTCAATGACATGTCTAGTATTATCTTGTATGACGACGTCAGCTGCTAAACAATCACCTAAGTTCCAAATAGTATCTGCAAGGTTAGCTTTTTGGGCTTGTCTCATCATTCCCGATGGTTCAAACAAAGCAGCAGGGTTATTACAAAGTTCGTACCGGAATATTTCAGACAAATCAGGAAACATGCCACTTGCTGCTGACAATAGTCGTTGGAACAGTAATTGCGGATCAACAGATATTTCATCACCATCAACTTTCAGATTTGTCTTGCTAGCTAACGTTACCACTTGTTTATTTTTCTTGAATACATAATCGTCTATCTGTTGTCCTTCCATTGACCATAAAATATTGTTTCCAATTTCTACTGATCTATCAACATCTACTTTTCCATCTGCTATTACTCCAGTTTCAATATTCCGCAAATTTGTTCCTGGTGTAAAGGGATTCCTTTCCTTCAAGAACTCTAAGAATGTAGATGTATCTTTGTGGTCATGTTCTGTTCTAGCTTTTCCCATTTCTTTATGCTGTTCACTGGTTTGATAATTTACATCTGTTAGTTTTTGCATAGCTTGATTAATTTCCGCACAATGTGGCATGCTCTGTAACCACTGAGCTCTTTGAGTTTCGGTTAAGCCTCTGCCTCATGTTAAACCCCCTATGGACTTGATGCTTCTCATAAGTGCCTGTTCAATTACCAAATCTGTAGACAAGCCACACCAAAATCGATCACTTCGTCTTACAACATGAAGTCCAGATTTGAAGGCTGCATCTAAATTGGGATGTGTTTGTTCTAATTCTAGCATATCCTGTAAATATACATGAGCAGATTTAACATACAAGTTGTGTCCAGAGCCAGCCAGATATGGAAGCATTTGTTGAAGACTTTTCAAATGAAGAAGCCAATGTCCTGACCTTTCAGCGGTGATGAATTGACGCAACAAATCAATCATATTCATATATTCAATCCAAAGTTTTGCAGTGCGATTTTGGCCAAATGAGTCTTTAAAAGCCTGTATGCATTTTTTCAGAGTTTTCACGGCATTGTTTTCTCCGAGTTCTGTGACAGAAATACTACCATCCAGGAGTTTATCAATTACATGTAACAACTCAGTTACCTCGTCTGGGATATTGACTCCATGTTCTGATTCATTGTCATCTACCTCATGTGCAGTGTTCTCTTTGTCGTCCCAATGAATTTTGTCCAAAATGTTTATATCTATTTCATAAATTTCTGTTATCATTAGCAATGCCAACGCTGTATACACAAGAAAATGACCTCTAATAGCTCTTGATATTGCCTTTCCACTGAGCATGTGAACCACCACTGCTGGTGCATAAACACTTTCCAATAGTTCTGATAGTCCAGTATTATTCATAATGTTACCTATTGATCCCAGAAAGCTCATCTCTGTATGGAATCCACCCAATTTTAAGACTATTGATTTCAATGCACTATCATCTGGCTCGTTCTGAATAATGTTCCTACCTTTCCAGTATAACGGTTGATCAAAAGTCAACACTGGATCAGAATTGTGACGTCTGGCTTCTTTTGATACAAAGCTTAAGGTGGAATATATACAAGTCATGTTGCTTGGATCCATGTCGATCATCAGCAAAAAGACAACGCTAGATTTGCCTGGAAAAGGTTCTTTGTAAACCATTTGACACAATGCAGACCATCCCAATCTGTTAACAGGCCATGTGGCAATAGATAGTAAACTTATGTCTTCTGAACAGCTCCTTGCCTGGACTGGTGGTAGTTTCTTGTATTTCAATGGCGACTGAATATTTAAACCAAGCCCATAAAACTTAATGTCGATATTAGCCAGCTTTTTCAATTATTCGTTGTCAACATTTACTCTTGGTACAGTACTATTTCGTTTAAATCCAGGGGTTACACTTGCCACTATCCCCATGCCATGAAAGGTACCGTGCCCATCTATCGTTCGAATATTATGATCTACATTTTCTGCAATGTATTGAAGATGAGAACTAGTTAAAGCTTCTGGGATATCGGTCTTCTGTGTAATAGCAGCATTTAATTCGTACTTTTTTACCTCCGAATAGGATGAAGAAAAGCCGCAACTATTTAAGCTATCAATCAGGAACCTTGAACCAAATGTGTGATGCATCTGCACGGCAAGTTCAATCTGCAAAGGTACAATCAATGACCGGGGTCTTGTGGCTTGGATTATAGCCTGCCCAATTGATGATAGTTTTACGAGACACTCTCGTTCACTAAACATGCTGCTTAGAAATATTTTCAAACTTTCAGGTAAATATTCAAGATTCTTCTCAATCGATTCAATATCTGAAACTGACGGATATTCATTCTTGGCACTTTCTATAGATTTTATGTCTGATTTGATTAAGTTGGCAGCAGTTTCTTTTTTCTTGTTCAGGGTCACTCAAAGACTGATTTTGATGAAATTCATGAAGGATAACTCTTGCAGTTTTACGTAGCGTTATCACATTCCGTTTGCCGTTCAGTTCTGTAATGATAACGTTGTCACCAAAATAGTCTTGAAGTTTTGATTTCATATGTACCGAGGTGTAAGCCATGTCTCCACAAAATTCGCTCATCTTGTCTATTAATTCTATAACGGTGATTTGTTCATCTTCATGTTCAATTAAATAATCCATGGTCTTCTGAAAGGCAATCTGAACGTCCTGTTTAGGAGGTCTACCTGTGGTCTTCTTCTTATTTGGTGTTGGGGATGGTAAACTTTTTCCGGTGCGAAAGTTGACGCTACATTTCTGGTGATAAACTGTGTCTGCTGCATGAAGATCTTGTACAAACTGAATCCTTGATAGAACATTAGTTGACCAGCTGTCATTTCGCTCTCTGCATATTTTTTCGATGTTGATCTGGAAGTCCTTAGTTCTCACTGGAAATACATCGATACCCCTTTTACTAGTATCAGTTTGACTGGCTTGCTGTCCACAAAAAAGGCAGTTGTCTTTGTACGTGAACTGTTCTTTCGACCTGAGAACACGACTTTTGGCTGTTGCGCTCCTTTAAACGATTTCATATTGGTATACTCTCGTCTGCAATCTTGATGCAATGTCTGTCCAGGCTCAACACATAATGAATAATTTCGTAGTTTGCTGTATTCATTGATGTTATTGGCACCCTTCTCTCTTATTGTTACAGTGGTTTTTCCATTGGAAAGTGGTTCTCTACATAAACAGCAGTCACTCATTGGCACCTGAACAATGATATTAGACATAATAATTTCGAAATTTTAATAATAACCTTTTGACGCTGGATTTTCATATAGTGAAAATGTATAAAGATAAGGATTTAGTATGTGACGTAAAAATGTTTTTGACATTTACTGTCGTAATTAAAATACTTCAAAGGACTCATAGTTAATGATGGAGATGGTTTACGAGAAATATTCTACCCTCCTAACTGAATTTATAGGTACTGCGTTGACTACTATTTTACCTATTTTGTTCCAGTATTGTTATAAATGCTGTTATAGTGACAACCGAAGTTTTTTTTTCGAAAAAAGGGGGACCCCCAGAAAATATCTCATACGATTTTTTTAATTAGAATTGTAAATAATGATGGCTATATTTGCGTGGTAACACTTTTTTTTTTCATGCAAGTTTTTTCTAAGAATTTAAAGCAAAAAATATCGATTACCTTGACATTGAAAACTCTGTCTTGTAAATTTATAACAGGACTTTGAAACTTAATATTTCGTGATTGGAATTTACAATGATGACGAAAAAACATCTAAAATTACCTTCTTTGTTTTATGCACCATTCCATAATTAGGTTTAACCATTTACGTCACTGCATTTGCTAGTATTCTTGCAAATCATTTGAAAATCATTTGTTTGGGTTATTCCCCTTTACGACCAAAAACACGAAAATTGAAACCCAAATTTGATAACTTTCCCGTTTTCCGATTTTGTCCGATTTTTTATGTTATTTATTGATATCAAATCTCAACTATTTCGCAAAAACTATTTCTGTTGCAATTTTTTAAAGCTGAACCTTTATTATGACTGGACTATAATCTTGATCATCAATGTTGTCTTCAGTGCAGACATATGAAAACCATTTTAGCAAGTCTGTAGGTGTAAAAAATGTCTCTAGAGGAGCGATTCCTGTGATAGCCTGAAGCCAGTGCTCAAAAGATTCTAGATGATATATAGTGTGTTAAGGTCTGGTTAAGATAGAAGACATTCTCTCTATATATATTATATACAGTTACAGTATATATTGACTAATAGTACAAATTAAAGACAAGTTGAGCTGCTTTATTGAATATAAGCTATAGGTTGGCATAAGGAATCAATCTCTTATTTCATTACAAATGAACTCTTATGAACAAGATTATTTGGTTGTAGATCAAAATTCATTGACTGTGAAAGTAAGAATATATATAGATTCTCCTTCAGTTGCCCGTGGGTTACGATATTCCTCCACTCAAGAGAGTTAAATTTAAATTTTTAAGCACAAGCCATCACAAATCAGAGGCAGATGATGCTCAAAAATAACTCTTTACCTCCTTGTTTTAAAGGTCCTTTAATTTGTAATTGTATGGTTTATAGACATGTTTGTTCAAATGATATGGTGAGCCATGGCCAGTGTGTAATTATTGTGTAGCACCAAATGATATAGTGAGCCATGGCCAGTGTGTGATTATTGTGTAGCACCAAATGATATAGTGAGCCATGGCCAGTGTGTGATTATTGTTTAGCACCAAATGATATAGTGAGCCATGGCCAGTGTGTGATTATTGTGTAGCACCAAATGATATAGTGAGCCATGGCCAGTGTGTAATTATTGTGTAGCACCAAATGATATAGTGAGCCATAGCCAGTGTGTAATTATTGTGTAGCACCAAATGATATAGTGAGCCATGGCCAGTGTGTGATTATTGTGTAGCACCAAATGATATAGTGAGCCATGGCCAGTGTGTAATTATTGTGTATAGCACCAAATGATATAGTGAGCCATGGCCAGTGTGTAATTATTGTGTAGCACTAAATGATATAGTGAGCCATGGCCAGTGTGTGATTATTGTGTTGCACCAAATGATATAGTGAGCCATGGCCAGTGTGTAATTATTGTGTAGCACCAAATGATATAGTGAGCCATGGCCAGTGTGTAATTATTGTGTAGCACTAAATGATATAGTGAGCCATGGCCAGTGTGTGATTATTGTGTAGCACCAAATGATATAGTGAGCCATGGCCAGTGTGTGATTATTGTGTTGCACCAAATGATATAGTGAGCCATGGCCAGTGTGTAATTATTGTGTAGCACCAAATGATATAGTGAGCCATGGCCAGTGTGTGATTATTGTGTAGCACCAAATGATATAGTGAGCCATGGCCAGTGTGTAATTATTGTGTAGCATCAAATGATATAGTGAGCCATGGCCAGTGTGCAATTATTGTGTAGCACCAAATGATATAGTGAGCCATGGCCAGTGTGTAATTATTGTGTAGCACCAAATGATATAGTGAACCATGGCCAGTGTGTGATTATTGTGTAGCACCAAATGATATAGTGAGCCATGGCCATTGTGTAATTATTGTGTAGCACCAAATGATATAGTGAGCCATGGCCAGTGTGTAATTATTGTGTAGCACCAAATGATATAGTGAGCCATGGCCAGTGTGTAATTATTGTGTAGCACCAAATGATATAGTGAGCCATGGCCAGTGTGTAATTATTGTGTAGCACCAAATGATATAGTGAGCCATGGCCAGTGTGTAATTATTGTGTAGCACCAAATGATATAGTGAGCCATGGCCAGTGTGTGATTATTGTGTAGCACCAAATGATAGAGTGAGCCATGGCCAGTGTGTAATTGTTGTGTAGCACCAAATGATATAGTGAGCCATGGCCAGTGTGTAATTATTGTGTAGCACCAAATGATATAGTGAGCCATGGCCAGTGTGTAATTATTGTGTAGCACCAAATGATATAGTGAGCCATGGCCAGTGTGTAATTATTGTGTAGCACCAAATGATATAGTGAGCCATGGCCAGTGTGTAATTATTGTGTAGCACCAAATGATATAGTGAGCCATGGCCAGTGTGTAATTATTGTGTAGCACCAAATGATATAGTGAGCCATGGCCAGTGTGTAATTATTGTGTTGCACCAAATGATATAGTGAGCCATGGCCAGTGTGTGATTATTGTGTAGCACCAAATGATATAGTGAGCCATGGCCAGTGTGTAATTATTGTGTAGCACCAAATGATATAGTGAGCCATGGCCAGTGTGTGATTATTGTTTAACACTAAATAAGCAGTGTTTCAGATATATCAGGGGCAAAAACAAGTTATACATTGTATTTCAGTGAGATGATGATGATGATGATGCCTGCTTTATGCTTATTTTGGATTTTTAAAGTGCTAATTCACTGAAACAATTGGCCGAGGTTAAAAATGTGGCTCCACACTGAAACATTATCCTGATTCTGAGAGTCAATCAAGTCTGTGTTTTTACTCTGTAATGATGCATGCATGTCTAGCAAAGAAGCAGCAAAAATACCAATAATATAGTCTTCTGTTCCACCCGACCCAAGATCTACCACACTCCACAAAAATACCAATAATATAGTCTTCTGTTCCACCCGACCCAAGATCTACCACACTCCACAAAAATACCAATAATATAGTCTTCTGTTCCACCCGACACAAGATCTACCACACTCCACAAAAATACCAATAATATAGTCTTCTGTTCCACCCAAGATCTACCACACTCCACAAAAAATACCAATAATATAGTCTTCTGTTCCACTCGACCCAAGATCTACCACACTCCACAAAAATACCAATAATATAGTCTTCTGTTCCACCCAAGATCTACCACACTCCACAAAAAATACCAATAATATAGTCTTCTGTTCCACTCGACCCAAGATCTACCACACTCCACAAAAATACCAATAATATAGTCTTCTGTTCCACCCGACCCAAGATCTACCACACTCCACAAAAATACCAATAATATAGTCTTCTGTTCCACCCAAGATCTACCACACTCCACAAAAATACCAATAATATAGTCTTCTGTTCCACCCAAGATCTACCACACTCCACAAAAAATACCAATAATATAATCTTCTGTTCCACTCGACCCAAGATCTACCACACTCCACAAAAATACCAATAATATAGTCTTCTGTTCCACCCGACCCAAGATCTACCACACTCCACAAAAATACCAATAATATACCCCGGTAGTCTTCTGTTCCACCCAAGATCTACCACACTCCACAAAAATACCAATAATATAATCTTCTGTTCCACCCGACCCAAGATCTACCACACTCCACAAAAATACCAATAATATAGTCTTCTGTTCCACCCGACCCAAGATCTACCACACTCCACAAAAATACCAATAATATAGTCTTCTGTTCCACCCAAGATCTACCACACTCCACAAAAAATACCAATAATATAGTCTTCTGTTCCACTCGACCCAAGATCTACCACACTCCACAAAAATACCAATAATATAGTCTTCTGTTCCACACAAGATCTACCACACTCCACAAAAAATACCAATAATATAGTCTTCTGTTCCACTCGACCCAAGATCTACCACACTCCACAAAAATACCAATAATATAGTCTTCTGTTCCACCCGACCCAAGATCTACCACACTCCACAAAAATACCAATAATATAGTCTTCTGTTCCACCCAAGATCTACCACACTCCACAAAAATACCAATAATATAGTCTTCTGTTCCACCCAAGATCTACCACACTCCACAAAAAATACCAATAATATAGTCTTCTGTTCCACTCGACCCAAGATCTACCACACTCCACAAAAATACCAATAATATAGTCTTCTGTTCCACCCGACCCAAGATCTACCACACTCCACAAAAATACCAATAATATACCCCGGTAGTCTTCTGTTCCACCCAAGATCTACCACACTCCACAAAAATACCAATAATATAGTCTTCTGTTCCACCCGACCCAAGATCTACCACACTCCACAAAAAATACCAATAATATAATCTTCTGTTCCACCCGACCCAAGATCTACCACACTCCACAAAAATACCAATAATATAGTCTTCTGTTCCACCCGACCCAAGATCTACCACACTCCACAAAAATACCAATAATATAGTCTTCTGTTCCACACAAGATCTACCACACTCCACAAAAAATACCAATAATATAGTCTTCTGTTCCACTCGACCCAAGATCTACCACACTCCACAAAAATACCAATAATATAGTCTTCTGTTCCACCCGACCCAAGATCTACCACACTCCACAAAAATACCAATAATATAGTCTTCTGTTCCACCCAAGATCTACCACACTCCACAAAAATACCAATAATATAGTCTTCTGTTCCACCCAAGATCTACCACACTCCACAAAAAATACCAATAATATAGTCTTCTGTTCCACTCGACCCAAGATCTACCACACTCCACAAAAATACCAATAATATAGTCTTCTGTTCCACCCGACCCAAGATCTACCACACTCCACAAAAATACCAATAATATACCCCGGTAGTCTTCTGTTCCACCCAAGATCTACCACACTCCACAAAAATACCAATAATATAGTCTTCTGTTCCACCCGACCCAAGATCTACCACACTCCACAAAAAATACCAATAATATAATCTTCTGTTCCACCCGACCCAAGATCTACCACACTCCACAAAAATACCAATAATATAGTCTTTTGTTCCACCCAAGATCTACCACACTCCAAGCAAACATCCTAACCATTACACCATGGATGGGGTTGGAATGAAGATATTATGGCACATTAATTTGAGTATCATAGAATTATGTGTTTTAAAACAACTTTTGTCAAATAGTTTATTTCCAGAAGATTGAACTCTTACACATATTGATGGTTTGGTTAATTTATTGTGATAGCATTTCTACCATTATATTTCTACTCAATTGTCTTTATCTAGTAACTTATATGTCTATAAAGATCATGTATCTATAACTACTCTAATTCTAGATCTTTGATTTTACGTTCAGTAAATTAGTGGCAAATAACAATAAGGAAAATCACATCACATTCTAGCTCTCATTATTTGGTAATTTGTAAAATCAAATAAAAATAAAACATATCTAATTTCTAGCTCTTAAATATTTTTATGAATAAAAGCAGTGAAAATTCTACAATTTTCACGTCCTTGAATTTGATGGTTTTCAGTAATATTGTTGACCGATTGATGTCTACGATTTCTTTATTTTCAAACTTTGACCAAATATGTAATCAACTGGTATACGATAATGAAATCTATGGTGTGAAGTGGTAATTGTATTTTTCAGTTCTGATCAGCTATTGTCACTATTTTATTCCTATCTATTTTGCCTAAAGGACGTTTGGTGATTAGCACACTGTAAAACATTGGTCGGAAGTGAAGAAACCTGTTAAGGCAAAGACAAGCGATGGTTAATGTCATTGATTTTGTCATTGGGTGGAAGTTGTTATTCTGTAATTTATCATTGCTTTTGTAAAAGTGGTTGTCAAAAATTGTTTGCTTACTAAAAAAATCTTGTGACATACTTTCTGACGGAGTGAAGTTTGGTGCCATAATGTTTTTATATAGATCATTGAAATGAAATAAATGCCAACTTGAAGGCCATGTAAGACTGGAATTACTGGTTAGAAGGGAGGCATGGGGAGTTTTAGTTCCTACCCTGGTTAATTTACTGGTTACAGAAACACTGTTTCGACGGGAGTTATGGGGAGTTTTAGTTCCTACCCTTGCAAATTTACTGGTTACAGAAACACTGTTTCGAGGGGAGTTATGGGGAGTTTTTAGTTCCTACCATTGTAAATTTACTGGTTGCAGAAACACTGTTTCGAGGGGAGTTATGGGGAGTTTTAGTTCCTACCCCT
The DNA here is from genome assembly GCA_963680875.1 of Bathymodiolus brooksi. NCBI lineage: Eukaryota > Metazoa > Mollusca > Bivalvia > Mytilida > Modiolidae > Bathymodiolus > Bathymodiolus brooksi. Next base: position 47,247,719 of record OY804575.1, on the reverse strand, counting down.
TCAAATTTAGTATCTTGAAGGCTTAGTAACATATTAGAATTACTGTTTAGAGGGGAGGTATGGGGAGTTTTGTTCTAACCCTTGTAAATTTAGCACCTTATGGGTCTGACAAAAAGATATCTTCTGGTTAAAGATGTCTCTGTCTACTTATTTCACCACCCAAAAAAATCTATGTTTGTTGATATTTACAACTCAAGACTTGCCAATAAAAGTTTATATTCATGATTATTATGCTTTCTGTAAATTGTTTCTGTAATATAAGTTCATACGATATTTTGGCATATACCACAAAGAATTATATAGCGTTGATATACTATGCGAAAATAGTACATCTACTATGCCAGTTTCACGCGGGGAAGGTTGGGTTTTCAGCTGTCTGTCAAGCTATATATAGCTAGTCCACGTGCAAGGAAGCGAATCCAATCTGTCAATCTATCATAGTCGTCTAAACATTTTTTAATATTTGTTGTTAATTAAATTTCAAACTTCAAAAATCTTTATATTTTTAAAGCCTTAAATGAAACAAAGAATATTCTCACACTTTCAAGACTATCTGATCCAATATATTAGTCACCAATATCAGGACCTCCTTTATTGTAATAGTTCTCAATATATTTGTCTACATATAGCAGTCAGCATAATAATAATAATAATGTTGTGTTAGCAATGACTATGCCATATAGTGGTCAGGGTTGAAAACATAGTGCACGACCCGTGCACTATGTCTTCAACCCTGACCACTATATTGGCATAGTCATTGCTAACACAACATTATTATATAAATAGTCTAAAGACAGTCAAACCTGTCCATGCAGTCACCTCTATCAAGCAGTCCCCAGTATTAAACAGTCACCTTTTTCTTGTCCTGCCATTGGAAATTTCATATGAATTGAACCTCTTTTAAGAGGTCACCTGTCTTATAAGGCCCAAAGGTGACCTCTTAATACAGGTTTGACTGTACAGATATCACAGAAAGTGAATTTAAAACCAAGTTGGTTTGGATGATAACTTTCCTCATTGTATTGTCATTTTCAAATGACATACATGACATTGTATACATGTAGTGCCACTGTACTCTATCTGTGCCTCGTTTCCCAGGCAATGTGTACATGTAGTACACATGTATTATAATCTGCCTCATTTATGAGACATTATATACATGTAGTGCCACTGTACTCTATCTGTGCCTCGTTTCCCAGGCAATGTGTACATGTAGTACACATGTATTATAATCTGCCTCATTTATGAGACATTATATACATGTAGTGCCACTGTACTCTATCTGTGCCTCGTTTCCCAGGCAATGTGTACATGTAGTACACATGTATTATAATCTGCCTCATTTATGAGACATTATATACATGTAGTGCCACTGTACTCTATCTGTGCCTCGTTTCCCAGGCAATGTGTACATGTAGTACACATGTATTATAATCTGCCTCATTTATGAGACATTATATACATGTAGTGCCACTGTACTCTATCTGTGCCTCGTTTCCCAGGCAATGTGTACATGTAGTACACATGTATTATAATCTGCCTCATTTATGAGACATTATATACATGTAGTGCCACTGTACTCTATCTGTGCCTCGTTTCCCAGGCAATGTGTACATGTAGTACACATGTATTATAATCTGCCTCATTTATGAGACATTATATACATGTAGTGCCACTGTACTCTATCTGTGCCTCGTTTCCCAGGCAATGTGTACATGTAGTACACATGTATTATAATCTGCCTCATTTATGAGACATTATATACATGTAGTGCCACTGTACTCTATCTGTGCCTCGTTTCCCAGGCAATGTGTACATGTAGTACACATGTATTATAATCTGCCTCATTTATGAGACATTATATACATGTAGTGCCACTGTACTCTATCTGTGCCTCGTTTCCCAGGCAATGTGTACATGTAGTACACATGTATTATAATCTGCCTCATTTATGAGACATTATATACATGTAGTGCCACTGTACTCTATCTGTGCCTCGTTTCCCAGGCAATGTGTACATGTAGTACACATGTATTATAATCTGCCTCATTTATGAGACATTATATACATGTAGTGCCACTGTACTCTATCTGTGCCTCGTTTCCCAGGCAATGTGTACATGTAGTACACATGTATTATAATCTGCCTCATTTATGAGACATTATATACATGTAGTGCCACTGTACTCTATCTGTGCCTCGTTTCCCAGGCAATGTGTACATGTAGTACACATGTATTATAATCTGCCTCATTTATGAGACATTATATACATGTAGTGCCACTGTACTCTATCTGTGCCTCGTTTCCCAGGCAATGTGTACATGTAGTACACATGTATTATAATCTGCCTCATTTATGAGACATTATATACATGTAGTGCCACTGTACTCTATCTGTGCCTCGTTTCCCAGGCAATGTGTACATGTAGTACACATGTATTATAATCTGCCTCATTTATGAGACATTATATACATGTAGTGCCACTGTACTCTATCTGTGCCTCGTTTCCCAGGCAATGTGTACATGTAGTACACATGTATTATAATCTGCCTCATTTATGAGACATTATATACATGTAGTGCCACTGTACTCTATCTGTGCCTCGTTTCCCAGGCAATGTGTACATGTAGTACACATGTATTATAATCTGCCTCATTTATGAGACATTATATACATGTAGTGCCACTGTACTCTATCTGTGCCTCGTTTCCCAGGCAATGTGTACATGTAGTACACATGTATTATAATCTGCCTCATTTATGAGACATTATATACATGTAGTGCCACTGTACTCTATCTGTGCCTCGTTTCCCAGGCAATGTGTACATGTAGTACACATGTATTATAATCTGCCTCATTTATGAGACATTATATACATGTAGTGCCACTGTACTCTATCTGTGCCTCGTTTCCCAGGCAATGTGTACATGTAGTACACATGTATTATAATCTGCCTCATTTATGAGACATTATATACATGTAGTGCCACAGTACTCTATCTGTGCCTCGTTTCCCAGGCAATGTGTACATGTAGTACACATGTATTATAATCTGCCTCATTTATGAGACATTATATACATGTAGTGCCAATACACTTTATCTCTGCTTCGTTTCCCAGATAGTGTACATATAGTCCCATGTATCATATCTCTGTCTGGTTTTTGAGAGCAGATAGTGTACATATAGTCCCATGTATCATATCTCTGTCTGGTTTATGAGAGAGTATTTACATATAGTCCCATGTATCATATCTCTGTCTGGTTTTTGAGAGAGTATTTACATGTAGTGCCCATGTATAATAGCTCCTCTTTCTTGTTTATGAGACAGTGTTGACATGTAGTGCCCATGTATAATAGCTCCTCTTTCTTGTTTATGAGACAGTGTTGACATGTAGTGCCCATGTATAATAGCTCCTCTTTCTTGTTTATGAGACAGTGTTGTGCCCATGTATAATAGCTCCTCTTTCTTGTTTATGAGACAGTGTTGACATGTAGTGCCCATGTATAATAGCTCCTCTTTCTTGTTTATGAGACAGTGTTGACATGTAGTGCCCATGTATAATAGCTCCTCTTTCTTGTTTATGAGACAGTGTTGACATGTAGTGCCCATGTATAATAGCTCCTCTTTCTTGTTTATGAGACAGTGTTGACATGTAGTGCCCATGTATAATAGCTCCTCTTTCTTGTTTATGAGACAGTGTTGACATGTAGTGCCCATGTATAATAGCTCCTCTTTCTTGTTTATGAGACAGTGTTGACATGTAGTGCCCATGTATAATAGCTCCTCTTTCTTGTTTATGAGACAGTGTTGACATGTAGTGCCCATGTATAATAGCTCCTCTTTCTTGTTTATGAGACAGTGTTGACATGTAGTGCCCATGTATAATAGCTCCTCTTTCTTGTTTATGAGACAGTGTTGACATGTAGTGCTCATGTATCATACCTCCTCTGACTTGTGTACATGTAGTGCTAATGTATCATACCTCCTCTGACTTGTGTACATGTAGTGCTAATGTATCATACCTCCTCTGACTTGTGTACATGTAGTATCTATGTATCTGCCTCATTTCTGAGACATTTTCATCTGATACACATGTTTTATTGATAATTCTTCAACAAGTTGTTTTCACAGAATTATGTTTCCGCATTGATTTTGTCCTCAAGCAAGCTTTTAAAAGCCATAATAATCCTTTTCCAGGATGATGGATTAGATATAGATCTAAAACAAAACGGAAAAACTTGCAGCAGTGACCGTTGTTCTCATGAACAGAAAAGTAGCGATTTTATCAAGACATATTTATAGTTCTATTATTGCTATGTAATGATTGTGGTATAAATCACATTTCCTAGTAGAAAACGATAATTTCATTTAATAACTTAATTCTTTACACCTATCAAGTATCATTGTGTAATGTTTTGTGCTTTTGTTTATCAGTTACTGATATTTTAACAACATAATTACTCAAATTGTATGTTTCAACTTCAACAGTTATTTTAAATGCTTAAATAGCTTTATTTATGTTTCTTTTAAGTAATTGTGTTAATCAGTTTAATTATCAAGTTAAATTTACAAGTTGTAGTTTAGGATATAGTTGACTTTGATGCTGTCAATAAAATTACATCAAACGGTCATGTCATGTAAACATCGCTCAAGGGAAATAACTCTGATAATTTGTCAATATTAATTTGGTTGTTTTTGAAAAATTATCACATATTAGTTGAATAATGCCCCTGTTATGTAAACACAGTAATAATAAGACACTTGTTTTGAATTTAAGGGGGGAATCTGTAATGTTTACAGGGTTAAATACCATCTGTATGGACATAAAGTCTTATACATGTAACTATGTACTTTTGATAAAAAATAGAATCTTAATGAAATAACAGTAGTTCTCCTCTTGTAAAGTCACTCCTTCTACAATGAAAGCATGGCCTTATAAGAGGGAGTGCCTCTCTTAAAGGGACAACTTAGTATTATTTTGCTATCTCAGTGTATCTTAAATTTGGCTTAATAAGTGGCCTTATAAGAGGAGTGTCCTTTTGTGGGAGTGGCTTAATAAGAGAAGTGTCCTTTTGTGGGAGTGGCCTTATAAGAGGAGTGTCCTTTTGTGGGAGTGGCTTAATAAGAGGAGTGTCCTTTTGTGGGGGTGGCTTAATAAGAGGAGTGGCCTTATAAGAGGAGTGTCCCTTTTGTGGGAGTGGCCATATAAGAGGAGTGTCCTTTTGTGGGAGTGGCTTAATAAGAGGAGTGTCCTTTTGTGGGAGTGGCCTTATAAGAGGGTGACTACTATATAAGAAAAAAAATATATCAAGATAATAAAAGCAGGTAATGATTATCATTATTAGGGTTTTAAGCCACTTTCAACAATATTCCAGTTTTATCAAATCAGACAGTTTTGTTAACAAATACATTTTGTAAGTTACTTGATCACACAAGAGTACATAGTTTGTAATTTGTTCATGGGCAGGTAAGTATAACTTTACACCTGTCCATGGGCAGGTAAATAAATATAACTTATAAACTTCAGTAGTAATCAGAACTGATTAAATAAGATAGATAGAAATCTAACTTCTTAATGACAACGGTCGCATTTGATCAAAAACCTTTATATGAGTACTCCTAAGCAGAAAGTCGACAAACTAGCCTATATTGTATTTTTTGCCTAACTGCTTGTAGACAGTGAAATTAGAAGTTTGTACGGATGGCTTGGTTTGGTTTATTAGTGTTTATCATCTTTTACAGCTATATCAAGACTACCAAACTTATTGGAGGAGGAAAGTCTGGAAGTTATAAAGATCTCACAGGTGAAAACTCTACCCTGGGTAGGCATCTGAAAACTTTAGCACTTGAGGTTGCTATCAGGGTAGGAACACAGGTCAGTGGTGTAAGGCATGTCATCAGAAGTTACTTTTCAATATATACTATGACCTACCTGTACATTTCTTAGAATTTGAAACAAAATACTGTAGAAATAGTAAATAACAGGTATTGTTATATTTTTTATTCCTTGTTGATTTTTATTTGTACAGCTGTGTTTATTAAATATTATATATCATCATGTGACAGATGGAACAAGAAAAATTATTGATGCACATAATATAAATACTTTCAACTTTTGACTTTTTTTTTTATCGTGGTTAGTCTAGTTCTTGGTTTTTATTATAGCTTCTTTTTTTTTCTTTTTTTTTTATCTTTGAATAAGCCCAAAAGATGTCAAATCTGTAAAATGTCATGGTCATCCAATGACCTATAAGTTTACCTCACCTTGACCTTTAAAGGTCAATGTTAGGTATTGTCATTAATTTACATTGATCGTCTTGGGTGGTGTCTTCATCTGGGTCTGTTAAGCCCCTGTTACACGGTAAAGCAAGTATCATGATACTTGTATCATAGACCAAAAAATACAGTGTAAACAGTGCTATTACTCTGTATCATGCAACTTTTAGAAGTTGCATGATACACACTTTGGGATAGAACATGTTCTATTCTGTACAGCAAGGATCACGATACATTTTATCTCTGACCAATTTGAGATCAGGAGGTTACAACGTCATCAACAAATAAAAGCACATGGTCAGCACATGGGTAAATAAAACATGACTGGAAAGGGGAAAAAAGTAGTCCTCAATTTGTATGATAAGGTCTTCATTGTCAGGATTCTCCATTTAGGCGGGAACAATTTGTAAACAAACTCTGCATGAAACATGCTACTTGATTTAGTGTGTAAACTGACAAGGATCATGATACAAAAAGTTGCATGATACAAGTATCGCGATACTTGCTTTACCATGTAACAGGGCCTTTAGCTTTTCACATTTCAATCTTTTTCACACAAACCACTGTACCAATTAAAACCATATGTGACAGAAACACTTTATATGATTTTCATTTCATTCTGAAGATCAATCTGGCTGCTAGGCCAACTATGCTCTCTGATTGGCTTAGATTAAAAAATCTTCTTCCCAGAATCCTCATGTGTGATTGAATTATTACATGGAAGGACTATATCCCAATGGGAAAGTGGAAAAATGATTTTTCTCAGAAACTAGAGATTTGATTGATCCAAACTGTGCATGAATATAAATTGAATGGTCCCTTACAGAATTTTTAATTTTTGTGTTATTTAAAATCCAAGATGGTCACCATCGCAGGACAAATTTAACATAGTATCAGAAAAATATAGATCAGTGGTTTTGGAATTGAAAAGATAATTGTCATATCTTTTAATTATATTATAGATGTCACATCTTTAGACTTACTAGATTTTTTTGGTAAAATTCTATTTATAGGATAATTATTTTTTTTTCAAAATCAAGTTTAAGGATTTTCTTCCTTACAGGTTATATATAAGCTAAAAAGCTAAACAAACACTCCCCCTAAATGTTAGCTGCGGAACCGTAGCCCTTATGGTCCTTGGCCAGTTTTCTGATATTTGCGGACCATAAGGGCTACGGATTTCACCCTATCAAAAACTTTCGAAACTGCGCGGTGAAAATCTTGCGCCGCTTTTTTGCAAATTTTTATCATGAAATCGGGTGTGAGAATCCGTAGCCCTATGGTCCGCAAATATCAGAAAACTGGCCAAGGACCATAAGGGCTACGGTTCCGCAGCTACCTAAATGTCAGATATGTATGTGGGTGGATAGAGTTGTTCAAAGTAATATTCATTTAAATAATAATTAAATAATTATTTATCAATTTAATTAATTTTATTACACAAACACAACAAGGATATAAGTTTCCCTTTTCTAAAGCACAAGGACTCGTTTAACAAAGAATAATTTACTCTCTTTTTCACTCTGTGTTAAAAATAATGATGGTCGATTCCAGAGAAATCTAGATGTTTATCTATCGCATGTCAGAATGATTCTTTTGTTGTGTTTTGTTACCAAATGAATATATATTTCTGAATGATTTGACAATCGGTGATATTTTCAATTTAACAAGATTGATTGGATGTTTGCATGCCCATGCAGTCGAGTTGTTTTTTACCAAAGGAGTAGCTGTTTGTGATAAGTAGATTTTGAGTATCTTAATTAGGTAGCTAATGATGTTGATTTTCTATAGGAAGTATTTATATCACATTCACTTATGTAAAATATAAAAAATCTAGTTTTTCCTTTTAAAAACATTTTAATGAGTATTTGAAGATGTGTTTTAAATTGAGTCATTTCAATAGGTAGATAAAAGAAATATTTCATTTGATCTACTTTTTTGTTTTTGTTTCATATCTTTTCCCAAATAGTTTTCATGACCACGGGTAATTCTCAAAACCTGTTCCCGTCCTTATTATATGATTGTCTAATTAGCTTTGAGAATGGATTCTGGGCCAACTTGAACTATGTCAAGATAGAAGTAAAAAGAACAGCTTTCTTATAATTAGGCTTTTTTCTTTACGTGATACAAACCATTTGTAATAAAAGATTTATTCTTCTGAAGAAATTGTTATCATTATTGAGGATCTGTTATTTTTAAGGAAATTAATGTTCCTTGTTTCAATAAAAAGTGGAATATATTTGATCCAATAACCTAGAAATAAAATTATTTTATGCCTCAATCTGAACAATTTAAAATCACAGTCAGGAAAATTACTTGTAAAGAAAAAGCCACAGTTAGTTTTTACTATTGATAATTAGACTCCTTATTAAATTAAATTTGCGTTAGTGAATTGAATTTCCATATTTTTATGGTGCAGCGCTAGTCGACGTTATGTGTTATATAATCTAAAAAGCATGTTCGGCAGTCGTGACAGTTCAACAATTAAAACTGAAAATTAGGTGACAGATTGTAAAATTATCATTATATTTTTTTTTCTAAGTGCATCTTTCTTCCAGGAAATGGCGTTCAGTCAGAGAAGAAGTAAAATTAGTGCAATGACACTGTAGTACATTTATAGGCCTCAACAAAATGATATTATCTACAAATATATACTTACAGATACTGTAACTTTTATTATGGAAGTTATCAAAATTCTTTTTACCTGAAATGACATTAATATTAGGTTTAGTTTAAAAAAAAATACAGGTTGTAATATCTATTGTTTAGACCAGACATCCAGGACCTGGATTTTTCCATCGGTCTGTATCGGTCTGAGTTCAGTGATTTAAGTTGAGAGGTACATTTGTAGATGTTTGTTCTGTTGATCTTGTTGGAATTGTTGACCATCACTGTTTAAACTGTAACAGCCAATGATCAGCAATGAACATGTTCTTTAAATACAAGTGTTTTACTTGAGCAAAACCTAATTATAATATGTTGAAATGTGTTTGACAAGTTTATCATGACTAGTTTTCAACTTTATTAAGATAAATATAATTCCTTATATTCTTGATATGTTTTAACAATAAGTGTCTGTCGTATCAAAGTATAGGAATTCCTGTAGTGTATGAACGGTTCCTTTAGTCGAGTAGTATAACAAGAATATTCTGTGGTCTGTTTGATTAATGCGACATTAGTTACAAAATCAGGATCATTCTATTGTGAAAGTCTGATACAGTAGAAATCTCTTTGTAAAATGTGATTTTGTAGCGAACTCACAACTCTATATCAAGGTTTTGTTTTATATTATCTAGTTAAAAACATATTCATTTTCTGAGGACAGTAACAAGGGACAAAATAAATAGTCATTATGCAATAAAAAAAAATCATCTCTTTTGTTTTATATCAGCATTGTTCAATGACAATTTTGATGGTACCATTTTATTTCAAGGGTCAGACTATCTTCACAATTTGATATAGTTTATATTGTATCTGGTCTCTCATGAAGACAATTTAATACTTTGTATCAACTGGTCAACTCAATTACATTTATTGAATGGAGTTATTTGAAAACAAAAATAGAAGCTATATTACATATTGGCCTGACTTAAATGACCACAAGTTGACCAGAAGTGTAGATCAATGCACACAATTTAAAGGGAATCTGTTTTTTTATTTATATTCTGTCATTAATCATTGAGTTGACCATTTCCTATATAGGAAGATAACGGTACTTATCACATCACAATAATTGCTTTAGTATTGGTATTAAATCTATTAGAAGTATCAATTTAGATTTTCTTTTTTGTCTAGAGAATTATGGTCTATAAATAACCAATAGCCAGTAGATATACCTTGCATTCTTTTCCTTTGATCTTTTTAAGGTTTATATACCAGAATGTAAGCTACAGCTAAGAACTATGAAATAATACATGCAGATATCTCACTTTTAATCTGGACTGTAGTTTTATTACTCTCAGAGAGCCCTGCAATAATCAACGACCTTTGGACACAGTAGGTTTTTGTTGAAGAATTAGGGTAATTGGGGTATAGTTTTGGGGATGGGTAATAGTTTCTTATAGTGTTAATAAACTGTTAACTGAAAGGCAGCTACACTATCAAAACTGCTCAGTTTAAAATATGTGGGGGCGGTGCATGCTGTCATTACAACATTGTCTTGTTTAAAAATGTATTGATCTGAATATGATATCAAATCGGGTTCTGTCAGATGTTAGGGGAGGGTGGTGTCTTATAACAGCTGACACCTCTAAATGGTTTCTGTCAGATGTTAGGGGAGGGGGAGTGTTGTGTATTATAACAGCTGACACCTCTAACTGGGTTCTGTCAGATGTTAGGGGAGGGGGAGTGTCATGTATTATAACAGCTGACACCTCTAACTGGGTTCTGTCAGATGTTAGGGGAGGGGGAGTGTCGTGTATTATAACAGCTGACACCTCTCACTGGGTTCTGTCAGATGTTAGGGGAGGGGGAGGGGAGTGTATTATAACAGCTGACACCTCTAACTGGGTTCTGTCAGATGTTAAGGGAGAGGGAGGGGAGTGTATTATAACAGCTGACACCTCTAACTGGGTTCTGTCAGATGTTAGGGGAGGTGGAGTGTCGTGTATTATAACAGCTGACACCTCTAACTGGGTTCTATCAGATGCTAGTGGTGGGGGTGTATTATAACAGCTGACACCTCTAACTGGGTTCTGTCAGATGTTAGGGGAGGGGGAGTGTCGTGTATTATAACAGCTGACACCTCTAACTGGGTTCTATCAGATGTTAGGAGTGGGGGAGTGTCATGTATTATAACAGCTGACACCTCTAACTGGGTTCTATCAGATGTTAGGGGAGGGGGAGTGTAATATAACAGCTGACACCTCTAACTGGGTTCTGTCAGATGTTAGGGGTGGGGGAGTGTTGTGTATTATAACAGCTGACACCTCTAACTGGGTTCTGTCAGATGTTAGGGGAGGGGGAGTGTCGTGTATTATAACAGCTGACACCTCTAACTGGGTTCTGTCAGATGTTAGGGGAGGGGGAGGGGAGTGTATTATAACAGCTGACACCTCTAACTGGGTTCTGTCAGATGTTAGGGGTGGGGGAGTGTCGTGTATTATAACAGCTGACACCTCTAACTGGGTTCTGTCAGACGTTAGGGGAGGGGGAGTGTGATGTATTATAACAGATGACACCTCTAACTGGGTTCTGTCAGATGTTAGGGGAGGGGGAGTGTCGTGTATTATAACAGCTGACACCTCTAACTGGGTTCTGTCAGATTTTAGGGGAGGGGGGAGTGTATTATAACAGCTGACACCTCTAACTGGTTTCTGTCAGATGTTAGGGGTGGGGGAGTGTCGTGTATTATAACAGCTGACACCTCTCACTGGGTTCTGTCAGATGTTTGGGGAGGGGGAGTGTCGTGTATTATAACAGCTGACACCTCTAACTGGGTTCTGTCAGATGTTAGGGGAGGGGGAGTGTCGTGTATTATAACAGCTGACACCTCTAACTGTGTTCTATCAGATGTTAGGGGAGGAGGAGTGTAATATAACAGCTGACACCTCTAACTGGGTTCTGTCAGATGTTAGGGGTGTGGGAGTGTCGTGTATTATAACAGCTGACACCTCTAACTGGGTTCTGTCAGATGTTAGGGGAGGAGGAGTGTAATATAACAGCTGACACCTCTAACTGGGTTCTGTCAGATGTTAGGGGTGTGGGAGTGTCGTGTATTATAACAGCTGACACCTCTAACTGGGTTCTGTCAGATGTTAGGGGAGGGGGAGGGGAGTGTATTATAACAGTTGACACCTCTAACTGGGTTCTGTCAGATGTTAGGGGTGGGGGAGTGTCGTGTATTATAACAGCTGACACCTCTAACTGGGTTCTGTCAGATTTTAGGGGTGGGGGAGTGTGGTGTATTATAACAGCTGACACCTCTAACTGGGTTCTGTCAGATGTTAGGGGTGGGGAAGTGTCGTGTATTATAACAGATGACACCTCTAACTGGGTTCTATCAGATGTTAGGGGTGGGGGAGTGTCGTGTATTATAACAGCTGACACCTCTAACTGGGTTCTGTCAGATGTTAGGGGAGGGGGAGGGGAGTGTAATATAACAGCTGACACCTCTAACTGGTTTCTGTCAGATGTTAGGGGTGGTGGAGTGTCATGTATTATAACAGCTGACACCTCTCACTGGGTTCTGTCAGATGTTAGGGGAGTGGGAGGAGAGTGTATTATAACAGCTGACACCTCTAACTGGGTTCTGTCAGATGTTAGGGGAGGGGGAGTGTCATGTATTATAACAGCTGACACCACTAACTGGGTTCTATCAGATGTTAGGGGAGGGGGAGGGGGGTGTATTATAACAGCTGACACCTCTAACTGGGTTCTGTCAGATGTTAGGGGAGGGGGAGGGGAGTGTATTATAACAGCTGACACCTCTAACTGGGTTCTATCAGATGTTAGGGGTGGGGGAGTGTCATGTATTATAACAGCTGACACCTCTAACTGGGTTCTGTCAGATGTTAGGGGAGGGGGAGTGTCGTGTATTATAACAGCTGACACCTCTAACTGGGTTCTGTCAGATGTTAGGGGAGGGGGAGGGGAGTGTATTATAACAGCTGACACCTCTAACTGGGTTCTGTCAGATGTTAAGGGAGAGGGAGGAGAGTGTATTATAACAGCTGACACCTATAACTGGGTTCTGTCAGATGTTAGGGGAGGTGGAGTGTCGTGTATTATAACAGCTGACACCTCTAACTGGGTTCTGTCAGATGCTAGTGGTGGGGGTGTATTATAACAGCTGACACCTCTAACTGGGTTCTGTCAGATGTTAGGGGAGGGAGAGTGTCGTGTATTATAACAGCTGACACCTCTAACTGGGTTCTGTCAGATGTTAGGGGTGGGGGAGGGGAGTGTATTATAACAGCTGACACCTCTAACTGGGTTCTGTCAGATGTTAGGGGTGGGGGAGTGTCGTGTATTATAACAGCTGACACCTCTAACTGGGTTCTGTCAGACGTTAGGGGAGGGGGAGTGTCATGTATTATAACAGCTGACACCTCTAACTGGGTTCTGTCAGATGTTAGGGGAGGAGGAGTGTAATATAACAGCTGACACCTCTAACTGGGTTCTGTCAGATGTTAGGGGTGTGTGAGTGTCGTGTATTATAACAGCTGACACCTCTAACTGGGTTCTGTCAGACGTTATGGGAGGGGGAGTGTCATGTATTATAACAGATGACACCTCTAACTGGGTTCTGTCAGATGTTAGGGGAGGGGGAGTGTCGTGTATTATAACAGCTGACACCTCTAACTGGGTTCTGTCAGATTTTAGGGGAGGGGGGAGTGTATTATAACAGCTGACACCTCTAACTGGTTTCTGTCAGATGTTAGGGGTGGGGGAGTGTCGTGTATTATAACAGCTGACACCTCTCACTGGGTTCTGTCAGATGTTTGGGGAGGGGGAGTGTCGTGTATTATAACAGCTGACACCTCTAACTGGGTTCTGTCAGATGTTAGGGGAGGGGGAGTGTCGTGTATTATAACAGCTGACACCTCTAACTGTGTTCTATCAGATGTTAGGGGAGGAGGAGTGTAATATAACAGCTGACACCTCTAACTGGGTTCTGTCAGATGTTAGGGGTGTGGGAGTGTCGTGTATTATAACAGCTGACACCTCTAACTGGGTTCTGTCAGATGTTAGGGGAGGAGGAGTGTAATATAACAGCTGACACCTCTAACTGGGTTCTGTCAGATGTTAGGGGAGGGGGAGGGGAGTGTATTATAACAGCTGACACCTCTAACTGGGTTCTGTCAGATGTTAGGGGAGGGGGAGGGGAGTGTATTATAACAGTTGACACCTCTAACTGGGTTCTGTCAGATGTTAGGGGTGGGGGAGTGTCGTGTATTATAACAGCTGACACCTCTAACTGGGTTCTGTCAGATTTTAGGGGTGGGGGAGTGTCGTGTATTATAACAGCTGACACCTCTAACTGGGTTCTGTCAGATGTTAGGGGTGGGGCAGTGTCGTGTATTATAACAGATGACACCTCTAACTGGGTTCTATCAGATGTTAGGGGTGGGGGAGTGTCGTGTATTATAACAGCTGACACCTCTAACTGGGTTCTGTCAGATGTTAGGGGAGGGGGAGGGGAGTGTAATATAACAGCTGACACCTCTAACTGGTTTCTGTCAGATGTTAGGGGTGGTGGAGTGTCATGTATTATAACAGCTGACACCTCTCACTGGGTTCTGTCAGATGTTAGGGGAGTGGGAGGAGAGTGTATTATAACAGCTGACACCTCTAACTGGGTTCTGTCAGATGTTAGGGGAGGGGGAGTGTCATTTATTATAACAGCTGACACCACTAACTGGGTTCTATCAGATGTTAGGGGAGGGGGAGGGGGGTGTATTATAACAGCTGACACCTCTAACTGGGTTCTGTCAGATGTTAGGGGAGGGGGAGGGGAGTGTATTATAACAGCTGACACCTCTAACTGGGTTCTGTCAGATGTTAGGGGAGGTGGAGTGTCGTGTATTATAACAGCTGACACCTCTAACTGGGTTCTATCAGATGCTAGTGGTGGGGGTGTATTATAACAGCTGACACCTCTAACTGGGTTCTGTCAGATGTTAGGGGAGGGAGAGTGTCGTGTATTATAACAGCTGACACCTCTATCTGGGTTCTATCAGATGTTAGGAGTGGGGGAGTGTTGTGTATTATAACAGCTGACACCTCTAACTGGGTTCTGTCAGATGTTAGGGGTGGGGGAGTGTTGTGTATTATAACAGCTGACACCTCTAACTGGGTTCTGTCAGACGTTAGGGGAGGGGGAGTGTCATGTATTATAACAGATGACACCTCTAACTGGGTTCTGTCAGATGTTAGGGGAGGGGGAGTGTCGTGTATTATAACAGCTGACACCTCTAACTGGGTTCTGTCAGATTTTAGGGGAGGGGGGAGTGTATTATAACAGCTGACACCTCTAACTGGTTTCTGTCAGATGTTAGGGGTGGGGGAGTGTCATGTATTATAACAGCTGACACCTCTCACTGGGTTCTGTCAGATGTTTGGGGAGGGGGAGTGTCGTGTATTATAACAGCTGACACCTCTAACTGGGTTCTGTCAGATGTTAGGGGAGGGGGAGTGTCGTGTATTATAACAGCTGACACCTCTAACTGTGTTCTATCAGATGTTAGGGGAGGAGGAGTGTAATATAACAGCTGACACCTCTAACTGGGTTCTGTCAGATGTTAGGGGTGTGGGAGTGTCGTGTATTATAACAGCTGACACCTCTAACTGGGTTCTGTCAGATGTTAGGGGAGGAGGAGTGTAATATAACAGCTGACACCTCTAACTGGGTTCTGTCAGATGTTAGGGGTGTGGGAGTGTCGTGTATTATAACAGCTGACACCTCTAACTGGGTTCTGTCAGATGTTAGGGGAGGGGGAGGGGAGTGTATTATAACAGCTGACACCTCTAACTGGGTTCTGTCAGATGTTAGGGGAGGGGGAGTGTCATGTATTATAACAGCTGACACCTCTAACTGGGTTCTGTCAGATGTTAGGGGAGGAGGAGTGTAATATAACAGCTGACACCTCTAACTGGGTTCTGTCAGATGTTAGGGGTGTGGGAGTGTCGTGTATTATAACAGCTGACACCTCTAACTGGGTTCTGTCAGACGTTAGGGGAGGGGGAGTGTCATGTATTATAACAGATGACACCTCTAACTGGGTTCTGTCAGATGTTAGGGGAGGGGGAGTGTCGTGTATTATAACAGCTGACACCTCTAACTGGGTTCTGTCAGATTTTAGGGGAGGGGGGAGTGTATTATAACAGCTGACACCTCTAACTGGTTTCTGTCAGATGTTAGGGGTGGGGGAGTGTCGTGTATTATAACAGCTGACACCTCTCACTGGGTTCTGTCAGATGTTTGGGGAGGGGGAGTGTCGTGTATTATAACAGCTGACACCTCTAACTGGGTTCTGTCAGATGTTAGGGGAGGGGGAGTGTCGTGTATTATAACAGCTGACACCTCTAACTGTGTTCTATCAGATGTTAGGGGAGGAGGAGTGTAATATAACAGCTGACACCTCTAACTGGGTTCTGTCAGATGTTAGGGGTGTGGGAGTGTCGTGTATTATAACAGCTGACACCTCTAACTGGGTTCTGTCAGATGTTAGGGGAGGAGGAGTGTAATATAACAGCTGACACCTCTAACTGGGTTCTGTCAGATGTTAGGGGTGTGGGAGTGTCGTGTATTATAACAGCTGACACCTCTAACTGGGTTCTGTCAGATGTTAGGGGAGGGGGAGGGGAGTGTATTATAACAGCTGACACCTCTAACTGGGTTCTGTCAGATGTTAGGGGAGGGGGAGGGGAGTGTATTATAACAGTTGACACCTCTAACTGGGTTCTGTCAGATGTTAGGGGTGGGGGAGTGTCGTGTATTATAACAGCTGACACCTCTAACTGGGTTCTGTCAGATTTTAGGGGTGGGGGAGTGTCGTGTATTATAACAGCTGACACCTCTAACTGGGTTCTGTCAGATGTTAGGGGTGGGGCAGTGTCGTGTATTATAACAGATGACACCTCTAACTGGGTTCTATCAGATGTTAGGGGTGGGGGAGTGTCGTGTATTATAACAGCTGACACCTCTAACTGGGTTCTGTCAGATGTTAGGGGAGGGGGAGGGGAGTGTAATATAACAGCTGACACCTCTAACTGGTTTCTGTCAGATGTTAGGGGTGGTGGAGTGTCATGTATTATAACAGCTGACACCTCTCACTGGGTTCTGTCAGATGTTAGGGGAGTGGGAGGAGAGTGTATTATAACAGCTGACACCTCTAACTGGGTTCTGTCAGATGTTAGGGGAGGGGGAGTGTCATTTATTATAACAGCTGACACCACTAACTGGGTTCTATCAGATGTTAGGGGAGGGGGAGGGGGGTGTATTATAACAGCTGACACCTCTAACTGGGTTCTGTCAGATGTTAGGGGAGGGGGAGGGGAGTGTATTATAACAGCTGACACCTCTAACTGGGTTCTGTCAGATGTTAGGGGAGGTGGAGTGTCGTGTATTATAACAGCTGACACCTCTAACTGGGTTCTATCAGATGCTAGTGGTGGGGGTGTATTATAACAGCTGACACCTCTAACTGGTTTCTGTCAGATGTTAGGGGAGGGAGAGTGTCGTGTATTATAACAGCTGACACCTCTATCTGGGTTCTATCAGATGTTAGGAGTGGGGGAGTGTCGTGTATTATAACAGCTGACACCTCTAACTGGGTTCTGTCAGATGTTAGGGGTGGGGGAGGGGAGTGTATTATAACAGCTGACACCTCTAACTGGGTTCTGTCAGATGTTAGGGGTGGGGGAGTGTTGTGTATTATAACAGCTGACACCTCTAACTGGGTTCTGTCAGACGTTAGGGGAGGGGGAGTGTCATGTATTATAACAGATGACACCTCTAACTGGGTTCTGTCAGATGTTAGGGGAGGGGGAGTGTCGTGTATTATAACAGCTGACACCTCTAACTGGGTTCTGTCAGATTTTAGGGGAGGGGGGAGTGTATTATAACAGCTGACACCTCTAACTGGTTTCTGTCAGATGTTAGGGGTGGGGGAGTGTCATGTATTATAACAGCTGACACCTCTCACTGGGTTCTGTCAGATGTTTGGGGAGGGGGAGTGTTGTGTATTATAACAGCTGACACCTCTAACTGGGTTCTGTCAGATGTTAGGGGAGGGGGAGTGTCGTGTATTATAACAGCTGACACCTCTAACTGTGTTCTATCAGATGTTAGGGGAGGAGGAGTGTAATATAACAGCTGACACCTCTAACTGGGTTCTGTCAGATGTTAGGGGTGTGGGAGTGTCGTGTATTATAACAGCTGACACCTCTAACTGGGTTCTGTCAGATGTTAGGGGAGGAGGAGTGTAATATAACAGCTGACACCTCTAACTGGGTTCTGTCAGATGTTAGGGGTGTGGGAGTGTCGTGTATTATAACAGCTGACACCTCTAACTGGGTTCTGTCAGATGTTAGGGGAGGGGGAGGGGAGTGTATTATAACAGCTGACACCTCTAACTGGGTTCTGTCAGATGTTAGGGGAGGGGGAGGGGAGTGTATTATAACAGTTGACACCTCTAACTGGGTTCTGTCAGATGTTAGGGGTGGGGGAGTGTCGTGTATTATAACAGCTGACACCTCTAACTGGGTTCTGTCAGATTTTAGGGGTGGGGGAGTGTCGTGTATTATAACAGCTGACACCTCTAGCTGGGTTCTGTCAGATGTTAGGGGTGGGGCAGTGTCGTGTATTATAACAGATGACACCTCTAACTGGGTTCTATCAGATGTTAGGGGTGGGGGAGTGTCGTGTATTATAACAGCTGACACCTCTAACTGGGTTCTGTCAGATGTTAGGGGAGGGGGAGGGGAGTGTAATATAACAGCTGACACCTCTAACTGGTTTCTGTCAGATGTTAGGGGTGGTGGAGTGTCATGTATTATAACAGCTGACACCTCTCACTGGGTTCTGTCAGATGTTAGGGGAGTGGGAGGAGAGTGTATTATAACAGCTGACACCTCTAACTGGGTTCTGTCAGATGTTAGGGGAGGGGGAGTGTCATGTATTATAACAGCTGACACCACTAACTGGGTTCTATCAGATGTTAGGGGAGGGGGAGGGGGGTGTATTATAACAGCTGACACCTCTAACTGGGTTCTGTCAGATGTTAGGGGAGGGGGAGGGGAGTGTATTATAACAGCTGACACCTCTAACTGGGTTCTATCAGATGTTAGGGGTGGGGGAGTGTCATGTATTATAACAGCTGACACCTCTAACTGGGTTCTGTCAGATGTTAGGGGAGGGGGAGTGTCGTGTATTATAACAGCTGACACCTCTAACTGGGTTCTGTCAGATGTTAGGGGAGGGGGAGGGGAGTGTATTATAACAGCTGACACCTCTAACTGGGTTCTGTCAGATGTTAAGGGAGAGGGAGGGGAGTGTATTATAACAGCTGACACCTATAACTGGGTTCTGTCAGATGTTAGGGGAGGTGGAGTGTCGTGTATTATAACAGCTGACACCTCTAACTGGGTTCTATCAGATGCTAGTGGTGGGGGTGTATTATAACAGCTGACACCTCTAACTGGGTTCTGTCAGATGTTAGGGGAGGGAGAGTGTCGTGTATTATAACAGCTGACACCTCGTGTCATGTATTATAACAGCTGACACCTCTAACTGGGTTCTGTCAGATGTTAGGGGAGGGGGAGTGTCATGTATTATAACAGCTGACACCTCTAACTGGGTTCTGTCAGATGTTAGGGGAGGGGGAGTGTCGTGTATTATAACAACTGACACCTCTAACTGGGTTCTGTCAGATTTTAGGGGTGGGGGAGTGTCATGTATTATAACAGCTGACACCTCTAACTGGGTTCTGTCAGATGTTAGGGGAGGGGCAGTGTCGTGTATTATAACAGATGACACCTCTAACTGGGTTCTGTCAGATGTTAGGGGTGGGGGAGTGTCGTGTATTATAACAGCTGACACCTCTAACTGGGTTCTGTCAGATGTTAGGGGAGGGGGAGGGGAGTGTATTATAACAGCTGACACCTCTAACTGGTTTCTGTCAGATGTTAGGGGTGGGGGAGTGTCATGTATTATAACAGCTGACACCTCTCACTGGGTTCTGTCAGATGTTAGGGGAGGGGGAGGAGAGTGTATTATAACAGCTGACACCTCTAACTGGGTTCTGTCAGATGTTATGGGAGGGGGAGTGTCATGTATTATAACAGCTGACACCTCTAACTGGGTTCTATCAGATGTTAGGGGAGGGGGAGGGGGGTGTATTATAACAGCTGACACCTCTAACTGGGTTCTGTCAGATGTTAGGGGAGGGGTAGGGGAGTGTATTATAACAGCTGACACCTCTAACTGGGTTCTATCAGATGTTAGGGGTGGGGGAGTGTCATGTATTATAACAGCTGACACCTCTAACTGGGTTCTGTCAGATGTTAGGGTAGGGTGAGTGTCGTGTATTATAACAGCTGACACCTCTCACTGGGTTCTGTCAGATGTTAGGGGAGGGGGAGGGGAGTGTATTATAACAGCTGACACCTCTAACTGGGTTCTGTCAGATGTTAAGGGAGAGGGAGGGGAGTGTATTATAACAGCTGACACCTCTAACTGGGTTCTGTCAGATGTTAGGGGAGGTGGAGTGTCGTGTATTATAACAGCTGACACCTCTAACTGGGTTCTATCAGATGCTAGTGGTGGGGGTGTATTATAACAGCTGACACCTCTAACTGGGTTCTGTCAGATGTTAGGGGAGGGGGAGTGTCGTGTATTATAACAGCTGACACCTCTAACTGGGTTCTATCAGATGTTAGGAGTGGGGGAGTGTCATGTATTATAACAGCTGACACCTCTAACTGGGTTCTGTCAGATGTTAGGGGTGGGGGAGGGGAGTGTATTATAACAGCTGACACCTCTAACTGGGTTCTGTCAGATGTTAGGTGTGGGGGAGTGTCGTGTATTATAACAGCTGACACCTCTAACTGGGTTCTATCAGATGTTAGGGGAGGGGGAGTGTAATATAACAGCTGACACCACTAACTGGGTTCTGTCATATGTTAGGGGTGTGGGAGTGTCGTGTATTATAACAGCTGACACCTCTAACTGGGTTCTGTCAGATGTTAGGGGAGGGGGAGTGTCATGTATTATAACAGCTGACACCTCTAACTGGGTTCTGTCAGATGTTAGGGGAGGTGGAGTGTCGTGTATTATAACAACTGACACCTCTAACTGGGTTCTGTCAGATGTTAGGGGAGGGGGAGTGTCGTGTATTATAACAGCTGACACCTCTAACTGGATTCTATCAGATGTTAGGGGAGGGGGAGTGTATTATAACAGCTGACACCTCTAACTGGGTTCTGTCAGATGTTAGGGGTGGGGGAGTGTCGTGTATTATAACAGCTAACACATCTAACTGGGTTCTGTCAGATGCTAGGGGAGGGGAAGTGTCGTGTATTATAACAGCTGACACCTCTAACTGGGTTCTATTAGATGTTAGGGGAGGGGGAGTGTAATATAACAGCTGACACCTCTAACTGGGTTCTGTCAGATGTTAGGGGTGGGGGAGTGTCGTGTATTATAACAGCTGACACATCTATCTGGGTTCTGTCAGATGCTAGGGGAGGGGGAGTGTCGTGTATTATAACAGCTGACACCTCTAACTGGGTTCTGTCAGATGTTAGGTGTGGGTAGTGTTTTATAACTGGTTCTTAATCAGATTGCAATGTAGGAAATATGTTTTCTGTATAAGCAGAACATAAAAGTTGGTGCCAATATGGTTTGGTTTAGACAGGTTTAACTGTATAATTAACACACCTGAATGTAATGTTTATAAACAGAGCTTACAGACACTAGAGTGTTCTGATTCCATTTCGGCATCAGGAGTAATGTTTATACCACTATTGTTAATCACTGCTTTCGCAACATAATTGGACAAAAGGTCCGACTGTTTATCCATATTCAAAACAAATAAATATAATCAAAACGAATGAAATAAATTCCAAAATAAAATCGTAAATAAAGAAAAGTTATATGTTAATTATATAAGACAATCTAATCACTTAGATGTCCACACAAAAAATATAAAGCCATAGATTAAAAAGCAAGATAAAAATTTGCTTCAGAAGCATTCTAGGAAATTGTCATACTGTTGCATTCTGGGAATTAGTTCATAATCTCACATGGTCACATTTGACACTTTGCATTGATAGAGAATTGTTATTACAGATCTGTTTTATTGTCAGACTTCAAACATAAACACAGTTCATTTTGTAGGGCAGAAAAATTATTATTATACAAAACAATGTTCCTAACAGATTAATTAATTCCTCCTCCATCTTATTATAATGGGGGTGGGCATTTTAATCTTGATAATACAATTGTATTTGTTTGAGATAATCAACAGAATTTACTTCAAAGTTTTAACAGAATCATTTATATTCCATCTGGTATGGCAGAATGTCTTCTGTAAAAAGGTTGGCAGTGTTGAATAAATCCATTAAGCTTGAATTTCTACTTTCATTTTTTCTTTGAACCGATTACATCTTAGCATGGCTACATGATAGATAAATAGTTGAACCATCTGTGTCGCTGTGGTAAATGTTTTAAAACTACAGGTGTTTTTCTCAAAAGAATATTGAAAAATCATTAATCATAAACTTTTTCTTGTTATAAAAAGAATTGTTCAATAAAAGTGTATGAAAATGTAGCATTGAAAAAACTATAAAGGTAATAATTTACAAGTTGATTTTCATCAGAATTATATTCAATATTGTACAATATGATTTTAACATTAAGGGAAAGTTGTATAATAAAGCCATTAACTATTGTAACGATTTTCTATTTCCATTACACATTTTGCTTGTTTGCCTCATTAAACCATTTCAATAATCACAATTAATTAGCTAGTTTTTTTTCAAAGAGTAACATAATTCTGGATGTAAAGCAGAATATTTTTTACACATTAATTAATTAAAACGGTTTTTCCCATTTTCATAAAAAAAACTTTTTAATTTGTCTGTACTCTTATATCTTATATTTAGAACACTGGCATTTGACAAGAAATCTTGAGATTAATTAGTATCATATCACTATGGTGAGATTAATTAGTATCATATCACTATGGAATAATGAGGCTTGTTCCAAGATTTATTGTTTTCTGTGTCACAAAGATTTTTTTTTTTTACATCATAATAATGTTTGTTGAAAAAAATGCCTATGCTATATTATAACCTTAATGGACCAGGGTTGCACATTAAGGGTCCCTGTTTTACATCAATCTCACTTGTCCAGGGGTAGCAAGTGAAAATATATAAAAAAGTCCACTCAAACATACTTTATATTCATTTGCTTTTACATTCTATCATAATACACACTATTAGAAAATATGTGTGATGAAGATTAACTATATTATATATAAAGTTCAAGATTCTTCACAACAACACTACTTACTCAGTTATATCTGAGAGTTGTCGTTACCCAGTTATAAGTGAGGGTTGTCGTTACTCAGTTATATGTGAGGGTTGTCGTTACCCAGTTATATGTGAGGGTTGTCGTTACTCAGTTATATGTAAGGGTTGTCGTTACTCAGTTATATGTGAGGGTTGTCGTTACCCAGTTATATGTGAGGGTTGTCGTTACTCAGTTATATGTGAGGGTTGTCGTTACCCAGTTATATCTGAGAGTTATCGTTACCCAGTTATATGTGAGGGTTGTCGTTACCCAGTTATATCTGAGAGTTGTCGTTACCCAGTTATATGTGAGGGTTGTCGTTACCCAGTTATATGTGAGGGTTGTCGTTACTCAGTTATATGTGAGGGTTGTCGTTACCCAGTTATATGTGAGGGTTGTCGTTACTCAGTTATATGTAAGGGTTGTCGTTACTCAGTTATATGTGAGGGTTGTCGTTACCCAGTTATATGTGAGGGTTGTCGTTACCCAGTTATATGTGAGGGTTGTCGTTACTCAGTTATATGTGAGGGTTGTCATTACTCAGTTATATGTGAGGGTTGTCGTTACCCAGTTATATGTGAGGGTTGTCATTACCCAGTTATATGTGAGGGTTGTCGTTACCCAGTTATATGTGAGGGTTGTCGTTACCCAGTTATATGTGAGGGTTGTCATTACCCAGTTATATGTGAGGGTTGTCGTTACTCAGTTATATGTGAGGGTTGTCGTTACCCAGTTATATGTAAGGGTTGTCATTACCCAGTTATATGTGAGGGTGTCGTTACCCAGTTATATGTGAGGGTGTCGTTACCCAGTTATATGTGAGGGTTGTCATTACCCAGTTATATGTGAAGGTTGTCGTTACCCAGTTATATGTGAGGGTTGTCGTTACCCAGTTATATGTGAGGGTTGTCGTTACCCAGTTATATGTGAGGGTTGTCGTTACCCAGTTATATGTGAGGGTTGTCGTTACCCAGTTATATGTGAGGGTTGTCGTTACTCAGTTATATGTAAGGGTTGTCGTTACTCAGTTATATGTGAGGGTTGTCGTTACTCAGTTATATGTGAGGGTTGTCATTACCCAGTTATATGTGAGGGTTGTCGTTACCCAGTTATATATGAGGGTTGTCGTTACCCAGTTATATGTGAGGGTTGTCGTTGCTCAGTTATATGTGAGGGTTGTCGTTACCCAGTTATATGTGAGGGTTGTCGTTACCCAGTTATATGTGAGGGTTGTCGTTACTCAGTTATATGTGAGGGTTGTCGTTACCCAGTTATATGTGAGGGTTGTCGTTACCCAGTTATATGTGAGGGTTGTTGTTACCCAGTTATATGTGAGGGTTGTCATTACCCAGTTATATGTGAGGGTTGTCGTTACCCAGTTATATGTGAGGGTTGTCATTACCCAGTTATATGTAAGGGTTGTCGTTACCCAGTTATATGTGAGGGTTGTCGTTACTCAGTTATATGTGAGGGTTGTCGTTACCCAGTTATATGTGAGGGTTGTCGTTACCCAGTTATATGTGAGGGTTGTCATTACCCAGTTATATGTGAGGGTTGTTGTTACCCAGTTATATGTGAGGGTTGTCGTTGCTCAGTTATATGTGAGGGTTGTCGTTACCCAGTTATATGTGAGGGTTGTCGTTACCCAGTTATATGTGAGGGTTGTCATTACCCAGTTATATGTGAGGGTTGTTGTTACCCAGTTATATGTGAGGGTTGTCGTTACCCAGTTATTTGTGAGGGTTGTCATTTTATTAATATGTGGAAAACACTTTTATGACCACATCATTTCACGAAAACAGGAGGTTTGGGCCCCATAGAATTAGTTTAACCCTGCCACTTTATGCCTGTAATAAGCCAGATGAGTGAGCGGTCATATTTATATATATGTGTGTTAAAGGTGTCGATTTGATCTCTGTTTCTATGATTTTGGAATTGAGGTTTGTGTAACCCAGTCCAGGTCCCCATATTGTTGTTCTTTATCTAATATTGCATTATGAGGATAGTCTGGAAAAAGTGTCACTCTTAACTTTATAACCAACAATGCTGTGTTCATTGTCCTACAGATGTTGGGAGTATCAGAAAGATATCTTATAAATACTGTGTTCATTGTCCTACAGATGTTGGGAGTATCAGATAATAAGGGTAATAACAAAATTATCGAACTCCGAAAAATCTTACAAAGGGAAAGTCAAAACTCATACGTATATAAACAGACAAAATCAGTCAACAACCGGAAAACTGTGAAAACCGTAATGACCCTGACTTGGTACAGGCATTTCTAAAGAAATGGTGGGTTGAATCAGATTTTAAAGTGCCAAACCTCTCGCTTTCATTACGGCTCAAAGTTTCCGGCTGTCACTACAGATGTTGGGGGTATCAGAAAGATATCTTACAAATACTGTCATCATTGTGCTACAGATGTTGGGATCAGAAAGATATCTTATAAATACTGTCATCATTGTGCTACAGATGTTGGGATCAGAAAGATATCTTACAAATACTGTCATCATTGTGCTACAGATGTTGGGATCAGAAAGATATCTTATAAATACTGTCATCATTGTGCTACAGATGTTGGGATCAGAAAGATATCTTATAAATACTGTCATCATTGTGCTACAGATGTTGGGATCAGAAAGATATCTTATAAATACTGTCATCATTGTGCTACAGATGTTGGGATCAGAAAGATATCTTATAAATACTGTCATCATTGTGCTACAGATGTTGGGATCACAAAGATATCTTATAAAATACTGTCATCATTGTGCTACAGATGTTGGGATCAGAAAGATATCTTATAAATACTGTCATCATTGTCCTACAGATGTTGGGATCAGAAAGATATCTTATAAATACTGTCATCATTGTGCCTAAGCATCTCATTAACAAACTATAAGCACAGAGGACATTAGAAGATAAGATGTCATTGTACCCTGCTATTACTACTGAAAAATATAATGATTAATGGAGAAATAAAGACAACAGTTTTAGATAAATAAAGACAACAGTTTTAGATAAATAAAGACAACGGTTTTAGATAAATAAAGACAACAGTTTTAGGAGACAGTTGCATGATGGTGTCTATTATTTTAGTTTTGATAGTGGTAGATTTCCACTGACAAAATTTATCCATTAAAAATGACGAGTTAGAATGTCACATGATATAATCACTAGGTAGCTTTTGTTGTTAGTAGAACCTTGGCATGAAATGTTAATGTCAAAGACAAAGTAGGTTATTGTGTCTCCTGTCTTTTAAGAAATTTATTCATTTTGACGATAGTTAAAATATGGTAATTTGTCTATTTTTGAATCCGTAAAATTTAGCATTACTTAATATCCTTATTAGGATTCGTAGAAAATTTAATTTTGATTAGCTAAATCCCACGGGAGAGATGTAATTAACTTATAAAGTGTTACTGTGATATAGAATCTTTTCACTGAAATCTAATCTTGTATCTCCCTCATCATTTTAATCAAAGTTTTCCAAATATTATGTAACAAATAACTTAAGCAACCTCATGTATTTGTGCATGTTTTCATGTAAGGCTGTTATTAGATTTTTGGTTTAAGATATTTATTCTGTAAGGATTTCCTGTAAACAAAATCGTCAGCAAGCGAGGGAAAGCAGCCGAGGTATTGTCGTCATTGTTTGTGTCTGGTCCTAATCACTATTCCTGTCGTATACTTAAATTTTATTTTGCTAATTTCATAAACGTGACATTTAATTCCTTTTTCTTCCTGTTGGTGATATATATAAGAAGTTCATTATGAATTGGTGTAATGATAGAGAATTACTAATGGCAATATGTATTCAGTTTAACCAGATATATCCTGGAGATTATCAAAACAGTGAAAACAGGTCACAACGGCCTATATATTTATTTTTTATTGACTAAATTTGATTAAATTGTACCGTAGATGCTAACAGACAGAAATTTTAATTTGTCTGCATTTAATGATATTATGCCCATGACTATTTATACCTAATGACTATGGTGGTTAACTAGGGAGATTAGCAGGGTGGGCGGGGATTGTTTTAGATCCAAAAAATGAAATGCCACCCCCTTTTTGGAAATCCTGGATATGTCTCTCAGTAAAGTGATTGATATCATATCTCTAATGAACTGTAGATTTTATAAGAAAGTTTACTGGGTGCTAACTGATGCCTTGTGGTTTTATGTGGGAAATCTGATTTCTTCCTCTATGTAATTAATCTTGTTCCCAAGAAATTACTGAAAGTCACATAATGCAAATCATCAATGAATCAAAGATGAATTGACACAATTTTTGTTTTCTTTCATTTTTATTTCTCTCTTTTCTTTTTTTTAAATAATGAGTGATTTTTTTGGTGGTGGTCAAATTTAGCTTTTTGTGCAAAATGGACATTATCACCATCTCATTGAAATGTTACAATAGCTGAAATATTGCTTATTACTTTAATTTAAATGTATCCTGAGAACTGTACACATAGGGCTGACATTTTATATAAAACAACTTGTTTTCAGTGGGAGAATTGCTAAATTCTTCTGATTACAATTTCACCGAAGATATAATTTTCTCTGTGTATTTCTATGTAATATTGCTTCCTGGTAGACAGACCTAGTGGCCATTTTGAAGGGATTATTAGATGTTAATTTCTGATATTCTGTAGAAATAATGTCAATAGAGGGAAAAAATAGGGTAATGATCCTCCTTCAGAAATAGAAGGAAGAGAAAATCAGATTTTCATATTTTCTTTCAAAATACAATACTCTTGTCTGGTATTGTGGTAAATGGTAAAATAATAATATTAGGAATTTTTGCCCATTTTTTTGTAGACGAGATGAGGAGACAGTGTGTTATTCCATTATGCCAGGATACTATAATACTGATTGATTCCGTATTGAAATTCAAATTGAACATTTGATTTGATTGTCACAATCGGTAATATACCCATTTATTTTTGAATTTGTCATTATTTGTATTCTGACAAGCTGGTAGTCATGACGAAGGTGGCTGTGATAGATAAAAAGACATGTAAAATTTTTAAACATGGAGCAACCTTATATGGAGGTCGGCATTAGTACACGACAACCTTATATGGAAGTCGGCATAAATACATGACAAACTTATATGGAGTTCGGCATAAATACACGACAACCTTATATGGAGGTCGGCATAGATACACGACAACCTTATATGGAGGTCGACATAAATACATGACAACTTTATATGGAGGTCGGCATAAATACACGGCAACCTTATATAGAAGTCGGCATAAATACACGACAACCTTATATGGAGGTTGGCATAGATACACGACAACCTTATATGGAGGTCTGTAAAGAAGTAATAATGTTTTCCATGAATTCACATGCTGTCACCTTTTGTATAATTCATTTGAATACTGAAGTCGTCTTACAAACATCTTATTTGTTAACCTTGAGATTACACATTGCCATTATAAATTTGTGTTTTTTCTAAAATTGAGTCTAAAAGAAAAGATAAATGTTGAATAAATTAACTTACATTTTGAAAATTTTGATCAACAAAATTTTTAAATATAAACAGCTTAAAGTTGAGTAAAAGAAGTGGAGAGAGAGAGAGAGACATCTCAGTAAGTTTTAGTCAGTAACAGAAGTGGAGAGAGAGAGACATCTCAGTAAGTTTTAGTCAGTAAAAGAAGTGGAGAGAGAGAGAGACATCTCAGTAAGTTTTAGTCAGTAAAAGAAGTGGAGAGAGAGAGGGACATCTCAGTAAGTTTTAGTCAGTAAAAGAAGTGGAGAGAGAGAGACATCTCAGTAAGTTTTAGTCAGTAAAAGAAGTGGAGAGAGAGAGACATCTCAGTAAGTTTTAGTCAGTAAAAGAAGTGGAGAGAGAGAGAGACATCTCAGTAAGTTTTAGTCAGTAAAAGAAGTGGAGAGAGAGAGAGAGAGACATCTCAGTAAGTTTTAGTCAGTAAAAGAAGTGGAGAGAGAGAGAGAGACATCTCAGTAAAAGAAGTGGAGAGAGAGAGACATCTCAGTAAGTTTTAGTCAGTAAAAGAAGTGGATAGAGAGAGAGAGACATCTCAGTAAGTTTTAGTCAGTAAAAGAAGTGGAGAGAGAGAGACATCTCCGTAAGTTTTAGTCAGTAAAAGAAGTGGAGAGAGAGACATCTCAGTAAGTTTTAGTCAGTAAAAGAAGTGGAGAGAGAGAGAGAGACATCTCAGTAAGTTGTAGTCGGTAAAAGAAGTGGAGAGAGAGAGAGAGAGAGACATCTCAGTAAATTTTAGTCAGTAAAAGAAGTGGAGAGAGAGAGAGACATCTCAGTAAGTTTTAGTCAGTAAACGAAGTGGAGAGAGAGAGACATCTCAGTAAGTTGTAGTCAGTAAAAGAAGTGGAGAGAGAGAGGGACATCTCAGTAAGTTTTAGTCAGTAAAAGAAGTGGAGAGAGAGAGACATCTCAGTAAGTTGTAGTCAGTAAAAGAAGTGGAGAGAGAGAGGGACATCTCAGTAAGTTTTAGTCAGTAAAAGAAGTGGAGAGAGAGACATCTCAGTAAGTTTTAGTCAGTAAAAGAAGTGGAGAGAGAGAGACATCTCAGTAAGTTGTAGTCGGTAAAAGAAGTGGAGAGAGAGAGAGAGAGACATCTCAGTAAATTTTAGTCAGTAAAAGAAGTGGAGAGAGAAAGAGACATCTCAGTAAGTTTTAGTCAGTAAACGAAGTGGAGAGAGAGAGACATCTCAGTAAGTTGTAGTCAGTAAAAGAAGTGGAGAGAGAGAGGGACATCTCAGTAAGTTTTAGTCAGTAAAAGAAGTGGAGAGAGAGAGACATCTCAGTAAGTTGTAGTCAGTAAAAGAAGTGGAGAGAGAGAGAGGGACATCTCTGTAAGTTTTAGTCAGTAAAAGAAGTGGAGAGAGAGACATCTCAGTAAGTTTTAGTCAGTAAAAGAAGTGGAGAGAGAGAGACATCTCAGTAAGTTTTAGTCAGTAAAAGAAGTGGAGAGAGAGAGACATCTCAGTAAGTTTTAGTCAGTAAAAGAAGTGGAGAGAGAGAGAGACATCTCAGTACGTTTTAGTCAGTAAAAGAAGTGGAGAGAGAGAGAGAGACATCTCAGTAAGTTTTAGTCAGTAAAAGAAGTGGAGAGAGAGAGAGACATCTCAGTAAGTTTTAGTCAGTAAAAGAAGTGGAGAGAGAGAGAGACATCTCAGTAAAAGAAGTGGAGAGAGAGAGACATCTCAGTAAGTTTTAGTCAGTAAAAGAAGTGGATAGAGAGAAAGACATCTCAGTAAGTTTTAGTCAGTAAAAGAAGTGGAGAGAGAGAGAGACATCTCAGTAAGTTTTAGTCAGTAAAAGAAGTGGAGAGAGAGAGGGACATCTCAGTAAGTTTTAGTCAGTAAAAGAAGTGGAGAGAGAGACATCTCAGTAAGTTTTAGTCAGTAAAAGAAGTGGAGAGAGAGAGAGACATCTCAGTAAGTTTTAGTCAGTAAAATAAGTGGAGAGAGAGAGAGACATCTCAGTAAGTTGTAGTCAGTAAAAGAAGTGGAGAGAGAGAGAGAGAGACATCTCAGTAAATTTTAGTCAGTAAAAGAAGTGGAGAGAGAGAGAGAGACATCTCAGTAAGTTTTAGTCAGTAAAAGAAGTGGAGAGAGAGAGACATCTCAGTAAGTTTTAGTCAGTAAAAGAAGTGGAGAGAGAGAGAGAGGGACATCTCAGTAAGTTTTAGTCAGTAAAAGAAGTGGAGAGAGAGACATCTCAGTAAGTTTTAGTCAGTAAAAGAAGTGGAGAGAGAGAGACATCTCAGTAAGTTTTAGTCAGTAAAAGAAGTGGAGAGAGAGAGACATCTCAGTAAGTTTTAGTCAGTAAAAGAAGTGGAGAGAGAGAGACATCTCAGTAAGTTTTAGTCAGTAAAAGAAATGGAGAGAGAGAGGGACATCTCAATAAGGTTTAGTCAGTAAAAGAAGTGGAGAGAGAGACATCTCAGTAAGTTTTAGTCAGTAAAAGAAGTGGAGAGAGAGAGAGAGACATCTCAGTAAGTTGTAGTCAGTAAAAGAAGTGGAGAGAGAGAGAGAGAGAGAGACATCTCAGTAAGTTTTAGTCAGTAAAAGAATTGGAGAGAGAGAGACATCTCATTAAGTTTTAGTCAGTAAAAGAAGTGGAGAGAGAGAGAGAGACATCTCAGTAAGTTTTAGTCAGTAAAAGAAGTGGAGAGAGAGAGAGACATCTCAGTAAGTTTTAGTCAGTAAAAGAAGTGGAGAGAGAGAGACATCTCAGTAAGTTTTAGTCAGTAAAAGAAGTGGAGAGAGAGAGAGAGAGAGACATCTCAGTAAGTTTTAGTCAGTACAAGAAGTGGAGAGAGAGAGAGTCATCTCAGTAAGTTTTAGTCAGTAAAAGAAGTGGAGAGAGAGAGAGACATCTCAGTAAGTTTTAGTCAGTAAAAGAAGTGGAGAGAGAGAGAGAGAGACATCTCAGTAAGTTTTAGTCAGTAAAAGAAGTGGAGAGAGAGAGAGAGAGAGAGAGACATCTCAGTAAGTTGTAGTCAGTAAAAGAAGTGGAGAGAGAGAGAGGGACATCTCAGTAAGTTTTAGTCTGTAAAAGAAGTGGAGAGAGAGACATCTCAGTAAGTTTTAGTCAGTAAAAGAAGTGGAGAGAGAGAGACATCTCAGTAAGTTTTAGTCAGTCAAAGAAGTGGAGAGAGAGAGAGACATCTCAGTAAGTTTTAGTCAGTACAAGAAGTTGAGAGAGAGAGAGTTTTAGTCAGTAAAAGAAGTGGAGAGAGAGAGACATCTCAGTAAGTTTTAGTCAGTAAAAGAAGTGGAGAGAGAGAGAGAGACATCTCAGTAAGTTTTAGTCAGTACAAGAAGTGGAGAGAGAGACATCTCAGTAAGTTTTAGTCAGTAAAAGAAGTGGAGAGAGAGAGAGACATCTCAGTACGTTTTAGTCAGTAAAAGAAGTGGAGAGAGAGAGAGAGACATCTCAGTAAGTTTTAGTCAGTAAAAGAAGTGGAGAGAGAGAGAGACATCTCAGTAAGTTTTAGTCAGTAAAAGAAGTGGAGAGAGAGAGAGAGACATCTCAGTAAGTTTTAGTCAGTAAAAGAAGTGGAGAGAGAGAGAGACATCTCAGTAAGTTTTAGTCAGTAAAAGAAGTGGAGAGAGAGAGACATCTCAGTAAGTTTTAGTCAGTAAAAGAAGTGGAGAGAGAGAGAGAGAGAGACATCTCAGTAAGTTTTAGTCAGTACAAGAAGTGGAGAGAGAGAGAGTCATCTCAGTAAGTTTTAGTCAGTAAAAGAAGTGGAGAGAGAGAGAGACATCTCAGTAAGTTTTAGTCAGTAAAAGAAGTGGAGAGAGAGAGAGAGAGACATCTCAGTAAGTTTTAGTCAGTAAAAGAAGTGGAGAGAGAGAGAGAGAGAGAGAGACATCTCAGTAAGTTGTAGTCAGTAAAAGAAGTGGAGAGAGAGAGAGGGACATCTCAGTAAGTTTTAGTCTGTAAAAGAAGTGGAGAGAGAGACATCTCAGTAAGTTTTAGTCAGTAAAAGAAGTGGAGAGAGAGAGACATCTCAGTAAGTTTTAGTCAGTCAAAGAAGTGGAGAGAGAGAGAGACATCTCAGTAAGTTTTAGTCAGTACAAGAAGTTGAGAGAGAGAGAGTTTTAGTCAGTAAAAGAAGTGGAGAGAGAGAGACATCTCAGTAAGTTTTAGTCAGTAAAAGAAGTGGAGAGAGAGAGAGAGACATCTCAGTAAGTTTTAGTCAGTACAAGAAGTGGAGAGAGAGACATCTCAGTAAGTTTTAGTCAGTAAAAGAAGTGGAGAGAGAGAGAGACATCTCAGTACGTTTTAGTCAGTAAAAGAAGTGGAGAGAGAGAGAGAGACATCTCAGTAAGTTTTAGTCAGTAAAAGAAGTGGAGAGAGAGAGAGACATCTCAGTAAGTTTTAGTCAGTAAAAGAAGTGGAGAGAGAGAGAGAGACATCTCAGTAAAAGAAGTGGAGAGAGAGAGACATCTCAGTAAGTTTTAGTCAGTAAAAGAAGTGGATAGAGAGAGAGACATCTCAGTAAGTTTTAGTCAGTAAAAGAAGTGAGAGAGAGAGAGACATCTCAGTAAGTTTTAGTCAGTAAAAGAAGTGGAGAGAGAGAGAGACATCTCAGTAAGTTTTAGTCAGTAAAAGAAGTGGAGAGAGAGAGAGACATCTCAGTAAGTTTTAGTCAGTAAAAGAAGTGGAGAGAGAGAGAGACATCTCAGTAAGTTTTAGTCAGTAAAATAAGTGGAGAGAGAGAGAGAGACATCTCAGTAAGTTGTAGTCAGTAAAAGAAGTGGAGAGAGAGAGACATCTCAGTAAATTTTAGTCAGTAAAAGAAGTGGAGAGAGAGAGAGACATCTCAGTAAGTTTTAGTCAGTAAAAGAATTGGAGAGAGAGAGACATCTCAGTAAGTTTTAGTCAGTAAAAGAAGTGGAGAGAGAGAGACATCTCAGTAAATTTTTAGTCAGTAAAAGAAGTGGAGAGAGAGAGAGACATCTCAGTAAGTTTTAGTCAGTAAAAGAGTGGAGAGAGAGAGACATCTCAGTAAGTTTTAGTCAGTAAAAGAAGTGGAGAGAGAGAGAGGGACATCTCAGTAAGTTTTAGTCAGTAAAAGAAGTGGAGAGAGAGACATCTCAGTAAGTTGTAGTCAGTAAAAGAAGTGGAGAGAGAGAGAGACATCTCAGTAAGTTTTAGTCAGTAAAAGAAGTGGAGAGAGAGAGAGACATCTCAGTAAGTTTTAGTCAGTAAAAGAAGTGAGAGAGAGAGAGACATCTCAGTAAGTTTTAGTCAGTAAAATAAGTGGAGAGAGAGAGAGAGAGACATCTCAGTAAGTTGTAGTCAGTAAAAGAAGTGGAGAGAGAGGAGAGAGACATCTCAGTAAATTTTAGTCAGTAAAAGAAGTGGAGAGAGAGAGAGACATCTCAGTAAGTTTTAGTCAGTAAAAGAAGTGGAGAGAGAGAGAGGGACATCTCAGTAAGTTTTAGTCAGTAAAAGAAGTGGAGAGAGAGAGACATCTCAGTAAGTTTTAGTCAGTAAAAGAAGTGGAGAGAGAGAGACATCTCAGTAAGTTTTAGTCAGTAAAAGAAATGGAGAGAGAGAGGGACATCTCAATAAGGTTTAGTCAGTAAAAGAAGTGGAGAGAGAGAGAGAGACATCTCAGTAAGTTGTAGTCAGTAAAAGAAGTTGGAGAGAGAGAGAGACATCTCAGTAAGTTTTAGTCAGTAAAAGAAGTGGAGAGAGAGAGACATCTCAGTAAGTTTTAGTCAGTAAAAGAAGTGGAGAGAGAGAGAGAGACATCTCAGTAAGTTTTAGTCAGTACAAGAAGTGGAGAGAGAGAGAGTCATCTCAGTAAGTTTTAGTCAGTAAAAGAAGTAGAGAGAGAGAGACCTCTCAGTAAGTTTTAGTCAGTAAAAGAAGTGGAGAGAGAGAGAGACATCTCAGTAATTTTAGTCAGTAAAAGAAGTGGAGAGAGAGAGAGAGAGAGAGAGAGAGAGAGAGAGAGAGAGAGAGAGAGAGAGAGAGAGAGAGAGAGAGAGAGAGAGAGAGAGAGAGAGAGAGAGAGACATCTCAGTAAGTTTTAGTCAGTAAAGAAGTGGAGAGAGAGAGAGAGAGAGAGAGAGAGAGAGACATCTCAGTAAGTTTTAGTCAGTAAAAGAAGTGGAGAGAGAGAGGGACATCTCAGTAAGTTTTAGTCAGTAAAAGAAGTGGAGAGAGAGACGTCTCAGTAAGTTTTAGTCAGTAAAAGAAGTGGAGAGAGAGAGAGAGACATCTCAGTAAGTTGTAGTCAGTAAATGAAGTGGAGAGTGATCTCAGTAAATTTTAGTCATTAAAAAGAAGTGGAGAGAGAGAGAGAGAGAGAGAGAGAGAGAGAGAGAGAGAGAGAGAGAGAGAGAGAGAGAGAGGAGAGAGAGAGAGAGAGAGAGAGAGAGAGAGTAAAAGAAGTGGAAGAGAGAGAGAGAGAGAGAGAGAGAGAGAGAGAGAGAGAGAGAGAGAGAGAGAGAGAGAGAGAGAGAGAGAGACATCTCAGTAAGTTGTAGTCAGTAAAAGAAGTGGAGAGAGAGAGAGGGACATCTCAGTAAGTTTTAGTCAGTAAAAGAAGTGGAGAGAGAGAGAGGGACATCTCAGTAAGTTTTAGTCAGTAAAAGAAGTGGAGAGAGAGAGACATCTCAGTAAGTTTTAGTCAGTAAAAGAAGTGGAGAGAGAGAGGGACATTCAATAAGGTTTAGTCAGTAGAAGA